>CM054057.1:589578473-590155565 GCA_028641055.1 Alopecurus myosuroides | reverse complement strand
GGACGGGATCCTCCACTTCCCTGAGGAATCAAGATCTGAGTCGGAAGCCGTCGACTCGCGCCCTTACCTGGAGAAAAGCGGCGAGTCCGTCCGTTTCAACACCAACGACTACCACACCCTCTCGAGAGAGGAACCTTCCCGAGTCCGAAAAGCTTCCCGTACTACGCCTAGGACGCACGAGCCACGACTGGCTCAAGTCTGCATGGCAGGATCGGAACTACCCCCGGAAACAGAACACAGTGCGGCGGAACGCGCCGAGATTGGCGTTTCGCGGGAAGCCTGGGATCGAGCCAAGGAAGCTATGCGAACTAGCAAGCCACCCGCAGCTGAAGCGCCACACGAGGACATGATCGCCTACCACTACCATCTAGTGAGAGCGGCCGCAACCATCAAAGAAGCTCGGATAGATCTGGCCCGTCGAAAAAGAGCAGCGGATGAATCAAGTCAACAACGAGCTGAGCTATCCCTAACACCCTCGGTCGGAACCCGACCTGTGAGGAGGGGATACGCGTCAACATCCATGGACGTCGAGTCCTTAGGCGGAGCCAGCAGATCGATCGCACCTTCTCTGATGCGGGTCGATGAAGATGGAAACGTCTACCCGCAAACTCCTGCTGCCGCAGTCCTAGCCGCAGCAACCTACATGCAGATGAACCAACCGACGGAAAGCGACCCTCGGGCAGAACAATACAAGCAGGTGCGCAAGGGACTAGGTTTGGCAGCCGCGAGGCTCGCCTCCTACGACCGCCGGAAGGCCGCCGAGCATCTAGAAAAGAAGAAGGAAAAAGAAAAAGAGGCATCGCGCAAGCATAGGAGCGCTTCGCCTAGAAGAGACAAATCACCTTGTCGTGGTCGAGGAAAAGAAGCTCGGAGACGCGGCGATAGTCGAAGCAGCAGTGAAGGTAGCCCGAGAAATAAAAGCTCGCGGCGTCATAGCAGCCGCTCGCGGAATCGCAGCAAAGAGCCAAGGAAAGAAGCTGATCGCGACCAGCCAGGATATAACGCGCGGCCAGACATCGCACAAAACAAGGTGGACAAGGCAAGAGCTGCGAGGAACCGCGCGCGCTCCTCGTCCAGTTCCTCGGATGACGAGACCTACGGCGCGCTGTGTTTCGCTCGGAGCATCCGCGAGGCACCCCTACCCAAGAGATTCAAGCTCAGCACAGAAGTCACGAAATACGATGGTTCACTCGAGCCTTCGACGTGGCTAAACGACTACCTCACGGCAGTAAAATGCCAACGTGGGAATAAGAACACGGCTATGCAGTATCTCAACCTGCACTTGGTCGGCGCGGCGCGCAGTTGGCTGGAAGCAAGGCCAAGATCTTGTTACGCATCATGGGATGACCTACACCACGATTTATGCAAAAACTTCCAGTCCACCTACAAAAGACCAGCAACCATTGAAGAACTACGAGTCTGCAAACAGAAGAGCGGAGAGTCCACCCGCGAGTATATTCAGCGATGGACAACGCTCAAGAACACCATAGGAAACATCTCGGAAGAAGTAGCGGTTGAAGCCTTCGCAAAAGACGCCCGACGAACTGCTTTCAGAGAAGAATTGGGCCGAGCAGCACCCAAAACTATCGGGGAGTTGATGATCATAGCCGACAAATGGGCCAATGGAGAAGACGCAGTGCGCAACGAGAGAGCGTCATCACCTGCGCCCGAAGAAGATCGCCATGGCCAAAGGAAAAGGAGGAAATACTACGATCACGAGGATCGAGAAGAGATGGTAGCAGCGGAATTCACGCGAAGTCGCGATACTGGACGCCGTGGAAATCGCGAGTGGAGACCAAAGGCTAAGGACAAAACTCCCGAGGAGGACCTCGATGCGTACTGCTCGCTACATCTATTTACAGATAAGCGCACGGGCAAAAATAAGGCAACACACCTTCTCAAGGACTGCCGAAAGTTTATCGAAATCAGCGAGGCCTTCTCGAAGAAAAGTAGATCAGCAGCCAAACAAAATTACCCGCCACTTCCGGGAGCAGGACACCAAGGATTCCAGCCGCCACAACCCCTACCTCCACCAGCAAATCCAAACATGGCGCTAGCCGCACTACCTGCTCCACCTGCACAAAACACCGGAGCCAACACGTACCCGAACCCGGCAGGACAACTAGGAATGATCCAGAAGGTTTTTCCATCCCGCAGAGCTCAGAAGACAAACACAAGGCAGCTATGCATGGCTGTGCAGACCCCGCCAACAAGGCCCGAATACCTGAAGATGGCGGACCAACCGATTACATTTTCAATGGAAGACCACCCACCACGAGTCTATCGACCAGGACACGCCGCCCTCGTAATCCAAGCTCAGATCGGTAACTACGAACTAGCCCGCGTATTTATGGATGGTGGCAGTGGCATCAACATTATCTACGCGGATACGCTGTCAGACCCCGGACCCAGAGATATACATACTGTTATGTGCTCCTAGCCATGGACTCACAAGGGCTTCAGGGTTACCAGCCCCGGCCGCAACAAACAACGGCAGGCAGACTGGATTCATCGGCACGTAGTCCGGATCCCCGGTCTACTACTCCTTGTATCCATGCTAGTCATAACGAATTATGCATACCCAAGCGTCCACGAGTCGGATGAAACTGAAGGAACGGAACCAAAGTTATACAGAGCTGCTATGTGTCCAGAAAGTGCAACAACAATCGAGGGTTACTGGGGTTACCTCGCCCCAGGCCGATCAAATCGACAGGCGGGCTCGGACATGGATCATCGGCTCCACAACCCCTCGACTGCGACAACTATGCAGGCATAGCTAGAACTGTATAACAATGAGCTCGGAACCAACAACCGATCAAAGCAGTACCCTAAACATGAAGCTTTATTAAGCAAGTAATACTAGAGTATAGCTTACAAACAGAGGTCACACGACCCAACATTACATCAGACAACGGAAAGCAAAATATGTTGCTAATCAACAAGAACCAAAAAGGCCTAAGAGGCCGCAACATAAGGCGACGTCCCAGCCCATAGATTCCAGGCTGCTACCTGGGAAACCCCAAACTATCCGTCGATGTCCACGTTGAAACACCACCGAAGGTATGGAACTCCACCTGAACCAAATTGAAGCAAACATGAGTACAAGAGGTACTCAACAAGACTTAACTAACCTATTATATATCTGCTTGTTCAAAAAGGGTTTATGAAGGTTGTTTTGCGTAAAGCCAACTTTGTTTCGAATAGAGGAAGACTGAGAAGCTTTTCACAAATCTTTTAAAAGAACACCCTTGCGTCGGGTATTGCCTTCAGAACCTTCGAAGCATCATCTTCAGCACCGATAACTGGAACCACCTCTTAAAACTAAACATTCATTGCCAACATCTTTTACGTCATGTTCAAGTTATCTATGATCTCAGGATCCGTCACCAAGTTGTCCTTAACCGCGGACACGGCTTTTCGAAAAGATTAAACCCTGCAGGGGTGTACAACTTTACCCACACGTATCAACCGACTCTTAATGCCAAGCTATTGGCACAATTCCGACGATGTGCCGGCAGAGGGTGGCTGACCACGATCTTTCCCTTGCTTCTCCTATTCCATGAGTCGCTCCGAGTAGAGATGGACCGCCAATAGGGAGTGGCCATCTCCTGCCAGGTCTCTATCATTGTGAGCGGTGCTTCAACTACTGTCTCGCCACAGGCTGTTACACCGCCACGTCCTAGTTTTGTAAACGTTTTTAACATCCCCGCAAATCCAAATGGAACGCCCGAACTAGGCAACTCATGGAACAAACTAGACAAGTTAAAACCGAGGGGAATCCAATCCCCGTGTGGTTGCACGATCAGTCTTGGCTTCAAAGGCGAGAACTCGCTCCTAGGGGCATGAACGAGGCAAATCACCACATCCCATGTGGCAACTCATCCAAGCCTTTAATCATATTAAACACACATCTCAAACCTTACCACGTTATCCTGTCATACTAGATTCATTTCGTAACTCTGATTCATCAACCGGATGGAGCAGAGATCAACAGGCATGTATGACTAAGCATGGCATATTTGAGGCTTTGGCGATACACACAAACAAGTCCTATGTCAGCTAGGAGCATGGAATCATGATATCTGGGTTTATGCAGATAAGTAGGACAACACTATCTACTGACTCAAGATACTTTGCAAAAGCATGCATCGTACGAGAAGGAAGACATTTCGAAAACATATATGGGCAGATAAGAGGTTATGCTTGCCTTGCTTCAAGAAAACCAGATAAAGCTTCAGGAATAAGTGCTTGACTTGGTTGTTTAGACCAAGTATTCGGCAACAGGGGTGTCGACCTTCTCTCCGGATTCGAGGTCTACCGGTAAGAGTAAACACCGGAAAGAAAGATAACAACACTCAAAACAGGCATCGATGCAATGCTCAATATGTATGCATGAACATTTGAATGCATTAAAGAGAAGCCCTAAACATGGTTCATGGGTTTCTAGGGTTCATATGTTAAGTAAACAGTTTCAGTGAATTTAGTCCCGAAGTGGACCTCGGAGGCCGATTCGGGCAAAACCTAGAGGTGCGACAAGTTAAAGTGCTCAAATAGGGCTGAGAACACCATAACTAGGTTGCACTTGTCATTCTAAGCATTTTGACATATAACTTGCAATTTTCTAATTTTCTTGAATAAAAACTTATTTTCTTTATTTTAAATGATTTAAAAAAATGCTCAAAAATCAACTTTGTCAAAAATGTGTGCAAATGACATGAACATGTAGATTACATTTTTCTGAACAAAATGGTATATTGAACACATTTTTCTGAGTTATGAATCAAAAGATATTGCATTTATAAAATTTATCATTTTTCTATAATTTAAAATAGTAGTGGGGTCCACATGTAAGTTCCATTTTTGTTTAACAGGAAATTAAACAGAAAAGGGCCAGTGACGTAGGCATGATGTCGTGATGACCTCATCCCAGCCCAAATGTTCAAAGATGCTATGAAATTGACGAAATTCGCGCGAAATCTTCGAATCAAATTAGCCCACGAGGTTGGGGAGATCATGGGGAGTGCGGGGGTGGTCTCGGCTGGCCGGTTGGTCGCCGGAGCTCGCGCCGGCGAGCTCGGGCGCAACGGCGGTTGCCGGCCGGCGGCAAGGAAGAGAACCGGAGGGGGAGGGAGAAAAGGGGAGGCACCGGGGCGTTCGTGTGCTCACCGTGAGCATGCTGAGATGGTCGGGGCAGAGAGGGAAGCCGGCAATCGCCGGCGGCGAGTGGAAACCGGCGGCGGCCGTGGCGGGAGTCCGACGCGAAATTAAGGCCCTTCCGGCCGTCTCGGCGGCCGTGCGTGCTCGAGGAGGTGGAGTCGGGGATGGCGGAGCTATTGGGGGGCTCGGACGGGCGCGGGGAAGGCCGTAGCGCCGGCGACGTGCGGAGGTTACCGGCGGGCGGTAGGGTTAGGTTTGGGTTCGGTTTCTGTTCGTTCCTGTACAGAAGAGGAGGGAGAAGGCTTGTGAGGAGGGAGGCGTACGGGGAGGCTTATCCTCGCCCTTATCCTCGAGGGGGAAGCAGGAGGTGGCGGGGGAAGGCGTCGTGGAGAACCTGCTCGTCTACTGTCCATGGCCAGAGGAAGAAGATGACAAAAGAGATTTTCAGAAAACCCCCCTGAAATTTCCAGAAACTGCAAAAAGGTCTCTGCCCTTTTTAAAACAGCAGCTTAAAACAGATTTTGAGGGCTTTTCTGCAATTAGTAAAAATTGGCAAAAAATATTTTTGAGCTCCTTACAACATGGGCAAACTCAACATATTTTTGGTTTGCAAAAATTGCACAATTTTAAACCATCAATTTAGTGTGGCACTTTTAAGTGATTTTAATAAACTCCGGTATTAAATTGTAATGCACTTGTTTTAAAACCAACATTGGGTTCAAAAATGCATGCATGACATGACATGATCACAACCACAAACACACAAGCACTTTATTACAAAAAGGTGGATGTTACAAGTCTACCCCCCTTACAAGAATCTCATCCCGAGATTCCTAGGTTTTAGCAAAGAAGGACGGGTACTCAGATCGTAAACGATCTTCTAGTTCCCAGGTTACTTCAGCTTCAGAATGATGAGACCACTGAACTTTGAGGCACTTGATGCTTCGGTGTCGAATCTTTCGTTCAGTTGCCTTGAGGATACGGACAGGACATTCTCGGTAGGTCAGATCATCCTTGAGATCAATGGTTTCATGATCAACACCACGGTTGGAATCTTGGAAGCAACGATAGAGTTGTGAGACATGGAATGTAGCATGAACCCGTGGGAACGTTGAAGGTAGATGGAGACGATAAGCAAAATTCCCACTTTTTGCAAGAACAGGGAAAGGACCAACATAGCGAGGCGGTAATTTTCCCTTCATGACGTCACGATGAACACCCTTTAAAGGTGTGACTCGAAGATAGGCTTGTCCGCCAACATCATAACGAATATCTTGTTGACGGTCACCATAACTCTTCTGGCGAGACTGAGCAGCTTTCAGATGTTCACGTATGATACGAATTGTTTCTTCAGTCTCATTGATCAGATTCTTCGGTCCAAAGAACTGTCTTTCACCGGTTTCTGACCAATTTAACGGAATTGAACAGCTTCTGTTGTAGAGAACTTCAAACGGAGCTTTGGCGAAGATAACTTGGAAGCAGTTGTTATAAACGAACTCGGCAGATGGAAGACACTTCTCCCAATCATTACCGAAGGATACAACACAAGCTCAAAGCATGTCTTCAAGTGTTTGATTCAGACTCCCGAGGTGATCATTACAGGATGATTGATAGATGATGGTGAAGTGTGGACGAATTCCCATAGCTTGCTTGAAACTTGCCCAGCCTTTGGAACTAAACAGATTTCCATGATAAAAAAGGATCTTCTTAGGAACACCATGAAGAGGTATTATCTGAGAGACATACAAATCTGCCAGTTGTTTAGCATTGATGCCCTGATGGATAGGAACGAAATGACCAACCTTTGACAGACGATCAATCACTACCCAGATAGCGGTGTGTCCCTGATCATTTCTTGGAAGACCAACAATGAAACTCATCTCAACTTCATCCCACTTCCAAACAGGAATAGGGGTGGGGTAGAGAGTAGCAACTGGTCTTTGATGTTCAGCTTTAGCACGACGACAAACGTCGCATTCAGCCACAAATTGAGCGATATCTCGCTTCATCTTGGTCCACCAGAACCTTTGACGTAGATCACGGTACATTTTGGTGCTACCAGGATGAACAAAGAGAAGTGACTCATGAGCTTCACGGAGAATAAGTTGTTTCAGACTCCTTTCTTCGGCACAACAATACGTTCACCAAAATAAACGGTACCTTGATCATCAACAGAGAAACATGTAGGAATTCCGCGAGAAATCTTTCTCTTGACCAAGGTAATGCTTAGATCCCGCTTTTGGGCATCTTTGATTTGATGTTCAAAGGATGGTTTCACTTCTGGATTAACCAGATAACTAGAGGGAGCAACCTCAAGATTGAGCTTGGAGAACTCTTTGTGGAGAGAAGGTTGATCTTGCTGTATCATCAAGCTGTTACAGTAAGACTTCTAGATTGTCGTGTCAGCCACGACTTTACCTTTATCAATTTGACAATTGACCTCCACATTGGGTTCTTTGACTAGTTCCAACCATCTCTTTTGTCTGAGACTCAGATCTGGTTGGGTAAAAAGATATCTGAAGCTCTGCTGGTGGAAGTAGAACTCACATTGATTTCCTAACAGATGATGACGCCATTGTTTCAAGGCATACACAACATCTGCTAACTCAAGAGCATGAGTTGGATATATGAGCTCATGTGGTTTCAGTTGTCGAGAAGCATAAGAA
The DNA here is from genome assembly GCA_028641055.1 of Alopecurus myosuroides. NCBI lineage: Eukaryota > Viridiplantae > Streptophyta > Magnoliopsida > Poales > Poaceae > Alopecurus > Alopecurus myosuroides. The sequence goes on along the minus strand of CM054057.1, from coordinate 590,147,742 downwards.
ATCACACGACCACCTTGCAAAAGACCGCAGTCGATACCTTGACGAGAGGCATCACAGAAGATGACGAAGTTCTTGCGCGTGTCCGGAAGGACAAGCATAGGAGCATTAGCCAGCTTGGTTTTCAACAACCGGAAACTCTCTTCTGCCATTCTTGACCATACAAACTGTTTATCTTTCTTAAGAAGATCAGTCATTGGCTTGGCAGCTTTGGAGAAACCTTCAATAGAGCAGCGATAACAACTGATAAGTTCGAGGAATTTTCGAACCTCTTTGATGGATTTAGGTGACTCCCAGTCCAATATGGCTTGAACTTTATTAGGGTAAACTGCAACTCCTTCAGCAGATAGGACATAGACTAGAAATATGAGCTCTTTCAACCAGAACTCACATCTGGAGAATTTGGCATAGAGACGATGCTCACGAAGCTTTGTCAAAACTATCCGAAGATGTTCAGCATGTTCTTCTTCGGACTTGGAGTAGATTATAACATCGTCGAGGTAAACCACAACAAATTTTTCAAGATACTCCATGAAAATGGATTTCATAAGCCCCATCAGCATGGTGGGAGCATTGGAGAGTTTGGGAAACATAACAGTGTACTCGTAAAGACCATAACGAGTTTTGACAACCGTTTTAGAAACATTCCCGGACCTGGTTTGAAGTTGATGATAACCCATACTTAAGTGTATCTTGGAGAAAACAGTGGCACCAATCAGACGGTCAAACAAACCATTTGTCCGAGGAAGAGAACACTTGTGCTTTATTGCCACATCATTGAATGGACAATATTCACTGACCAGCTGGGGAACTGTGATATCCTTCTTCATGACGAAGAGTGTAGGACATCCACAAGAAGATGTATTGGCCCGAGGGAAGCCTTTCCCTTCTGACTCCTCTATTTGCTTCTTCAGCTCAACCAACTCTTCTAGAGACATACAGTGTGGTCTTTCAGAAGTAGGAGCCACTCCAGGAATTAGTTCAACAACAAACTCCACTGAATAATCATGATGCATACCAGAAAGCTCTTCCGGGAAGACATCCGAAAACTTACACACCACTGGTACCTCATGAACCTCAATAGATGGTCGGACTTTGATTGCATTAAGATGAGAACATGGCTGTGGTTGAACTGTCCCACAAGGAAACAACAACCGAGTTGTCTGACCATATGGATGAATCAGGGTAACAGACTTGGCTGCACAGTCAATCATAGCATGATGTGTTGACAACCAGTCCATGCCCAGTATGACATTGATATTAGTTTGGTCCAGGATGGCAAGTGTACTGAGAAACACCAAACCTCCAATTTCAATTGGCACACCAGGGCAACAATGATTGATCTGACGGATAGACCCTGGGGTGGAGATTATTAACGGAGGGACCGGTTTCACAAAGGGTATGTCTAACAACCCCGCGAAAGCTCTTGATACGCATGAATGTGATGCTCCGGAATCAAACAGAACTGATGCTGGAGCTAAATTGACATGAAGCATTCCCAACACGACATCAGGTGCTTTCTGAGCTTCTTCAATAAGAACATGGTTCAAACGACCACGGTTAACAACACGTGTAAGAACATGCTGAAGTGGAGGAAGTCTCCTCTGAGGACAATTGTTGGAGTAGTGTCCAAGTTCACCACACACGTCACATGTCACCAGTCGTTTCTTATTACCAGCAACACTAGAACGCCCACTGAGGTGGCCTTGTTGAAAAACTGGTGGATATGGAATAACACTATATGGAACAAACACACGACTCTTCTTGGAACCAGAAGAAGACACACGTGACTCTTCAGAAATCTGCTTCAAAGAAATTTCCATTTTCTTTTTGCCACGCTCCAAGGTAAGAGCATGATTATAAAGGTCCTGGAAGGTTGGGAACTTGAAGGACAATAGCTCATAGCGAACTCCGGAATCCAGACCCTTGCGGAACAACTCTTGCTTATCCGCATCATCTGCAACATCTCGGGGTGCATAACGAGCCAAACGGGTGAATGCACGCCCGTAAGTTTCAACATCCATCTGTCTCTGGGTCAGATCCAGGAACTCTTTTCTTTTGGAGTCCATAACTGCCTCAGGAACATGGGCAGCACAGAACTCTTTACGGAACTCCTCCCAAGTAACCTTATGTCCCGGCGATTGCAATGCCAAGAAACCTTCCCACCATGAACCAGCTTCACCCTCTAGCTGATAGGCGGCGAAGTTCACACGGTCACTTTCTGGAACATGGAGAGCGTTAAATTTGCGCTCGATGGTACGAAGCCAATCATCAGCATCGATGGGTTCGTTGAGATTGCTGAAAGATGGAAGCTTAGCATGAACTAAATCCCCAAATGTAACGCATTCGTCATGACGACGTTCAGTGTTTTGCGCCGCACGCTCAAGGAGATGTTCATTTCTCATGCGGTTTGTCTCGATATCCTGAAGAACTTGCGTCATTAAGGAAGATGAAGACTCTCCCTCGATATGACCACTTTCAACGGAATCTTGAATACTCCCGGACATCCTGAGTACAAAGAAACGGAACCATGAGAAACACTCCCATGGAAAAGAATGCAATAGAAAGATTCATGACTTGATATGGATCAACTGAAGTCAAAAGGAAACAACGATTTAGACCAAAGGAGGTAACTTGGAAACTCTGAGAAGATTAGCAACCTGACACGGAGTACTAGAAAAAACACCCAACGGTTTTGCTCCTAACTTTGAAGTTAACAGGTGTGAGGTAAAACATTTGAAATCAAATGAGATACGATGACTCAGAGTTAGAGCGATACCAGGTAAGGAGTAAAAAGAATCCTAAGAAGGTTTTCATAACTCATTTGTCATTTCGAAAATAGTTTTCACAAACTCTAGACTCAACACCGACCAATAGCAAGGGTTTTCCTACAGGCAGTCCTGCTCTGATACCAAGACCTGTCAGACCCCGGACCCAGAGATATACATACTGTTATGTGCTCCTAGCCATGGACTCACAAGGGCTTCAGGATTACCAGCCCCGGCCGCAACAAACAACGGCAGGCAGACCGGATTCATCGACACGTAGTCCGGATCCCCGGTCTACTACTCCTTGTATCCATGCTAGTCATAACCAATTATGCATATCCAAGCGTCCACGAGTCGGATGAAACTGAAGGAACGGAACCAAAGTTATACAGAGCTGCTATGTGTCCAGAAAGTGCAACAACAATCGAGGGTTACTGGGGTTACCTCGCCCCAGGCCGATCAAATCGACAGGCGGGCTCGGACATGGATCATCGGCTCCACAACCCCTCGACTGCGACAACTATGCAGGCATAGCCAAAACTGTATAACAATGAGCTCGGAACCAACAACCGATCAAAGCAGTACCCTAAACATGAAGCTTTATTAAGCAAGTAATACTAGAGTATAGCTTACAAATAGAGGTCACACGACCCAATATTACATCAGACAACGGAAAGCAAAATATGTTGCTAATCAACAAGAACCAAAAGGCCTAAGAGGCCGCAACATAAGGCGACGTCCCAGCCCATAGATTCCAGGCTGCTACCTGGGAAACCCCAAACTATCCGTCGATGTCCACGTTGAAACACCACCGAAGGTATGGAACTCCACCTGAACCAAATTGAAGCAAACATGAGTACGGGAGGTACTCAACAAGACTTAACTAACCTATTATATATCTGCTTGTTCAAAAAGGGTTTATGAAGGTTGTTTTGCGTAAAGCCAACTTTGTTTTGAATAGAGGGAGACTGAGAAGCTTTTCACAAATCTTTTAAAAGAACACCGTTGCCTCGGGTATTGCCTTCAGAACCTTCGAAGCATCAGCTTCAGCGCCGATAACTGGAACCACCTCTTAAAACTAAACATTCACTGCCAACATCTTTTACGTCATGTTCAAGTTATCTATGATCTCAGGATCCGTCACCAAGTTGTCCTTAACCGCGGACACGGCTTTTCGAAAAGATTAAACCCTGCAGGAGTGTACAACTTTACCCACACGTATCAACCGACTCTTAATGCCAAGCTATTGGCACAATTCCGACGATGTGCCGGCAGAGGGTGGCTGACCACGATCTTTCCCTTGCTTCGCCTATTCCATGAGTCGCTCCGAGTAGAGATGGACCGCCAATAGGGAGTGGCCATCTCCTGCCGGGTCTCTATCGTTGTGAGCGGTGCTTCAACTACTGTCTCGCCACAGGCTGTTACACCGCCACGTCCTAGTTTTGTAAACGTTTTTAACATCCCCGCAAATCCAAATGGAACGCCCGAACTAGGCAACTCATGGAACAAACTAGACAAGTTAAAACCGAGGGGAATCCAATCCCCGTGTGGTTGCACGATCAGTCTTGGCTTCAAAGGCGAGAACTCGATCCTAGGGGCATGAATGAGGCAAATCACCACATCCCATGTGGCAACTCATCCAAGCCTTTAATCATATTAAACACACATCTTAAACCTTACCACGTTATCCTGTCATACTAGATTCATTTCGTAACTCTGATTCATGAACCGGATGGAGCAGAGATCAACAGGCATGTATGACTAAGCATGGCATATTTGCGGCTTTAGAGATACACACAAACAAGTCCTATGTCAGCTAGGAGCATGGAATCATGATATCTGGGTTTATGCAGATAAGTAGGACAACACTATCTACTGACTCAAGATACTTTGCAAAAGCATGCATCGTACGAGGAGGAAGACATTTCGAAAACATATATGGGCAGATAAGAGGTTATGCTTGCCTTGCTTCAAGAAAACCAGATAAATCTTCAGGAATAAGTTCTTGACTTGGTTGTTTAGACCAAGTATTCGGCAACAGGGGTGTCGAACTTCTCTCCGGATTCGAGGTCTACCGGTAAGAGCAAACACCGGAAAGAAAGATAACAATACTCAAAACAGGCATCGATGCAATGCTCAATATGTATGCATGAACATTTGAATGCATTAAAGAGAAGCCCTAAACATGGTTCATGGGTTTCTAGGGTTCATATGTTAAGTAAACAATTTGAGTGAATTTAGTCCCGAAGTGGACCTGGGAGGCCGATTCGGGCAAAACCTAGAGGTGCGACAAGTTAAAGTTCTCAAATAGGGCTGAGAACACCATAACTAGGTTGCACTTGTCATTCTAAGCATTTTGACATATAACTTGCAATTTTCTAATTTTCTTGAATAAAAACTTATTTTCTTTATTTTAAATGATTTAAAAAATGCTCAAAAATCAACTTTGTCAAAAATGTGTGCAAATGACATGAACATGTAGATTACATTTTTGTGAACAAAATGGTATATTGAACACATTTTTCTGAGATATGAATCAAAAGATATTGCATTTATAAAATTTATCATTTTTCTGTAATTTAAAATAGCAGTGGGGTCCACATGTCAGTTCCATTTTTGTTTAACAGGAAGTTAAACATAAAAGGGCCAGTGACGTAGGCATGATGTCGTGATGACCCCATCCCAGCCCAAATGTTCACAGATGCTATGAAATTGACGAAATTCGCGCGAAATCTTCGAATCAAATTAGCCCACGAGGTTGGGGAGATCATGGGGAGTGTCGAGACATCGTAGTAGTTTTCATAGACTGGGGTGCCATGAGACTACGGTAGAGACGTGGGGTAACGGGATAGCGTAGTAACACAGAACACGGGATTTACCCAGGTTCGGTACGTCGCGACAGTACGGCGTACCTACTCCTGCACTTCTCACTATGAGGGACTAAAGCCCGTATAATAAGGTTACAATGTAAGGGAATAGATCCAGCTACTCGTCGAGGATGAACTTCCCGGCGAGTTGCGTAAGGCTTGAGCTTGGACCTAGAACCTTGGAACTAAAGGAACTTATCTAACTTATCTCCCGTCCGGCTTTATATAATAGCCGGATTAGGGCTTACAGAACCAGAAACCTAGAAGACTACGTTCAACTTATAACTTGGAAAGTAAGGAATCCGTCTTCTCCTCCAAGCCAGATCACGCGGGCCGTGATCCGGGTTCTTCTAGAATCCGGCTTCTACGCGTTGGACTACTGGGCCGCCCAATGGACCTAAGCCCATTACCTTGCAGGCCACCCTGGTAGTCCAGCTCTTTTGTCTACCATCTTCTATACCCCTATTCGGTATATATCCGACAGTAGCCCCCAGGAAGGATCAAAACTCTGAAACTCCGCCTTTCGTCAAATACATTTTGTCCGGGAAACTTGATTCAGCAGTCTTGATTCTTTCTTCTTTCCTTTTGAAGGAGATGGTAACATAAAACTCGGAACTATGAAAATTCGGCTTTTCTTTTCGCGATCCTTCGCGGAAAAGGAACACGTGACATCAGCGCTTTAATCATACTGACGTAAGCGCCGCTTGGTTTCACGCGGGAAACCCTGCAACGTATCTCTGACAGATTCTCACGAGAAACGAGGAGATAGCCATCATTCCTCTGTCGTTCCGTTTCCCGGATTTTCCGGCGAGCGACACGCGTCGAACATCCAACGGTCAAAAGAGCCGTTGGCGCGTATCTAGAGGGTTTTTAGGCTATAAATAGCCGTCTTCGTCCTCCTCATCAACCTTCTTCACTCCCTCACTGCCTTCACCATTGGTGCGAACACGAGCTCGAGAGCGAGAACAATTCCCGGCCCCGACGAGCCCTTCCCACGCCGGAGCGCACCAACACCACCGAGAAAGATGGCATCTCCGCAATCATCGCCAGCTCGCGCTACCGTCGACGAGCTCCTGAGCGATCTAGATCCCCAACTTGGGTCGCCCAAGCACGCCGGCGGCGAGCTGAAAAAAACTACGGCGTCCACAGCGGGCGGAGGAAACGTCTCCGCCACCACAAATGCTGCGGGACCAAGCACCGCATCGACCCCGCCGTTCGCTCCCGAAACGGCGGAGGAAAAGGTGGAGCTCCTCGACGAGCAGCTTGCCGCCGCGAAGGCCGCCACCACCGCCGCCGCCGGAGGAGATGAAGAAGAGGAAACTGCAGGCAACTGGATTGCCTGCAGTATTCCCCCGGCTCTTCTTCCCAACTTGGAGAAGGAAGGCCTGGTTTTGAAGAAGAAATGGCGGCTCCCGGAAGAGGAGACCGAACCCGCGCCGCAAGAGGGCGAAAGGGTGCTTCTCGCCTCCCACCTTCTACGAGGTATGGGGCTTCCCCCTTCTTCTTTCTTCCTCCAAGTTCTAGCTCACTACAACATCCAACCTCATAATCTCCCTCCCAATTCCATTCTGTATATGGCCGGCTTTCAGGCCTTATTCGAGGGTTACCTAGGAATAGAGCCTAGGTTAGATTTTTGGTTGTACTGCTTTGGGGTTAAGCGTAACTCTTCGGAGGGCGCACTCCCAAATTGCGGAACCATTTCCTTTACTCTTCGGAGATTCCGAGAGGATTGGTTCCCAAAATAAAAACCTCGGAATCCGTCAAATTCTGGACGGGTTCCTTCTTTTATCACCCCGACGTGCCTTTTCCTAAAAAAGCCGTCGGGGTTCCATCTTTTGTGAACTCCGCCGCTGTTCCCCAGGATAACTGGGTTACAGAGGCCGTCCAGGTTCTGCCTCCAGATCTACTAAGGATCAAGAGGCGCATCGCCAAACTCACTTCCTCCAAACCTCCTTTGACCGGTATGGACACGGTCTTTTGCTGGCTGAATAGGCGGATTGAGCCATTAGCAAACCACGGAGGCCGTCTCCTGTGTGAATACACAGGAGCCAAGGATCCAATGCGGACAACCGACAAGGATTGGCCCGCAAAGGAGCTCAGGCGGCGCATCAATCAGTTGGTCGCTTCGCGCGATCAATACACGGAGAGTCGGCCAATGTACACGGCCGACAACCCCGCGCCTAAGGTAAATTTCCCGTTATTTAGGTATAATATCACTTCCTGGAAAATCTACCTTTCGAATCTGATTGGTTTTTTCCAACAGCTTGTGGATCTTCCAGACTCGGAGTTAGCCTCCGAGGCCGAGCTGGATGCGCTGCGTACCGCCGCTACTGGTGGGCGCAAACGCAAGAAGATAATTTCTTCGGATGAAATTATCGACCTTGACGGAATCCCCGTCGCCACGTCCAGGTTATTTTCTTCCGGGTTTTTTCTTTTATGGGATCTTTTTCGTCCATCTTCGGTGTTTTAACCTTTTCCGGGTTTTTGGTTTTTAGCTTGCCCCCCTCCACCTTGAAGCCGAGAAAGTTGAAGAAGCTCAAAGCTTCTTCCAACCGAGGCAGCCAACCATCTCCCGCCGTCGCCCCGGATACGCCGCAGTCAATGGCGGAAGAACCTACTGCCGCCACCACCACCAAGCCCCCAGAGCCCAGCCAGCCCGTTGTGTCCGAGTCGGACACGAGGGAAAGGGCGGCTCCAGAGGTGGGGAAATCTTCTCGGACTTTCGACGAGGAAATCCCCACCTTTGACAAGGATTTTAAGGCTATAAATGACGGCTTGAACGCGGCCGAAAATCATTTCGCGGAATACGCGAAGGAATTCCGGGAAAACTTAGCAGGTTTGCAACGCATGAGCCAGGTATGTAACTCTAGCCCCCAAGCATTAAACAAAATGCATGCTTTTTTGCTTTGATGTTTTTATTAACCATACTTTTCCTTGCTGTGTTTCAGCAAACCTCCGAGGCCATAAACCTTGAAGTTTTCAGGAAGCTCACTATCAAGAATAAAGAAGTTCGAAGTCTTCTTTCTATTCTTGAGGAGAGAGAGGCGGAGCTGGAATCATCTCAGCTCGCTTTGAAGGAAACGAAAGGTAGGCTTTTTCGTTTTGAAATTTCCGATTTAAGGCTTTGTCTAAGTTTTTTCCCGAGGAAATTGATCAACTCGGATTTTCCCTTGCTTTTCAGCTGCTTTAGCTGAAGCTAAACAAGCAGCGGAAGATTCCGGCAACGCCGAGATTCTCCGCAATGAGAACATTGAGCTTCACAAGAATCTTGTGAAGGCTCAACAAGACCTGGAAGCCAGCAATCTGGCCCTTGGGGTGGCTAACTCCAAGGCTTCCGAGCAGGCGGAGAAAGACAAATCCACCATCCAGGATTTGACTGAAGCTCTGAACCTTCGCCTGGAGGAAGTTTCCGATATCGATAAACTCATCGGTAAATTTTTTACCCTTGCCTTCATCTTTCCATGTTTTGCTTTCTCTGTTTGTCTCCTTAACCCTTTTGTATGCTTTATCGGATCAAACAGGAGACACCCCAGATGGCACTCGGGCTGCAGGCATCCGAGCTTTCGGGGAGACATGGAACTTGATGAAGGCTGCTGCAACGCAGCTGGTAGGCAAGTTTCTTCCCGAAAAATCTGGGGAATGCTCGGAGGTTGAAAAACTTCCGGGTATCATCATGGAGGTGGCGGAGTCCAAGGAGTCTGTTCTCCGCTCCGCTGCACGGGGTGGTGCGCGTATGGCCTTAGGCCTTATGCGCATGCACTACCCTAGTGCCAAATCCTGGCGTGTGGCCACCGGTGTCCCTCAGGGATACACGGATGCGCAACGATCCACCATCTTTGGTGAAGTTAAGGGCCACGCCACCCAGATTGCCGCCATGGTAAATGTCGGCGTCCACTATCCAGAAGAAGAAGCTCCTCCAATTCCCGATGAAGAAAGCAGCGAGGAGGAGTCGGATTCTTGAAGGGTTACCTGGAACCTGGATAGAAAATTTAAACAATAGGAGCATTACTGTTCTTTCATTTGTAATCCAAAATGTAATGCTTCTTATGTATTAATGAAAATTCCGTCTTTTGCAGTTTAAACTATGAAATTACTTTGCAAGTTGTTTGAATTTTATCACTCCTTTATCTTCTAAGTTCTCTGGTGTGTATACTTTAACTGTCCTTAGTGTTTGAAATGGCTCAAATAGCATTATGAATCGTTATGCCGAGTAACTGGGGACGAACCAAGCAGTTTTGAAACTCGAAAACATGAATCATGCTAAAGGCATTTTTACTAACTAGTTCCAGTAACCCAGCATACGCACGATCAGATAAGACTTAGAGAAACAAGGAAGGTTTTAAGTGAAACTTGGGCACGCAAGCAATTCAAGTTTCCTTTAGCCGTTAAAAGGCTGAAAAATCATTCAGTTATGTAACGCCGAGTACGCAAGCACAATTCGGGTTAACATTGAGAAATTTGTAAGATCATTGGGAAATAGATGAGACGGAAACACTTTGCACTTATGAGAAAAATGGATGACAGCATTCCGACAACTTTATTTCATGATCTCAAAAGATGTTTACATAGATTTGAACTAAGTACAGAAGGGGACATAACTTGCTAGGTGTTCCCAGGCTTCCGCTATCCACTTGACCTTGTCGAAACTTTTCAGCAGCTTGAAGCATGGTAGGTTCTTAGCCCCCAGCCAACTAAGAAATCTTTTTATGGCTGTGGCGGAACTCGGCAATTCTGGGACACCTTTTTCACACGTAAGTTCCGAGATGTTCGAGATTGCCTTGATCTTTTCCGGTTTCACTTCTATTCCTCTGTGAGAAACGATGAAACCTAGAAGTTTTCCTGAGGGAACCCCGAATACGCACTTAGATGGATTCAACTTCATCTTGTAAGTGCGCAAATTTTCGAAAGTTTCTCGCAAATCCTCAAGGAGTGTATCTTTTTCCTTGGTTACGACAGCAATATCATCCACGTAAACATGGACGTTTTTTCCAATCTGACTATGCAAACAACGTTGCATGCAACGCTGGTAGGTTGCACCTGCGTTCTTCAGGCCAAAAGGCATGGTTACGTAGTAATACGTCCCGTACGGGGTTGTAAAAGAAGTCTTGATTTGATCTTCCTTTTTCATGCGTATTTGGTGGTACCCGGAGTATGCATCCAAAAAGCATAAAAGCTCAGAGCCTGCAGTGGCATCTATTATTTGATCGATTCGCGGCAGCGCAAACCTATCTTTCGGACATAACTTGTTCAATCCTGTGTAATCTATACACATTCTGAGTGCGGTTGTGTCTTTCTTCGGTACTAATACCGGATTTGCGGACCAGTCAGTATGGATGACCTCCTTGATGAAATCCGCTGCTAAAAGCCGGATAATTTCCTTGCCAATAGCCTTCCGTCTTCGTCAAATCGACGGAGACCTTGTTTGACGGGTTTTGATCCGGGAATAACCTTGAGTTGGTGCTCAGCAAGTTCCCTGGGTACGCCTGGCATGTCAGCTGGACACCAAGCAAAAATGTCCCAGTTCTCACGGAGGAACTTGATGAGCTCGCCTTCCTATTTGTCGGTCATCCCAGTCCCTACAACGACGAATTTTGTCGGATCTTTGGGATCTAGGATTACCTGTCTTGTGTTCTCGGATGCCTTGAAGCTATCTGTTGGCTTCCGAGTTTCTTTTCCTGCCGGCATTTCTTTCGGCGATACCTCCTTGGCTAACTCCTTCAGTTCTTCCTGAGCTATAACTCTTTGAGCGCAAAGGGCGTTTTGCTTCTCCAACTCGTTTGCCAGCTTGAAATCACCGGCAATGGTGATTACTCCTCCTTTGGGTCCTGGCATCTTCAGCTTGTTGTAGATGTAGCAAGATCTTGCCATAAACTTAGCGAAAGCCGGACGTCCGAGTATTGCGTGATACACGCTCTCGAACGGCACAACTTCGAAGGATACTTTTTCCTGCCGGAAGTGATCTTTATCTCCGAAGGTGACATCTAGGGAAATTTCTCCTAGGGATCGTGCTTGCCTGCCAGGAACGATGCCATGGAAGCGTATATTGCTGTAATTGAGCTGGGACTCGGATATCTTCAAGTGCTTCAGTGTATCCAGGTACATTATATTGATGCTGGATCCTCCGTCCATCAGCACCCTTCTTAGCCTAGTGTTTTGAACAATAGGGCTTACAACAAGAGCTTGTGTGCCGGGTTCAGGGATATTTCCGGGATGATCAGACTGATCCCAGATTATCGGTGTGTTGGAATACTTCAAGAATTTTGGGTTGCAGGAACAACCGCGTTTATTTCTCGAAGTGTCCTTTTGGCCACCTTTGCTGACGGGGTTGCTAGAAAAGTTAGCATTGCTTCTCCGTCAACTCTCGGAAATTTAGGTTCGCCTTTTCGCTGTTGTTCCTGGATTTTATCATCAGTGTCCGATTCACTGTCTTCTTTTTCAGCTTCTGGCTTTTGTTTGGTAGGTTTCCTCTTGGAACCCTTCCCTTTATTTCCGGATCCTGCATTGACTTTCATATGCTTGTTTAGCCGGCATTGCGCGTTCGTGTGGGTTGGTTTCCCAAACTGAGAGTGGTGGACGCAGGGTTCCGACTTAATTCTCTCCCATTCTTCAGGAGTGTAATTGATGGGATCCGGACTGCGGCCTTTCCACTTGTTCCCTTTTTCTCCTCCAAAGGCTAAGTTAACCTCCTTGGGCTTTGTCGTTGATTCCGGAGTTCCTTTTTTATCAGAACGAGGTGTTTTCTTGGCCAGTATCAGTGACTCAATATTGCCTCCTCTTGCTCTGATATCGTCTTCGGCTGCAGCATGCTCATTAGCGGTTGTAAGCATAGATCCGAGATCTTTGTGCTTTTTAGAGCCGACCATGAACGGTACAAGTCCGGGTTTTAGGCCATTGACGAAAGCATGCATTGCTTGTACGTCAGTTACTCCAGAGCAACTATTCTTCATTGCAGTCCATCTGGAGATGAAATCCACGTATGGTTCGTCTTCAAATTGGGTGCAACGGTTCAGCTGGTTGATGCTATTTGGGCGTTTGTATGTTCCTCGAAAATGCTGAGTAAATACCCTTGCCATATCATCCCAACTGTCGACAGTTCTTGATGGTAAACCATTAATCCAATCTCTGGCTCCGTCTAGCAACATTAGGGGAAGAAACTTGACAGCTTCCAGGTCTGTCCCGTTGTTGATCTGGACGGCTGTGTAATAATCTGAAAGCCAGGTATCCGGGTTTGTACTGCCGGTATATTTTTGGTAGGTTGGACCAACTTTGGCAAAGCCAGAATGCAGGGTTATCCTTCGGATCCTGTCAGTGAAACACTTAGGACCAAAGTATAGATCATCCTTTTCTGCTCTATCAATATGTGCAGAATATCTCCCGGCTGAATGGACAGAAGGGGATCTGCTCCTTTCTTTTCCATTGTTACGCGGACGCGTTTTTCCGAGGTTATCTCTATCTCTTCCGTTGTCACGCCCTCTGGGATTAGGTGGAGTCCTGCTCCTGTACCTTTCCTTATCTTTGGGCGGTGTCCGAGATCTTTCACGCCTGTGAGGTGTATCGTATCTTCCAGCTTTTTCAGCTGGGTTTCTCGGAGGTGGCATTATTTTGCCGTCATTCCGGTGTTTGTCTTCCCGATCGTGTGGTTTATATCCATCTTTCGGGAGATGAGGTCCGGTTCTAGACGCTGCGTCCCGGTTGTCGGGGTTTTTCTTGTCCTTTCTCGGATCCTCTTTTTTATCCGAATCTCCGGGTTCTTCCGGTCCAGGTGCTCCAGCAGCGCAAGTAACAGTTTTGCAGAGGGCGGAATTATCATGCAGCCTCCCAGATCGCTCTTGTCCTCGCTGTTGCTGCTGTAATGCTTTTCCTAGGAAGGCATACACCCTTGGAGTTTTTCCCCGTTGGAGTACAGATCATTGTTCAAGATGGCGAACGCTGCTTCCGCATTTTCAGCTGCGGTTTTGTATATTGGTTCGCCCTTAGCATCTTTGCCGTTTAACTGCTTTTGCCAAGATGGGTTATAGAACCTTTCTTTCGGCGGCAGTTCTTCCGGTTTTGTAATTCCGGGTAACCTTGTAGGTTTTAAGACAGATCTGTGCTTTCTCTCGTACTCCTCAATTTCTTCCTTCATAATTTTGATTTGATTATGGGTTTGTTGGAGGTGTTGCCGAGATCTAAGCAGTTGTTGCTGTTGCCGTTGGAAAGCTTGTCTCCTGGCTTCCAGCATCTCAGGGGGTTCATTGGGTCCCACTGGAGTTTGTAATAGTTCTTGCTCCTCCAGTTCTGTCATTGGCGGAGCAGTGATTTCCTTAGATTTCTTTTCCGTGGGCTTTGTGCCACTAATATCTCCAACTTCCAGGTTTTCATCAGCGAGATCAGCTGACTTTTTCTTCCGGAGTTTGTACTGGAGTTTTTTAGAAGCACGGTGCTTTTTCTTGGAAGAAGGAGGTTTTTTGACAGGTTCATCCTCTGTCATCTCCTTGACATTAGGAAATATCGGAGAAGTTTCTCCGTCTTCCCTCTCCTCTGCTGGCGGAGGGTTTAGGGCTTTCCTGGCTATCGGCACCCGTTGTATCAGCTGGTTTTGCCATTAGCACTTCATGGAATCCCTCTTGAAAGGATTTAACTTTTCGTACGAAGGCATCGTCATCTTCGTCTTCGGAGAAGTTATCCGATCCGGTTTCCGACTCCAATCTCGCCTCAATGGCGGCAAGCACGGACTCGTTTCCGAGTTCATCGTCTGGTTGACGGATGTCGGATCTTCCGCCTCTGTGACGGGTATTGGTTCTTCCGTCTCTCTGTGACGGGTGTATTGTTGTCTGCCTCTTGCACGGGATTTCCGTCATCCGTGTTTTCGGCGATCTCGGATTGCACCATGCCGATAAAGTGCGTATCACTGCTTTGTCGGCGATCTGAGCAAAATCCGGCATCATAGTCGTCTTCGACTGGGTATAGGGCGGGTGGGAGATAATTGCTTTCACCGCAAAACCCCATTGCTTCCGCGGTTAATCCGATAAAGATATTAGCAGATCCAATCGGTAAAACGCAGGCACTTACCAGATGGTTTTGCGCCGGGATGTAGGATCCGTTGTCGAGGAAGCGCCCGACGTCGTCGTCGAATTCCAAGCTTCCGACCGTGATCGATCTTCCGATCCCGCCTAATATCCCAGATCGGAACTTCACGCCTGACGTCGTTTGCCCCACGGTGGGCGCCAACTGTCGAGACATCGTAGTAGTTTTCATAGACTGGGGTGCCATGAGACTACGGTAGAGACGTGGGGTAACGGGATAGCGTAGTAACACAGAACACGGGATTTACCCAGGTTCGGTACGTCGCGACAGTACGGCGTACCTACTCCTGCACTTCTCACTATGAGGGACTAAAGCCCGTATAATAAGGTTACAATGTAAGGGAATAGATCCAGCTACTCGTCGAGGATGAACTTCCCGGCGAGTTGCGTAAGGCTTGAGCTTGGACCTAGAACCTTGGAACTAAAGGAACTTATCTAACTTATCTCCCGTCCGGCTTTATATAATAGCCGGATTAGGGCTTACAGAACCAGAAACCTAGAAGACTACGTTCAACTTATAACTTGGAAAGTAAGGAATCCGTCTTCTCCTCCAAGCCAGATCACGCGGGCCGTGATCCGGGTTCTTCTAGAATCCGGCTTCTACGCGTTGGACTACTGGGCCGCCCAATGGACCTAAGCCCATTACCTTGCAGGCCACCCTGGTAGTCCAGCTCTTTTGTCTACCATCTTCTATACCCCTATTCGGTATATATCCGACAGGGAGTGCGGGGGTGGTCTCGACTGGCCGGTTGGTCGCCGGAGCTCGCGCCGGCGAGCTCGGGCGCAACGGCGGTTGCCGGCCGGCGGCAAGGAAGAGAACCGGAGGGGGAGGGAGAAAAGGGGAGGCACCGGGGCGTTCGTGTGCTCACCGTGAGCATGCTGAGATGGTCGGGGCAGAGAGGGAAGCCGGCAATCGCCGGCGGCGAGTGGAAACCGGCGGCGGCCGTGGCGGGAGTCCGGCGCGAAATTAAGGCCCTTCCGGCCGTCCCGGCGGCCGTGCGTGCTCGAGGAGGTGGAGTCGGGGATGGCGGAGCTATTGGGGGGCTCGGAGGGGCGCGGGAAAGGCCGTAGCGCCGGCGACGTGCGGCGGTTACCGGCGGGCGGTAGGGTTAGGTTTGGGTTCGGTTTCTGTTCGTTCCTGTACAGAAGAGGAGGGAGAAGGCTTGTGAGGAGGGAGGCGTACGGGGAGGCTTATCCTCGCCCTTATCCTCGAGGGGGAAGCAGGAGATGGCGGGGGAAGGCGTCGTGGAGAACCTGCTCGTCTACTGTCCATGGCCAGAGGAAGAAGATGACAAAAGAGATTTTCAGAAAACCCCCCTGAAATTTCCAGAAACTGCAAAAAGGTCTCTGCCCTTTTTAAAACAGCAGCTTAAAACAGATTTTGAGGGCTTTTCTGCAATTAGTAAAAATTGGCAAAAAATATTTTTGAGCTCCTTACAACATGGGCAAACTCAACATATTTTTGGTTTGTAAAAATTGCACAATTTTAAACCATCAATTTAGTGTGGCACTTTTAAGTGATTTTAATAAACTCCGGTATTAAATTGTAATGCACTTGTTTTAAAACCAACATTGGGTTCAAAAATGCATGCATGACATGAAATGATCACAACCACAAACACACAAGCACTTTGTTTCAAAAAGGTGGATGTTACATACGCTCCGCCGGATGAACAAGAACCTGGACGGCCTTGCGGAATCAGAAACATCCTTCCACGGGATAGTTCCGGGAAAGACGATCCGTCCACTCGGAACAATTAACCTAGAGGTTGTGTTGGGCAATCGACGCAACTACAGAAGAGAATTCCTCGACTTCGAAGTGGTCGACTGGCCCTCACAGTACCACGCCATTCTTGGTCGAACATCGTTCGCCAGATTCATGGCAGTACCGCACTACGCGTACCTGAAGCTTAAGCTACCCGGAGAATATGGTGTAATCACCATCGACGGAGATTTCCAGAAGTCCAACAAATGCGACATCGAGTTCAACGAAATCGCAAAATCCTTCGGGATGCAAGAAGAACTGCAGGAGCTGGCAAAGACCACGGACCATTCCGTGATGCCCCTCACAAAGAAAAACGCGCCGGAATTGGAGTTCAGCACAAACAGCGACACCCGAAAGCATCAGGTGCACCCGACGGATTCTGCAAAGACAGCAATGGTCTCAACTACCCTCTCGCCAGCATAGGAAAGCGCGCTCGTCGAACTCCTCCATGAGTACTGAGAAATTTTCGCTTGGCAGCCCTCAGATATGCCAGGAATACCCAGAGAGTTCGCCAAGCACTCACTCGAAGTTTTCAAAGACGCAAAACCCATCAAGCAGACCACTCGACGGTTTTCAGAACCCAAGCAGAAAGCGCTTGGAGAAGAAGTAAACAGATTGCTAGCAGCAAAATTCATCAGAGAGATCAAGATATCCACCTGGTTAGCAAACCCGGTGCTGGTTCCAAAGAAGAACACTGACATCCTTCGAGTATGCATTGACTACACGTCATTGAATAAGCACTGTGCCAAGGATAATTTTCCCCTCCCGCGAATCGACCAGATCGTGGATTCTACTGCGGGTTGTCAACGGCTCTCTTTCCTGGACGCCTACTCGGGATATAATCAGATCCGGATGAAGCAGGAAGACGAGAAAAAGACAGCATTCATCACACCACACGGTATGTACTGCTACATGACAATGCCTTTCGGGCTCAAAAACGCAGGTGCAACGTACCAGCGCTGCATGCAAAAATGCCTCGCCAAGCTCATTGGCAAGAACGTACAAGTGTACGTTGACGACATCGTCATCAAGACTCGAGTAGAGGATACACTCCTCGAGGACATTAGAGAAACATTTGACGCCCTCAACGCATACAGGATCAAGCTCAATCCGACAAAGTGCGTCTTTGGCGTCCCAGCAGGAAAACTACTCGGGTACCTGGTATCCGCCAGAGGCATCGAAGCCAACCCGAAGAAAATACAAGCAATCTTGACAATGAAGGAGCCAACCAATCTACGTCGAGTCCAGCAGCTCGCAGGACGACTAGCCGCCTTGAGCAGGTTTATCGCGCGATTGGGCGAGCAAGCATTACCCTTCTACAAGCTGCTGAAGAAGACAGACAAGTTCGGGTGGACACCAGAAGCTAGCCAGGCATTCGCGGACCTGAAGCGATCATTGCAAAGCAAGCGCATCCTTGCAACACCGCAAGAGAGGGAGCCATTATACCTATACCTAGCCGCAACAAACCAGGTCATCAGCACGGCAATTGTAGTCGAACGACCTGAGGAGGGCAAGGCATACGGCGTCCAACGACCAATCTACTACATCAGTGAAGTGCTCTCGTCATGCAAGCAACGATACCCTCACTATCAGAAACTCGCTTATGGAGTTGTTCTCACGACTCGAAAGCTCAAGCACTACTTCCAGGAACACACCATAACAGTGGTCAACGATGCGTCACTCGGTACAATCATGAACAACCCAATGGCATCTGGACGGATAGCAAAATAAAGCATTGAGCTGGGCACTTGGGACATCATCTATGCAGGGCGCAATTCAGTAAAATCCCAGATACTCGTGGAGTTCCTGAGCGAGTGGACAGGGCTACAAACGCCCGGCTCGCCAGAATACACGAGTAATTGGATAATTTACTTTGATGGGTCGAAGAGAAACGAATGATGACTGTTTGCGCATAGCCGAGTCCACCGCCATGGATTGTTTGTACAAGTTCTGCATGGCAGTGGTGGCACTGTTTGGACCAAAATACTTGAGATCACCCAACGTTGAAGACACTTTTTGGATCCTAACACAGAATGAAAGAGGATTTCCTTGAATTCTTGGAAGCATCAACTGCATGCATTGGGCATGGAATAACGGTCTGTTTGCTTGGGGATGTACAAAGGCACACAAGAAGCTTGCAATGTGGTACTTGAGGCACTGGCTATAGAGGATCTCTGTATTTGGCACTCCTTTTTTGGCATGTCAGGAACTCACAATGGCATCAACGTCCTGCGGTGCTCAAATGTCTTTGACAAACTTGTTGAAGGTCATGATCCTCCGGTGAACTTTGAGGTCAATGGGTGCCACTACAACAAAGGATACTACGTAGCAGATGACATCTATCCAAGATGGTCAAGATTTGTAAAGGCTATCTCCAACCATGTGCGAGGATGAAAATATTCTTGGTTTGTTCAGCGCCAACAGGCTTGCAGAAGCGGGTATTTGGTGTGCTTCAAACTCGGCTTTCTGTTGTTCGGTACTCTGCTCTGACCTGGTCAAAATATCAGATGTGTGAGGTGATGAATTGTTGTGTAATCTTGCACGACATGATCATTGAGAGCGAGCGGGACGTGCCAGTGGTTGACACTGAACCTTATTTCAGGCAGGGTCCTCTAGCATCGGGTGCCGACAGCGTGGGCTGTTTTCCTCGGTATGAGACAGGAGATGTGAGACCCACATGTTTATTAAGAACTGCAGCATGATCTCGTGGAGCACCTATGGAGCTCAAGGGCAACCCGTAGTTTGATGTGTTTTAACTTGTGTTCAAAACTTGCTAAATTTAACTTTGTATCATTGAAATATTTGATATTTTGATATGTATTTATTTGTGTGACAAACTTTATGATAAAAATTACGTTGTATTGAATCTATGTTGAAAATGTGTCGAATTTGGTTAAAAAATATGCTATGCCGAACACATGTCCAACTTGTGCTGAATTTAGGAAAAAACACCGAAATCTGTGTCGAACTTGGACGAAAACTAGATAGTTAGATGACGGATTTGAGTTCGCGGCTGAAAATCGTCGCCCCCGGACCGAAAATGGCGGCTGCCAGTCCTAAGACACTTTCGCAGAAAAACGTCCTTGAAGACGAACTGCTGGACATGCTCTGAAATGCAAATCCCAGTCTCGCGCAAACCCAACACTCTGCCTCCGTGGCCTCTTGTTCTTGCCGCGGCAGGCAAAACCGCTCCCATCCGCCACCGGTGTCCTTTTCCACCTGGCTTGATCAGCGTGGACTCTCGGGCTCGCCTCGGATGCTACGGCTTAACCGCCCGAAATTGTACAAAACAAAAAAAAACCGCCCGAACATTCCCGCCGGGAATAAGTTAAGAAAACCATTTCGAAAACAGATGGGCTTTGCTCCGACGCCGTCGCCGTCAAAACAAAACCATTGGCTTTAATCGCGTTTCTGCTGTGATAAGATGTGCGGCAGGCATCAGGAACAGGAGGCGAGCGAGATACGTTGTCCCGTCCATGGTCCCGTGCCGTGTCGTCGTACGCGCCGCACCGCAAGGCAGCTCCTGGCGTCTCCGTTATGGCTGTGCTTGTGTACTGTACTTGGTCTCGTTGAACCCGCCGGCGATGAATTTGTACCACGGACTAGTATTATTGTGCTATACTAGTACGTAGGCCGAGTACTTTTTAGCGGGGAAAACGGCTAAACAAGCATGACAATTCAGAATGATCAGATCATCAGCTCCTTGGATTTTTCTATCTACTGTACTAGCTAAGCCTGTCCGCTTGCTTTGCGTCCAAGCTGACCCGTGCGATCTGCATGACTCGATCGTGCGATCGGTCGAGATAGGGAGGCCAGCCGGGGACCCGAGAAAAACGATACGTGCAGCTTGCTTGATTGCTCCTGTCGCTGGCACCCTAGCAAGCTACTAGCTGAGCTGAGCTCGTCGTTGGACTGGCCTTGCCTAGCGCAACCACTATCATCAGGAACGGATCGGACAGCGGCAAGATGACATGGATTCAAATCAAACCGCGCAACGCCTCACCTAACGGCAAACCACACTCCATCTCAGCCGATCCCATCTACCCCTACAAACAAACAAACAAACAAACAAATAATTAAAAGAAACTCACAATAATGCCAACTCATCATCATCATCATCCCTGTCTGACGCTCCATCCGTCAGGCAAACAATAGTTTTCATCAAGAGAATAATAATCAATATTATTAGAAGATGGCAATAGATCCGTCGCTGTCCGCGGGCCCCGCCCTGACCTCCCCTCCACGACCGCGACCCGCTCCCGTTTGAAAACCGCTTTGCTGCTTTTGCCTTCCGCTCCTCCTCCTCGGCCGGCCTCGGGCCTCGTTTCGGAGAAGAAGACCCGGCTTTCCATTCGCGGCAGCATCTTCTCTGTCGTGTCGGCAGCTGGCGGGTCCTTCGATGGGTTCTGAGGGGACGACCAGCAGGAGGAGGATCCTCGACTACCTCAACGACGGCGAGGAGCTCGGGGTCGAGGGCCCGGCCGTGGCGGGCACGCCGCGCGCGGTCGCGGCGGCCAGGTCGCTGCTGCCCAGGTTCCGCTGGGCGCGGATGGCCAGGCTCGGCCGGAATTGCGGCCGAGTGAAGGGGCGGCAGACGCGGCAGCACGAGGAGGAGCTGGAGGAGGTCGTCATGCCAGAGAAGGGCGAGCCCGAGGAATCCTCCTCTGCCCCAGGTACGTCACCTACCGGAGCTCGTTCGTTCGTGATGCTACTCTAATCATCGTCGGGATCGTTTTAGATTCGCGCTAGCACTTATTCTAGCAATCGAGCCGAATCCCGCCTTGAAGAATTGTCGATTTTGTTCCAGCGTGCGCGGCTTCTTCCGGCGGCGAGACGCGGCCTGCCGACCTGGGCATCGGGATGGGCCTGGTGTTCCTCCTCGCCAAGACCTCCGACGAGTTCAGCAGGATGGCCAAGGTGCGCGCGGAGATGGAGACGCTGCTGGCGGAGTTCAAAGGCCACGTCATCCCCAACATCGCCAGCACCGACGAGGACTTGTCAAGGGCCCGCAACGTCAACGTCGAGTCCGCCGCCTCGAGCTGCCTCACGGACGGGAACGAGCCGCGGGCCTTGAACGCTCGCTCGGAGGATCACCAGGTCGCTTCGTCCTCGGGAGTCGGCGCGGAGGTGGTTTCGAGCCGGAAGCGGTCCACGGAGGACGTGCTGGAGGAGGAGTTCCACGCCGAGCTGGAGCGGCTGCACGTCCACTACGGCGCGGGCACGCCGCCGTTCGCTCCGGCAGACCAGCACGACGCGGCGGAGTCATCGGGCGACGACGACGACGACATTGATGCCGACTGCCGGCAAGGGTTCGAGGAAGACGATGACGACGACCACGGCCACGATGATGACGAAGACGACGACGACGATGACGACGCTGCCAGATACCGCGGGGTATCGGCCGTGGAGCTGGAGCGGAGGCTGCACGAGCTGCTCCACCAGCGGAACCAGGACCGGATCGAGGAGCTGGAGGCCGCGCTGCGGCGCGCCGAGAGGAGGCTCTTCGACAAGGAGATGGAGGCGTCGCTGTGGAAGGACACGGCCAAGATGGCGCTGCGGCAAGACGACGACGACGACGCGTTGCAGTAAGCGCCGATCGGACTTCAGTTCCGCTGGACATGGTTTGGGATGCTTGTGATTACTCTGTTCTCATCTCTGAACTGAAACTGTTTGTGCAGGTGATGACATTGCGGAAGGAATTCGAGTCTGTATACATTTCGTCGACATTCATCATCGGCCGTACAATGCGTACATGATTACAGATGAAACAGTGAAGGCGGATTTGGGGACCTGATGCTTGGGGCCGGGCCATCGATGGTAGCTTGGGATGGTCACTGTGGAATTACTAGTTAGCAGTTTGCATAGTGAAGCTGTCCATACTCCACCAGAGTTCAGACTTAGCACTGTAGGTTACAGGAGCAAGATTCGTAATAGTGTCAGATATGTTCAGTTAGTCTTCCTAGTTCCCAGGATCCTGTAATGTTTAGTTTTGGTACTGGGGAATATGCATATCACTCGTATGCGATCTCAAAATCCGGACGGCAATTTGATAGCCTGCTCTCGAACTCTTGAGTTCTCCGTGCCCATTTTACCCTGTCTCTCCAAGAGTTTTGCAGGATTTTAAACGTCGATTGGAAATGATTTTGCCAGGAGTTCTGTAGCATTTTAATTCCCCATTTACCTTTATGAGGTTAAGAGTAGCTTTATGTATCGATATCTTACACCTCAAATCAATATGATTTATACAGTGGCTAAGAATCTTGTACTGACGAAAATTTCCTTGTGTTTTTTTTCCATGCATCTTGTCCAGGTTCACGCGAAAAGTTCAAAAAAAATCCGTCTGCCGGACATACAAATTAAAGTGTTCTAGTTTCCTATAAAATTTTAAAACCTCCGACAACTTCAATCCAATATTTCTTGTTTCTGCATTGTTTTCGAACCGTAGGTTCCAATAGCAATTATTAATTTCTCTTTGGGGTTTGTGAAATTTGTAGAAACTTGTGGTTTCTTTAATGAAATTCACGGCGAGACCCGTTGTTTCAGTAATATTCCAAAAAGGCTCTGAAATCCTGCATGCAAGAAAGAGGGTTCGGGATGAACTACAAATTTGGTTGACCTGTATTTTGCTGTAAAACAAAGCATGTGCCTTGTATATAGAATTAACTTGAACCATTATTGTGGTTATAATCCTAGTTTTCAAAACCGGACTCGGTCCGACCGAAAAAACCGAGAACCGGAGCATTGTCCGGTTTTTTAAGAAGCATTGATTTTTTACTCTCTCACCCAAATTAATTGTTTTAAAGTTGGACAAAATAGATGCATCTAACACTAAAATATGTCTAGATACATCCATTTTTGTCCAATTTTGAGACAATTAATATGAGACGGAGGGAGTAGTAAAAGACCGGGAATATAAATTGAAAATGGTGTATAAATTATTGACTGAACTCTTGACCTTGTCTCAAGGCCCACTACAAGGTCATTTACCATCAATGCTAGCAACACTTTGTGATTTTTTTTGTGCATTACACCAAATATTATGTGTATATATTTAGGTCAAAGTTTTGAAAAAAAAAATAGGTTAAAAATTCCGTTATTTGATGCAAATGAACCGACGAACCAACGGTCCGACATATGAAAACCTGAACCGACAGACCAGCCGATTCGATTACCGGTACATTTTTTTTAAACTATGGTTATAATTGGCGAGGACTCTTAAAGCGTGGATAGGAGTTCAAAACACACTTTTTTACGGGCCATTCGATCTGCTCCTTCTGTTCATATGTTCATAAATGTAGTATGTTTTGAGAGCTGCAGTAGTTTATTTCTCCTGGCTAAATCATCTTACTCAAGCCGCAACAACCTAAATAGCCTCCATCTCCGAGACGACGTATCTAACTTGTGATGCCTGACGCGACATTGTCTCTTTATCAGGTCTCTCCTCTAATAAGTTATCAATGTCTTTTTTAAGAAGAAATAGATTGCACAATTGCAAAGATATTGTAATTGACACTACCTAATCAATTCAAATATAGGTCTCTATTTTTGCTACTCTTGGATGATACATCGACTCATCCTAAGAGCAACTTTAACAGATTCCTTGTAATTTCATTTCTTATAAGGGTTATAAAGAAGATCCTTAAAAAAAACATGGTGAGAAGGGACTAGTAGTTTGAAAGGTCCGTATAACACATTTTCTATATTTTTCTATTACTATTATTTTGCGATTATAAGCTTCATTTTTAAAACTCAATATAGCCTTTATGATAGCTCAAACCCATATGTTTTTATGACACAAATAAACAACATCTTCAATTCATATTTGACATGTTTAAATTTTGAACTAAATATGTTACATGAATAAAGACACTCTCCACATTATCCCAATAAGTTCATCATCATAACACATGGTGCATCCCATGATCAAACATAAGCCAAAAGCAAAGTTCATGGGAAAAGAGATCATCCAAATACAAAGATCGAGAATAAGCAAATATAGCTCAAATTGCTCCAGCACATTGAGAATCACACACCACCTCTATTCCCTCCACCAATCTCCATGCCACTTCATGCCAAGATGTCCACATGAGTGATTTAGTGAACGCCAAATAGATCCTTGTCATCTGATCTACCCCGCTTGGGTCAGTAATCATACTTACGGTCTAGTCTAATCACTTTCCTTTGCTCTCATTCTCTTCCTCCAGCCTTAGCTTCGCCCTCTCATTGAGGTTGGACGCCCTCACATGGTAACTAACCACTTGACGATTCACACCCTAGTAGCGCGTGCGGCCCACCGTCATCACCTTTGCCCTTTCGCCTTCGAGACGATGTCAACCTTACAATTTCTATATAAATCTCCACGATTTTTTTTTGACCCACAAGATAAAATGCAAAGACATACCAAATTGATAAGTTAATTCCGATTTATATAATATTACGTTGATGAAACCTTTGTTTGACTAGGTGAGGCTGAGCCGATAGCAGGACCGGGTACAATGATGGGGCAACAAACAAACAAAAACCTTCTGACCGAAAGGAAAAGATTGGGGAGAATACCTTGAGCTTGCCTTTTCCATGGATACTCAATGGATTTCCCATGGCATTAAGGGTTTCCTGTTTCTCCGAGTCAATCTTCTAGTTCCGGTTTCCTTTCAAATGATTCCAATTAGAGGAAGGAAGTCGGCCTATGGGAAGCTGCAGGGATTACAAAAAGAGGGTGACTTCACGTGTTGCACTAAAAAAAGTACAAAGGAGGAGACGCTCGTTGCCTTCCTTTCTTCCTCCCGCGCCCGCCTAAGCCCGTCCAGCGTTACATGAAAAGATTAGCAAAGCCGAAAGAGATATATGGAGGGTAGCTCCATCCTGTTCTCTTCGCGAGAACTTAAGGATCGGAGAAGCACATATCGCCAAATTTAGGTCAAATCGGAACAATTAGCTATAATATTTGTTATTATTTCTTATTTTGAGATTAATAAATATGCATAACCATATCATGATTCAGTGTGCCATCAAATTAGTTCCAGACTTGACTATTTACTAGACGAACAGGCGAGCTTCGCCTCGCCGCCTGCAAGTCATTGTCACACTGTGCGGCATACATGGTGGTTTTGTAGATTGTAAATCGTTGAAACTTCCCCGCGTCATCGTCATATTCCAGTCAGTGTGCCATATTGTATGGTACAGTAAGTTTTTCCTTAGACGCACAAAGCATGCCCTTACTTTTATTTTGAAGCTCATAACCGAGTTTAATTCCACAAGCAATTGACATGTTATTTTATATAAATGTAGAAAACTAATGATGTCAAACCAGCTAAGCTATAAATAGTCAAAGGCCACATAGTGCTGGATTGTGGAGCTCAAAGGGATGTTCCGCTGCATTTTCTTTGAGTCTAAGTCATTCCATGCAAAGGTACATTCTCTGGCTCGAGCAATAATGAAAATAAAATTATGGATGGTTGCTAAGATGGATTGCGGAGTCCCAAGGGAAGCTCCGCTGCATTTTCTTTCAGTCTAAGCCACTCTACGCAAAGGTAGATTCTCTTGCTCTGGCAATATCTAAAATAGAATTGATGCTTGCATCTAGCATAGACAATCAGGATATGAACATTGATAAACCCAAACCCTCTCCGGACAGACTTAGTGTTATGCTTCCTAACCAACCTGAAATCCTATTAATGGAAATAAAATTACCACCGTTTCTGAAATCCGTTACTTGGTGACGTGGAATGCACTTATCTTACCGCACACCAATGGCAGCCATGGCGCATAACGTCTTATGTATGCTTGTTGTGAGTTTTCATTATGCTTACCACACGCCACATATAAACCTTTTATGAGATTCTACATTTTCCAATGAACTCTGTGATCAACCTGTTTATGATTATCATGTAGATGTGCGCCATAGATAAAATAACCAATTCATTCTTTATAAGTTGTAGTAGTGTATAAAAGCATCAAGAAAGTCTTCCAAGAATCTAATTTCCGATTTCCCTAAAACCCTAAGAAATATTGTGTGGACTGTGAAAAATTGTATTATTTCTATTAGTAACAACATTCTATGAAACGGTTTTAAGCATCAAAGAAGTGTGCCAAAAATTTACTAAACCAAATAAGACCTTTTTAGAAACGTGGATGCAAACTCACTTGCTGTCACACACACACATACACATGGTGCTTGACTCAGCTCAATCTCCTCAACCACAAAAGATTAAATAACAGTTGCATTTCCACATTGTTATCCTTAAAGAATTCAAATTTCATACCCCATTGGAGATATACATGTTGGTCCACCACCAAGATTTTCACATATTTCATCTAAAGATTATTGTTCACGCATGTTTTTTCTGCTTTAGGTATGTCATCCGACAGAGTGATGTCGCCAACAATAGTTGCTGCAAATACAGTAAGTTAGATGAAAATGACTTGGTTGGGAACTAAAAGATGACAACAAAAGTGGATCATCAGATAATTAGTGAAGTAAATCATACATCAGAATTACACCAAATAAATCAAAAGTATATATTCATGGATTAAAACCACTTTATTTGTATATACCACTTATGTCATACATCAACACTATGGTATTTTACCTTGACTTAATTGACAAACTATTACGTTTCTAGCAGATTTTTTAACCACTTTTTAAAGATAATAAATAATCATATAACTAATTGATATCTGAACACATATGATAGGAAAAAAAAATGATATCCATGTTTCTTAATTTGTTAACCGTGAGTACAAAGGAACCACTATTAGCTTAGAGTAACATATCCCCAAATCCAAATTATGATTTACATAGTAAGTGCCTCATAGAAATTCTTGTACAGTCAACTGTCAACATGATTAGCTCTGTAGAAACAAATAATTACATTCTAGTAGCAAACTATATAGTCTCGGCTGTATACGGGCTTCTTGTTCAATACATGTCTGTATATTTAACCGGCCATATTGCCTAGCTCGCTGTTTAAGCCTATAGGTAATACACACTCCTTGTTCGATAGAATTATCTGTATATCAATAACCATGCTATATCCAAGCTGGTCGTGACGCCAAAGAATCTGTAATTTGCATAACATGTTAACCGACTGGGTCCGCTACGTGGTTGCCCATTCTGCACATATTCTTCCATTGATATTTTTGAATTTATGATATATATATATTTGGAATGAAACCTTGAGAAAGAAGAGGTAAGCTAACATGCTTGTGTGGTAACCGTCCAAGGACAAAACTGTTTTTCTTTTCTTTTGTGAAGAGTTGCTTATGTGGTCAAGAAACACCCAATGGCTAAATGAGTGAAAATGCTAACTTGCCTAAACCGAACCGAGAGTTCCTGTACTCCTACATATTTTAGAATCGTTTTTATCCATGCCATTCGAGCAAAAGTATGTATGACTGCTCATAACTGTGTCTGTATGACCGTTTGACTAATTTCTGACATAAACAAGATGTGCTGGAGAGTTGTTACCTGTGAGGTATACCATCGCTGGAATGACTGTGTCAACCAGGCGTATGGCGTCGTACGTGCAGTAGGGCGTCTGGGAGGAGCTGGTCCAGATAGAGCATATGACTCGCCGGCCCGAGACGCCGTAAAATCTTGGCGGCGGGTGCGGAGGGAGGACGGAGCTTGCGGGGGATGGCCGCATCAGATAGACGGACGGGGGTGTGTGTACCTGCAGGAGACATTCCGACGGGCTTCCAGTGGGGCGCCTTACATCCCTGCGATGGACAGGTGCCCGCGACCAAGTTCTCCCTGCGATGTGCTCCGCGCGTCACTCCTCCTGACCGGTGCGGCTGCCCGTCCCGCGGTGTTCCTCGAGCACGGCATGCCAACGGCGTGTGAAAGCGGTGAGACGCCCTCCGGCGCGAGGTGCTACGACCCTATCCTGGCCCGGCTCGCCGCCGCCCCATGCAGCAGCGCCCTCTCGCGGCGGCCCGTTGGTCGAAGGCCTGCACGACCTCTTGCTCCCGGCGCGTCGCCCCCAACGGCACCACCAGCCGGCGCATTCTCGTCTTCCCGGCGCCAGCAGCCCGCCGATTTGGAACCAAACGGGAGGAGAAAGCTGGTCGTATTGCCTAGCTTGCTGTATAAGCCTATAGGTAATACACACTCCTTGTTCGATAGAATTATCTGTATATCAATAACCATGCTATATCCAAGCTGGTCGTGACGCCAAAGAATCTGTAATTTGCATAACATGTTAACCGACTGGGTCCGCTACGTGGTTGCCCATTCTGCACATATTCTTCCATTGATATTTTTGAATTTATGATATATATATTTGGAATGAAACCTTGAGAAAGAAGAGGTAAGCTAACATGCTTGTGTGGTAACCGTCCAAGGACAAAACTGTTTTTCTTTTCTTTTGTGAAGAGTTGCTTATGTGGTCAAGAAACACCCAATGGCTAAATGAGTGAAAATGCTAACTTGCCTAAACCGAACCGAGAGTTCCTGTACTCCTACATATTTTAGAATCGTTCTTATCCATGCCATTCGAGCAAAAGTATGTATGACTGCTCATAACTGTGTCTGTATGACCGTTTGACTAATTTCTGACATAAACAAGATGTGCTGGAGAGTTGTTACCTGTGAGGTATACCATCGCTGGAATGACTGTGTCAACCAGGCGTATGGCGTCGTACGTGCAGTAGGGCGTCTGGGAGGAGCTGGTCCAGATAGAGCATATGACTCGCCGGCCCGAGACGCCGTAAAATCTTGGCGGCGGGTGCGGAGGGAGGACGGAGCTTGCGGGGGATGGCCGCATCAGATAGACGGACGGGGGTGTGTGTACCTGCAGGAGACATTCCGACGGGCTTCCAGTGGGGCGCCTTACATCCCTGCGATGGACAGGTGCCCGCGACCAAGTTCTCCCTGCGATGTGCTCCGCGCGTCACTCCTCCTGACCGGTGCGGCTGCCCGTCCCGCGGTGTTCCTCGAGCACGGCATGCCAACGGCGTGTGAAAGCGGTGAGACGCCCTCCGGCGCGAGGTGCTACGACCCTATCCTGGCCCGGCTCGCCGCCGCCCCATGCAGCAGCGCCCTCTCGCGGCGGCCCGTTGGTCGAAGGCCTGCACGACCTCTTGCTCCCGGCGTGTCGCCCCCAACGGCACCACCAGCCGGCGCATTCTCGTCTTCCCGGCGCCAGCAGCCCGCCGATTTGGAACCAAACGGGAGGAGAAAGTGGATGGGATATCGGGGCAAAACCTGTTACCAGTTTTTTTACCACAAAGGGCCCCAATGGCAGTTATGCAGGGAAAGGGATCTCCGTAAAAAATGGCCACCCAACTTTTCCTATCGTGCAATCCAGATCAGTTTTGCAAGACGATCTAATGGATGAGAACACATCTCGTGGGGATGGCCTCACCAGGTGGGTCATCTACCAAACTTAAGGTTGTAGTGTATACTAAACATTTTTGCTTCGTCGTAACACTTCTTGTCTTTAAACCTACATTGTTTGTCTTTATATATAAAATTCAACATACAATCTTGAATAAAATTGGCTGGTTTATTAATCAAAATTAATAATATGTAAAAGTTCATGTTTATTAAGGTACATGTTGGTCATGTTAAATTTTCACCATTAAAAATATATTTGGAGGAAAAAAACTTTTCCACCAAGACTTTGTTTTTATTTGCTTTGGGTTGCTTATCAAATGGATTCCATTATACCTCTTACCAAACCAATATTTGTTGATGTATCATGTTTCGTGGTATCATTACATATCAAGTAACTTTGTATTATGTATTGATGTTTTAAATCGTACGAATCTAACAAATATCTCGATAGAGATTGCTAGAGTATAAACTATCCAACTTATGTGTCATTTGAAAATAATTTTATATTGTACGAATTGTCGACTAGTTGTTTGTTCCTGGTATTTCACCTTCACTTGTTGGACCAATGGTGAATAGTTAGACATCAAACGTATGCATGCTTTGTACTATGTATTAACATCATGTAGTTTGAAATACACAGGTGTATTTAAGAGTCCAAACTTCTATACACCGTCACTTTGTTCGCTAGATTTGAACAGTGACTAGTTGAATACTCATGTGTTGCTACGGAATAATGAATATTCAATTCCAAGGTGCACTAATGAGGAATAAGATACACTTATGCAACCCTCAAGATGCATGCTCTGGTGTGTTGGCTAGCTCCATCCAGTCCGAATAAAACCGTGCAACACCTGACCTACTTGCATACTAGTGTACGCTGCAGAATTTAAAAAAATCATACTTCACCGCCAAGATCACTATACATATAACTATGCATGCCCATACATGTATTGATCAGGATTACGACTCACCTAGAATCAGATTTTTTGTAGTTGTAGAAGAGATCTGGACAATCGTAGATCCTCACAATTAGGCCTAGTTGCAAGGATATCGCTAAGCTTCTCTCGTCAAGGATCACACGTGTAATCCCTCTTATGGTGTGCACACATACGCTCGTGTTAACCCGCCTGCGCTCCACCGTCCAGGACTCGGCACCGACAAAGAGAGATAACCTTTGGGGTTGCTAATTTGTACCTCTAATCAACTGTAATTAGAGCTATATGAATCTGGAAGTTTCTCAGCACATGAGAGAAGATATTAGTTAGAGATAGGTCTAATCGGGAGAGGACACCTAAAAACCCAACTAGAAGAAGCTCTAATCTAATTGTAAGTGCTCTAATTAGACCATCTAATTCTACTAGGGAGAGTGGAGAGACAATTGTTCTCAAAATTATGGTTTGACTCCAACCTTGGGGTCCTTTTTATAGTTGGAGGGGAGGGGGAACCTGCCTTCGGGGGGAGGGGTGGAGGTGTCCTATTCCGGATAGGAGGGGGCTTGGCCGCACCAAGGACGTGGCGCACACCCTCCCCTAGCCTAACTTGGATTGGACTCCCATGGGGAGTCCAACTCCACATCTTCCCCCTTTTTCCTTTCCCTTTCGGTTATTCTTTTTTCCCTTTAAACCAAAAAAAGAAATCCTCCGAAAGGTTATATGTGCCAAGCTTGGAGGCCCTCGGGCCCAACCTGTCAGCCCCACAAAGTGGTGCGGCCATGGGGGAAATTCTGCCCTCCTCTGGCACTCCCCCTCCCTCCTTCTTGGTTTTTGCCCGAAATCCTTCCGGAACCTTATGAACCCTATAGAAAAAATCGTTTACATTATCTAATAATGTTGAGAACATAGTTTTAACATCCCGGGATATCTCATATCCTCAGTTATCTCTCGTATAAAATTATTTGTGATAAACCAAATTTTGGATATAATAATTAATTTTGGTAAAATATTATTAGACCGCTAATTATTTTGGTTTCCATAATTCATATTAGATTGGCCGTTAATATGTGCATGCAATTTAAGAAATAATTAGGTTAATTAAATTGGCAAGCTACTCCTACTCTCTCATATATTCTGTAGAGTATGCTTTGATATGAAATTGCATGATACCTTAGTGATACGAGCTTTATGTGCATATACGGGGCTAACGCAGGTGTCGGTATGTGGTGATGGATCCGCGGAATCCACCAATACTAACCAGACATCCGGGCTTAGCATGTATATTGGGCATGGAGATGAACTGATGTTACCTTAAGTAAAACTTGATGCTACGAAGGTGATCGTATTGTACCGGTCACAGTTCAGATGGGACTATGAGAGTTCTCTATTGGGGATGACCCTTATTCGGGAAAGTGTCGGTGATGGATCCGTAGGAGCGACCAATATCGAGTAGGTCAGGGTGTCCGGGTATTAGTGGTTCAAAGATCTCCGCTCTCTGGAGCCTATGTGGTTCTGGTTGAGGCTGTCGACGTCAGAGTACCCCTCTTAAGAGTGTAAAACCGTGGAATTTCACCCTTGTGACTCCCAGGTTTGGGAAACTCACTTTCATGTGTGGCACCATGGGGTTTAACCTACTTGATGATCTAACAACATTGTTCTAAATGTGTTCCGAACAACTAGTGTATTTTACATGGTATAGGAAAGCGTATGAATAGTTTGTTGAGTACAGTTTGTTATACTCACCCTTACGCCTCCTTGTTTTTGTCACAGTGCGCAACAGAAGACGTCATCCAAAGACTAGGCTGGACCAGCGGAACAGCAAGCGGTTTGGAGAACTTATTGATTCTTATAAATGTAATAAACGTGTAGTTTGATTAATTGAGTCTTTTGAGATCCAATATGCCGGTTTATCGCGCTGTTATACGCCTTGCGCGTGTATAGACTTTCGAGTCTATAGGCGTGCAGCGGTTGTCATTCTCCAAGGCCTGATCTCGTGGCGTGACATTTTTTTGTACCACCGGCTTCACTTCTCCTTTATAGTAACTTCCTCGTAAGCGGCGGTGGAGGTGGTGTCGAGCCGGAAGCGGTCCACGCAGGACGTGCTGGAGGAGGAGTTCCACGCCGAGCTGGAGCGGCTGCACGTCCACTACGGCACGGGCCACGCCGCCGTTCGCGCTCGCAGAAGAGCACGACGCGGCGGAGTCATCGGGCGACGACGACGAAATTGATGCCGACTGCCGGCAAAGGTTCGCGGAAGACGATGACGATGAGTGACCACGGCCACAATGACGACGAAGACGATGACGACGCTGCCAGATACCGCGGGGTCTCGGCCGTGGAGCTGGAGCGGAGGCTGCACGAGCTGCTCCACCAGCGGAACCAGGACCGGATCGAGGAGCTGGAGGCCGCGCTGCGGCGCGCCGAGAGGAGGCTCTTTTTTTTAGATAAAAGGCTTAGAGGAGCTGGAGGCCGCGCTTCGACAAGGCGTCTCTGTGGAAGGACACGGCCAAGATGGCGCTGCGGCAAGACGACGACGATGACGATGAGTTGCAGTAAGGGTCGATCGGACTTCAGTTCTGCTGGACATGGTTTGTGATTACTCTGTTCTTATCTCTGAACTGAAACTGTTTGTGCAGATGATGTCATCGCGGAAGGAATTCGAGTCTGGATACATTTCGTCGACATTGATCATCGGCCGTACATGATTACAGATAAAACAGTGAAGGCGGATTTGGGGACTTGATGCTTGGGGCCGGGCCATCGATGGTAGCTTGGGATGGTCACTGTGGAATTACTAGTTAGCAGTTGGCATAGTGAAGCTGTTCATACTCCACCAGAGTTCAGACTTAGCTAGCACTGTAGGTTACATGAGCACGGGTTGGATTAGGACAATATGTTCAGTTAGTCTGACTGGTTTTCAGGATCCTGTAGTGTACAGTTTTGGTACTGGGAGTATATGCATATCACTCGTATGCGATCTCAGAATCCGGACGGCTGTTTGACAGCCTGCTCTCGCATTCTTGAGTTCTCCGTACCGATGCATGCGTACAAGAGTTTTGCAGGATTTAAACATCGATTGGAAAGGATTTGGCCAGGAGTTCTGCAGCATTTTACCTAGGCTTGACGAGATTACGAGTAAATCCATGTTTACATATTTTTACACCTAAAATCGATGGGATGAAAACTCAAAATATTTCCATGCATGCCTATGCCGCTCCGTCACAACAAAATTGGTACTCTTGAGCACGGAGGCATTCAGGTGGACAACCACTTTCAAAAAAACAAAATCCTAACCTCCTTCTACACCAATCTTCTTGGCCACTCTCAGAGCACTGTTTGTAACTTTGACCTCGCCTCCATTTATCCAAACGTTACCCCGGGCCTCTCCGCCCTTGACCTCTCTTATTTTGAGGAAGAAATAGCCTCTACTATGCTCCGCATGAACATGAATGCCAGCCCACGCCCCCGATGGGTTTGGGCATGCGTTTTACCACAAATTCTGGCCTTTAGTAAAAAAGAAGGTCCATGAACTTTTCCTTCGGTTCTACTTTTTGGATATGGATCTCGAGAGCATAAACAGATCCTTCATGGTCCTGTTGAATATATAAGCAATTTAACACATGATTTAATCCGAAATAGCATTAAGTAAATCATGACAGTAGCAGTTATACTAAGCATGCAAATATCTAGCACAATGGAAGAACAGATCCGATCTACGGCAAGAATCAGACATAGGAATTCTAATAATATTTCATACAGATGGAATAGAAATACGTACGATGCAGCGGTAGCGGCACCGCCTGTCTTGTTGTCCATGTTGTCGCCCATGTCGTCGATGAAGAGGTTGCCGAAGTCGGGGAAGAAGTCGTCGTTGGGGAAGTAGTCGCCGTCAGCAGTCGTGCGAGTGCGCTCCCCAAAAACCTGATCGCCCCTCTCCCGTACAGGATCACAAGAGGCGGGGTTCCGGAGGCCTGTTGTCCCTCCTCGCGGTGCACGCCGAAAGAAGGGATGGAGAAGACTTGATTGGCGGCGCAGTGCTTTGGAACGGTGCGAAACCATATGTTGAAGTGGTAGCTAGGGTTTACCGTATGCGCGTATTTATATGCGGGCTGGGAGAGACGTGGACGTAACTCCACGTCTGAGTCGGTTCGGTTCCACGATTCAGAAAGGAAACGGAAACGATTTAGAAATTAACGCGTCCGTTAATTACCAAATTAATGACTCATTAAGTTTTCCCAACCGATAAAATAAACGCTCTCGGCTCGGCTCATTCCCGCAACCCGCGGCGCGTCGTGACTAGGCGAGGCGTGGCGAGGCGGGCGGCGGAGGAGGAGCGTGCGTGTGGCACACCTCTCCTCTTGCCTTACCATCTCATACATGAGCTAGAATGGCTCACTTTATAACGTGGTTTCACACTCTCCAAACTAGCAGTATGGGACTAAACTTTAGTCCCACTTCCCACTTGTATTATTCATGAATGGGCTATGACAATTTCAGGATTTATTGGGCTTTAGTTGGGCCACATGGTGCAGCCCATAAATTCCAACAATCCCCCACAAAGTGTCATTAGCACATCTCATAATCTTAGTTCCAAAACATTGTTTTATATACCGGTGTTTAGTGGAGACTGTTAAGTTGAACTTCCACTTAGAACATCATGCTACACTAGTTCACAACTTGAATAGTGGACTACGCCTTGAATTACAAGTTTGCTGTGATACCAGTTTCACATAACGTCTGAACCAATACTAGGCTGCCGCAAGGCTTCTCCGCGGTTTGGAGCGTATGCGTCATACTCCGAAGGCCTTTCATGATTTTATTAGAGAGCACCCGATTCTCATAGACTGCGCGACGTTTAACAGTCAGACTCATATAGGTGAGTTCCTCAGGAGATGTTCTGTAGGACACATCTCTGCTTATATAAATAAGCCACTTGGAACACATTAAGACAAATGTCAACCTACCATACAGATCAGGGGAGTATTGCATCTTCATGGAGTGGAATAAAGTATAAGGATACTCTCCTCTCAGCCGACCAACAGCTTGTCTCCCACTTCTAATTCACGGGATCTCCGATCACATAGAGTGGGTTACCACTGTGGGCAACTCATAACGTGGGTCTCAAACCCATCTCCCTCGATGCATTATCTATCACATTCCGTGATAAACCCTTTGTGAAGGGATCTGCCAAGTTCGTAGATGTTTGGATATAATCCAACGCAATAACTCCGGATTTCTTCAATTTCCTGACAGATTTCAATCTCCTCTTCACATGTCTTGATGACTTCGCATTATCCTTAGAATTGTTCACTTTGATGATCACTGTTTGATTATCACAGTTCATTAGGATTGCGGGTATTGGTTTTTCAACCACAGGCAAGTCCATCAAGAGCTCACGAAGCCACTCTGCTTCAACAGTGGATGTGTCTAATGCTGCGAGTTCTGCTTCCATAGTTGACCTCGTTAATATGGTCTGCTTGCAAGACTTCCAGGAAACAGCGCCACCACCAAGTGTAAAAACATAACCACTAGGGGCCTTAAGCTCATCAGCATCAGATATCCAATTAGAATCACTATATCCTTCCAGAACCCTCGGGTTTCCGGTATAGTGAATTCCATAGCTCGCAGTGCCTTTTAAATAGCGCATAACTCTCTCAAGCGCACGTCAATGATCATCTCCCTGATTGGAAACAAACCGGCTCAATTTGCTCACAGCAAAAGAGATGTCAGGTCTCGTGGCACTCGCCAAATACATAAGTGAGCCTATAATCTGAGAATACCTCAGTTGGTCTCTAGTAATCCGTTGATTCTTTTGAAGCAAAACACTAGCATCATATGGAGTTGAAGAAGGCTTGTAGTCACTATACCCGAAGCGACTCAAGACCTTTTCCACATAGTGACATTGAAGCAGTGTGATCCCACCATTATCATCTCTCAGCAGCTTGATGTTCAAGATAACATCAGCTACTCCTAGATCCTTCATCTCAAAACAATGAGATAAGAAATCCTTAACTCCCTTGATTAAATCAAGATTGGTCCCAAAGATCAATATGTCATCGACGTACAGACATAGAATAACTCCCTCGCCCCCACCATGGCGATAGTACACACACTTGTCAGCTTCGTTTACAACAAAGCCTTCAGCAGTCAAAGTCCTTTCAAACTTCTCATGCCATTGCTTAGGTGCTTGCTTGAGGCCGTATAATGACTTCAATAGCTTGCACACCTTGCCTTCCTGACCGGGAACTACAAAGCCATCTGGCTGCTCCATATAAATTTCCTCGTCTAATTCTCCATTAAGGAAAGCAGTCTTAACGTCCATTTGATGAACGAGAAGACTGTGCGAGGCAGCCAGTGAAAGTAGCACACGAATAGTGGTCAGTCTAGCCACAGGTGAGTAAGTATCAAAGAAGTCTTCACCTTCTTTCTGGGTATAACCCTTGGCCACAAGCCTTGACTTGTACTTCTCAATTGTACCATCAGGCCTAAGCTTTTTCTTGAACACCCACTTACATCCTACGGGTTTACACCCATAGGGACGATCAGTGATTTCCCAGGTTCCGTTAGCCAAGATGGAATCCATCTCGCAACGGACAGCCTCCTTCCAGTAGTCAGCATCAAGAGACGCATAAGCTTCTGA
Organism: Alopecurus myosuroides; assembly: GCA_028641055.1. Taxonomy (NCBI): domain Eukaryota; kingdom Viridiplantae; phylum Streptophyta; class Magnoliopsida; order Poales; family Poaceae; genus Alopecurus; species Alopecurus myosuroides. Next base: position 590,110,372 of record CM054057.1, on the reverse strand, counting down.
AATAGTCCTGGGTGTGTCATCCACGAGGTACACAATGAAATCAATACCAAAGGATTTTGCAGTCCTCTATATCTTGCTCCTTACAGGAACTTCATTGTCATCCTCCTCGGAATTCTCAACGTGTTCTATCGGAATGGTGGGTTCAGGAATCTCAGCTAATTCCTGACTAGATGAAACAGGTTTCTCCTGATTTGATGAGCTAGACATATCCTTCATAGGAAATGTGTTCTCAAAGAAAGTCGCATCATTCGACTCCATAATCGTACCAACATGCATGTCGGATACCTCAGATTTTCCTATCAAGAATCTATAACCAATTCTATTAAAAGCATAACCCAAAAGAACACAATCAACAGTCTTTGGTCCAAACTTGCGCTTCTTGGGAATTGGTATATTGACTTTCGTCAAACAACCCCAAGTACGTAGGTAGGAGAGTTTCAACCTTTTCCTTTCCCATTCCTCAAATGGAGTGATGGTTTTATTCTTTATGGGAACTCGGTTTCGAACATGACACGCAGTCATTAGCGCCTTCCCCCCACCATGCCTTGGAGAGACCCGAAGTGTCTAACATGGCGTTAACCAAATCAGACAACGTTCGGTTCTTTCTTTCAGCCACACCATTTGACTGAGGTGAGTAGAGAGGCGTCCTCTCATGAATAATACCGTGTTCAGCACAAAAAGAATTAAACTCGTTGGAAAAATACTCTCCACCACGATCAGACCTAAGCCGTTTAATTTTACGATCAATTTGGTTCTCAGCTTCGGCCTTATAATTCTTGAAATAAGTTAGAGCTTCATCTTTAGATTTCAGAAGATACACATAACAATATCTAGTGGAGTCATCAATAAGTGTCATGAAATATTTCTTTCCACCTTTTGTCAATACGCCATTCATCTCACAAAGATCAGAATGTATAAGTTCTAGTGGTGCCAAGTCTCTCGCCTCCGCAGTCTTATGAGATTTGCGAGGTTGCTTAGCTTGAACACACACTTGTCATTTGGAACCTTTAATAGTACTGAATTTCGGAATTAAACTCATATTTGCTAACCGCGTCATGCAACCAAAATTAATATGACAAAGTCGTGAATGCCAAACATCACAATCATTATCGTGACAAATATTATTAATAACTTTGGTGCATATATCTGACAAGGATAAGCGGAACAAGCCTCCGCACTCATAGCCTTTACCAATAAATTGTCCATACTTGGAAATTACAACTTTATTGGACTCGAAAACCAACTTAAAACCATCTCGACATAAACGTGAGCCGCTGACGAGAATTTTATTGATGGAGGGCACATGATGAACGTTCTTCAGTCGCACGACCTTCCCCGAAGTAAACTTCAGATCGACCGTACCAACACCACGAACAGTAGCATGTGACCTGTTCCCCATCAGCACGGGGGAAGTCCCTGTGACCTGATAAGAAGAGAACATGGAAGTATCAGCACAAACGTGTACATTGGCACATGTGTCAATTAACCATTCAGGTGAATGACAAACTGAAAGAATAGTAGGAACTATACCGTACCCAGTATCCTTCATCTCAATGTCACCAATGACAATGTTAGCGGTCTTGCCGCTGTTCTCTTGCTGCTGCAACTCATATCGCTTAGGGCATTTTGGAGCCCAATGGGTCAGTTCACCGCAAACATGACATGACCCCTTCCTCTTCTTGAAGTTGGTAGAGTGCGATGGCTTAAACCTGCCATCGGGTTTGCCTTTACCCTCGAATTTCTTCTTGTTATATTTAGCCTTGTTAGGCAGGTAGTGTTTCTTCTGTACCACATGGGCAGAAGAACCTACCTCAGCAACCCGAGCACGTGTATACTTTGCTCTCGCTTTCTCTTCCACATCAAGAGATCCGATGAGGTCCGTAACGGAAAACTCCTGTCTCTTGTGTTTCAGAGAAGTAGCAAAGGTGCTCCATGAAGATGGAAGCTTGGCAATAACGCCTCCGGCCACAAACTTGTCCGGTAACATACACTTAAAGTGCTCAGGTTCTTTAGCGAGTGACTGTATCTCATGAGCCTGTTGAACAACAGAGCGCTCATCAGTTATCCTGTAGTCATAGAATTGCTCCATGACATACAGCTCGCTGCCAGCATCCGAGGCCCCAAATTTGGCCTCGAGCGCAGCCCACATATCCTTGCCGTTATCAAACGACATATAAGGATCCACAATGGAATCATCAGTAATACCGAGGAGGGAACTTTTAAACATAGTGTCCATATTTTCAAAGGCCTCCAGCTGTGCTGGATTGAGATCGCCCTCAGGCTTGCCCTTGGTGGCCACATAGCAGCGCAAGGTTTGAAACCATATCACTGCTCTCGTGTGCCACCTCTTATAGTCCACACCCTTGAAAGGGATTGGCCTTGTCGCCGCAATTACAGACGGTGCAGGTGCAAGAAATTGCCTATAATCAGGTTTTTGGATTGTTGAATATATAAGAAATTTAGCACATGATTTAATCCGAAATAGCATTAAGTAAATCATGATAGTAGCAGTTATACTAAGCATGCAAATATCTAGCACAATGGAAGAACAGATCCGATCTACGGCAATAACCAAACATAGGAATTCTAGTAATATCTCATACAGATGGAATAGAAATACGTACGATGCAGCGGTAGCGGCATCGCCTGTGTTGTTGTCCATGTTGTCACCCATGTCGTCGATGAAGAGGTTGCCGAGGTCGGGAAAGAAGTCGTCGTTGGGGAAGTAGTCGCCGTCAGCAGTCACGCGAGTGCGCTCCCCAAAAACCTGATCGCTCCTCTCCCGTACAGTATCACAAGAGGCGGGGTTCCGGAGGCCTGCTGTCCCTCTTCACGGTGTATGCCGAAAGTAGGGATGGAGAAGACTTGATTGGCGGCGCAGTGCTTTGAAACGGTGCGAAACCATATGTTGAAGTGGTAGCTAGGGTTTACCGTATGCGCGTATTTATATGCGGGCTGGGAGAGACGTGGACGTAACTCCACGTCTGAGTCGGTTCGATTCCACGATTCAGAAAGGAATGGAAACAATTTAGGAATTAATGTGTCCGTTAATTACCAAGTTAATGACTCATTAAGTTTTCCCAACCGACAAAATAAACGCTCTCGGCTCGGCTTATTCCCGCAACCCACGGCGCGTCGTGACGAGGCGAGGCGTGGCGAGGCGGGCGGCGGAGGAGGAGCGCGCGTGTGGCACACCTCTCCTCTTGCCTTACCATCTCATACATGAGCTAGAATGGCTCACCTTATAAGGTGGTTCCGCTCTCTCCAAACTAGAAGTATGGGACTAAACTTTAGTCTCACTCCCCACTTGTATTATTCATGAATGGGCTATGACAATTTCAGGATTTATTGGGCTTTAGTTGGGCCACATGGTGCAGCCCATAAATTCCAACAGATCCTTCTACCCAAACGAACTGAGGCATGGACTGCTGGCGCTTTTAGACCTATTGCCCTTCAAAACTACCCTATTAAAGCTATAGCTCGGCTTCTCACTACTCGGATGCAGAAAATTATTCCCAGACTTGTGCACCCTGACCAAACTGGCTTCATATTTGCCTGAAGTATCTTTGAGAACTTCGTATTCGCGGTTGACATCCTAAATTGTTGTGGTCGCCGCAAAGCCCCAACCATTGTCATTAAACTTGACTTTCGCAAGGCCTTTGACTCGGTTTGCTGGGACTCGCTCATAAAAATTATGAAACATCGTGATTTCCCCCTCGTTTTGTGTCTTGAATTCAACTCCTCCTAAACTCTGGTATGACGGCCGTCCATGTAAATGGCGTCCCAGGACCATGGATCAACTGTAAGACGGGCCTACGGCATGGCGACCTCCTAACATCCCAGAATTTTGAAAATTTTGAAAAATTCAAAACCATGATGCATTCATGATCATCATAGCATGCTTGCACTTTGATTGCATAAAAAATTGGTTTTAATTTATTAAACACAAAAATTTAGGTATTATTACCTATTAAACCACATTTTAAATTTAAATACTTTTTCAAAGGTAAGTATTTTATTTTGGGAAATTTTTAGTACCAAAATGTTCTATTTTTCATAAGCTTTCCAAAACATACTTTTTTTTGTATTTTTCTGTTTTGTTTTGGTTGGGTTTTGAAATGTTTTTGAATCATTTGAATAAAGAAAAAAGGAAACAGATAGAAAAAAACAGAGAGAGAAAACCAGCGCAGCAGCCATCCTCGCTTCTTCTCTCGCGGCCAAGCCCAACCCATCTCCCCCTCCCTCTGTTTTCTTCCGCGCGCGCAGCGCTGCCCCAGCGGGACGAGCCCACCTAGAAGGCCCAGCAGAATCAGCAGCCGTCGACGTTCCGCACCTCCTCTCTCACACCGACAGGTGGGGCCCGCCAATGATGCGTGCGTGACGTCAGGTGTGACGCCGCTTCCTCGACGTCCGCGACAGGGACTCTGATGGGCGCCCGAGCCGCACGCCACCGAGCCCGACACGGCCTCTCCACCGCCGCCCCGAGTCCTACCCCTTCCCCAAGGCGCCCTCCCTTAAGTACCGACCCCCCTCGGCGTCTGTGCCTCCACGCCTCGAAAATTCCTAACCCTAGAATCCGCCACCGCCGCCGCCATTGGAGCTCCTCCTCGGAACCTCTCGTTGTCTCCGTTACGCTCCCCGGGAGGAGACGCCGAGAAGGATCGCAGTGACGAGTAGAGGCCGCAGACGTGTTCGACTTCACCGGAGGAGCACCAGGGAGCCGCCGCCATCCACGCCGTACCGCATCGCCGCCGTCTTCCTCACCCCCGACGTCGCCGCTGCCTCCCGCCGGTTAGCCAACCCCCGCGCTAATCTCTGTCCGTCCGATTTGCATCTACGGTCTAGATTAGTTTGAACCGCGAACCGGTACTTTAGATCCTGACCACCCGTTGATCGTTAGATCCAACGCCCCACAGCGCTGATCCGCGCAGAAACCTCCCAGCCAATCAGAAGCCACCATTGCCATCGCCCCGGATCGAGCATCTTTTCGTTTAAAACAGAAATAACAGATTTCAATTACAACTTCAAAAATCATATCTCGAGTTCTGTAATTCCAATTTTGATGATCTTGGGCTTTTTGAAATAAGAACATTGTGTAGATTAATCTAGGCTATTTAAATTTCAAATTTGAATCGTGCACTGACATGTTATTTGTAGACCTCCATTAATCACTAATTTGGGCATCACTTTTAATATATGAATCCTTTCTAGGTGAAATCAATTGCTATGGTTTTGTTTTGATGTCCTCTATCCAGTAGAAGTGTTGAAAAAATTATTTGTGCAACTTCGTAACAGAAACCCCATTAATCTTTACATTAGCCTATATTGAAACCCTAGTAATACTAATAGTTATATTTTGATAATTAATTTGTTTTGCATGCATCATAAGCATGTTAGTAACATAAGAGAACATCATTGTTAGTAATTATTGCTAGTTGTGAACTTTTTGCATTAATTTGATCATTGCATAGCATGCATACATGTTTTTGTATTGTTATTTTGTTTTCTATGTTATGTTTATTTTGTATGTTTATGTGTCGCTTGTTTTGATTGTATTAGATTGTGAAGAGGAGCAAGTCTACTCTTGTTGCTGTTATACTTGTTGTGATTGTTCATCATATTGCCAAGGCAAGTGACACACCATCAAGTCTTCCATATTTTTACTGTGCATTACTAGTGTTTTTGAGTAGTATGCATGATAGGGAATTTTCACTAAGTTATTATTATACCATGCATAATCCCAAGTAGTGTGTAGCCATCCTTTAGACTTGTTATTTTGGAGACTTATACTTAGTAGATTCTTAGCCTTGGTACAAAATTTTTTCCTCAATGTTGTGGAAAATTCTAAGTATAAACTTCAATGAATCACCTGGGTGGATTTGGTATTGCGTGATTGTCGAAAGTTGAGTGTCTCCTTGGGGCCTTTAATCTCCTAAGGAGTTCACTTGAGGAATGTCACCTAGGAAACAAAGAGATTACCAAGTATTCTAAGTTTAGTAGCTTCTCGTGCAGCCCTTTGACATATGGGCTCTGTCTTGATCAACTAAGTTGTGAGAGTTCAGCCCATGCTTGACATGAAGATGTAGAATAATTATAGGTGGAACGGGTCTTACTATCTGGGTTGAATTCTTGCTTCTGAAAGATCTCGTCTCAATTCTCTCCTTTCCATGATGCACTCGTGTGTATAGGATGTTTGGGCTAATTGAAGACAAAGGGTGAAAGTGCACAACCTCTGCAGAGTTAGAAACTATGATCATAGCCGTGTCCCCGATAATGAACGACTTCGAGCAGCTGGACAAGGATCGACAGGAGAATCTCAACTCCGTTTTTTGAAGAAGTAAAATTTGTCTAAGGAAATATTAGTTGTGGTGCTCATGGGTGTGTCCCATGCTGCCAATCTTTGAGAAGAAAACTTTTTTTTTCAAAAGTTTTAGGAAAAAAACTTGCTTTCTGCAAATAGCCTAAACTCCACCAAGCCAGATATGCATGTAGTTTAGACTTGCCATTTTATATCCTTGATAGTGTCACTTGCCAGTACATTATTTGTACTAAATCTCCTTCTGGGGATGCATATTCCAACGTGCAGGAAGTTCTGAGGATGAAGTTTGATCAAGTGCTTGGACTCGAGTCTACACCCAACATGTAATGCATGTGGCGCATGATTGAAGATGGAGGCTCATTGCTACTTTTATTTCTGCTGTTTAGAACTCTGAGTTTTGCTAGTCTTTCAAGACTATGCACTTTGTAATAAAGCTATACTTGGCTATTCTAGATCATTTGTAATAATTTTGATACTTCTGTAATGATACTTTACCTTTTGTTCTGTGGTGCTAGCATTGATCCAGGGACTAGCACTTAACACAATAGTTCTTACATTACTAAATGTGAGGGCGCTACACCCCCTTTCCCTGTACATGTTTATCTCCATGGCTGACGTCCCCCAACAGATGATTATCCACGCCTGCTCCCTGGGTCTCCTCGCCCACCCTCTTTGTGATGTCATTCCCTGCCATGTCCTCCAGTATGCCGAAGACACTTTATTATAGCTAAATCCACCCCCATCGCTGCAAAGAACCTCAAGAAAATTTTGGATGACTTTGCAGCTGCAACGGGTCTCCAAATCAACTTCCACAAAACTACTTTTGTCCCTATCCATATCCCCGACAATGAAATAAATCTCACTGCTACGACTCTAGGAACCTCGAACTCTTCTTTCCCCAGACATACCTAGGCCTCCCTTTATCCGACAAAAAAATTCCCCCCTCCGTGTTCCAACCTATCATCGATAGTATTGACAAATATCTAGCGGGATGGAAAGCCTCCCTCCTATCCAAAGGAGGGAAACTTGTCCTCCTCTCCTCCGTATCGGATAGCCTACCTACTCACTTCATGTCTTCCATCACTCTCCCTGCCACCATCATCCATGCCATCGATAGTAAGCGCAGATCGTTCTTTTGGACGGTAGATGATACGTGCTCGGGTGCACAATGCCTCGTAGCTTGGGATAAAGCTTGTACCCCGGTACGGGGGTGGTCTTGGGATAAAAAAAAAGTTAAATGCACAGAATGTTTGCTTGCTTCTGAAAATTTGTTTCAAATTCCTACATAGCCCACAGACTCCCTGGAAATAGTGGGTCTCCCTGCAGTCGCCTTTTGCTCAACACTGTTCCAACCACTCATACTTTGGTAGAATAATAGCTAAATATATGCCAATTCTATCTCAAATAACAAGATGCACTGTTAAGGATGGCTCTTTCACCTTCTTTTGGCATGACAGGTGGATCCTCCCTGAGCCACTCGCTGACGCCTTCCACGCTCTTTTCACCCACCATACTAGACAAAAAGACTTAGTTGTGGATGTTCTGCAAAATAGGATCAAAATGGGCCTCCAAAACCGGCTAACCAATGCGGCCACAAGCCAGCTTGCTGCTCTCTCTTTGTTACTGCAGGATTTTTCGTTGACAGATGGGATGGACAGAAGCATGATGCAGGACGGTTCCCCTTTATCCACCAAAGGAGCATACGCTGATTTGCTCACCGTCCTTCATAACACGGACACAGAGCGCATTTGGAACACTCGGGTTCCGGGAAAGGTGAAGATCTTTGATTAGCTTCTAACCCTAGATAGGCTCAATACAAGATCGAATCTCCACCACGAGCATATTTTGGACCACTCGAACTACCCAAGATGCACAGCCAACAATGAGGACAGGACGCACTTGTTCTTCTCTTGCCCTCGAGCAGCTCAGGGTTGGCACTAAATTGGAATCAACGTGCCAAGCCTCCCTTTCTCTTAGATTTGGGTTGCACCTTTGCCACAGGACCTTACGGACTCCATTTGGCCCTCCTTGGTCCTGATCATCCTGTGGAAAATCTGGGACGCAAGAAACGCAATGGTTTTTAGGAAGGTAGACCAGCCTTATAATTGCCATGGTGGCGTCACAACATATGCCATGGGATGGCTTGAGATAGGGGCCGATGGACGCCATAGGTATCCAGGGAGGGATTGCACACCAAGAGGTGCGCCCAGAACACTGCAAACACAAGGATCTACCCAGGTTCAGGGCCCTCGTGTGGAGGTAACACCCCTACTCCTGCTTGTCTGTCCCAATATATGTGGGTAACCGAAACACAACGGTGTTCCTCAAGCTCTTTGAGCTAGAGGAAGAAGAAGCTCTCTGACTCTCTTTCTCTCTAAGGAATGGAAAATGAACTACGGGTTGCATCGTCCCTCGCGCAGGATGGATGTTTCCACCTTATATACTAGTGGACACTGACAGGGCGTACAGGGTTGTAGCGCACGCCTGCTGACACGGTGTTGTAGCGCAGGACACTAGTGTTGTAGCGCACGCCTGCTGACACGGTGCCGGAAGTCGTCTCCTCCATGTCCGTTGCGTGTCCTTTCCCCCTTGTCAGAGACAGGACGTGGCCTCGGCCATAACCTACGCTGTGCCCATGTACGCTCCTACATCATTCATCTTGTAAGTTGAACCGCACACGCGTACTCTCCCGTGATCTTTGGGATATCAGCTACCCCATTGACCTTGCTCTGGGATAGCCGGCTCTTCATGTAACCCGGATTCTCCAAGTGTAACTCGGATAACCCGGGGGGAACATCCTCCTGCAATACGGCATACATGGTACCTCTTACCGAGATAGCTCTACTCGGTAACATTTAACTCGGTCCAGGTACTCAACCCGGTCAACAGTATCTCGGTGTGCACTCCTTGGACACCATTTCATACCTACCCCTGGGTAGCCCCCCGATAGTAATACTACCATATCTAACATAATCCAGGACCTCACCTTATGGTCTCACCGCTTTAGATCAGCGGAACATAGAGAGGCAGCCGACCTGTGGCTTGCTTATCTCTCCCTCTGTTACGTGTAACTTCTGTTTTTGAGTAATATTCCTGTGGGGATCCTATCCCCGGTGAAAGCCTCAAAAAAATCAATGGACGAGTCTAGAGAGGGCAGCTGCGCTGGTTAGGTGTTCCGAGCGCACCCTCCCAGCCCACACGTGCACCCAACATAGTCGATTTGTGCAGTAAGTCCATGAATGAGTCCTCCGTACGATGCATGCGTAGCTAGCTGATGCGTGTGAACACACGTTCGTTGGGAGACCCCAACAGGAAGGTATGAAGAGTGCAGCAACAAGTTTCCCTCTAAAAGAAACCAAGATTAAATCGACCAGTAGGAGAAAGAAGTAACTTCTGAAGGTTGATGCAGCTGAGGTGGCAGGGCGAACTACCGGTTCAGCAGCAACGTGGAACCTACACAACACAATCAAATCACTTTGCCCCAACGAAACAGTGAGGTTGTCAATCTCACCGGTTTTGCTGATAACAAAGAGGTTAAATGTATGGTGTGGAAAATAGTAGGAGAAAAACGTGAAAACAATAGTAGCACTGTGAAAATAGTGGAAACAGTGTGAAAACAGTAATCGCAGTGGTTGTATTATCAGTACGAGAAAATGGACCGGGGTCCACAGTTCAATAGTGGTGTCTCTCCATAAAAGATAGATAACATGTGTGGTGAACAAATTACAACTGAGAAATTGATAGATATTGAAACATGCATGACATGATGATTACTATGTGATTTATGCGGGCATTACAACAAGACTCATAGACCGTCATCCAACTGCATATATGACTAATAATCCACCCTCAGAATATCATCCAAACAAACTGTTGGAGGAATAGGTAAGGGGGAGCCTTACCGGCCCCTGACATGAACCAGGAATCACCTCATCCGGTTCATGGTGAGTAACCCGGGTTATGCTAGGCAGAGCCGGGTTAAGCCAGGAAGAGTCGGGTTAAGCTGGGAAGAGCGTGACCCGACAGAATGAAGAACCGGCCCAAGGCCCAGGTTAGGCGACGCGGAAGCCCGGGGGCGTGAAGAACAGTTCTTGGCCGGCCCAGGAGTAGCCGGATCATAAGAAGACCCGGACCAAGATGATCAGGAACCGGAGGGTGATAGGACTCCGAAGACGGACGGGACCCGGACTTCCTTGTAACCCGGAGGTCTCGTCCACTATATAAGGTGACACCCCGTGATGTAGAAAGACAAGTTCTAGATTGATAGCAAAGTAACTCGAGACATCGAGAGCCGGAATCGCCCTTTGTAATCGAGACTTGGTTCCCTGGTAGTAAGAAAGCAGGAGTAGGTTTTACCCTCAATCGAGGGGCCGAACCTGGGTAAACTCGCGTCTCTCGTTTCCACCTTAACCCTTTCAAAGTTTCGCTTAGTAGGAATGGCCTCGCAATCTAGTTCTCGTATGAGGACACTTGCCGTGACAATACGACGACAGTTGGCGCCCACCGTGGGACAAGCTCGCGGAAGCGTCGTCTTTTTGGAAGGAGCGCTACCTGGGATCAAGAAGCTCACGATAGGCCGACTCAGGAGGAGCCGGCGCGGAAACTACTACAATCATGACACATGGGGTCCCGAGTTCGCCTCCGTGGATTCAGGACTTCACATTCCCTTCGTCAAGATCCATGTCTTCATTGGATACGTTGGGACAGCAGCTCCAGAACCGGACCAACTTTCAGATTCGGTGTCTGAGAAAACTATGGCGGTGGACTCCGATGGCGAGTCCTCAGTTGGGAACAATGGCGATCACGATGACACAGGCTCGATCCACCAGCTCTTTGGAGACCGGTTAGGAGGAGACCTGAAATTGGACGCGCCAGGTTTCGATGAGACAACTCACCACGCTGCCGTTTACATGGCTGGTCCTACGCGGCCAACCGATCCCAGGTATGAATCGGAAGTAAACTTAATTACTAACGAGGCTTCGACCTTAAATCCGGTTCTTGGAGCACCAGGTGTTACAGTCACAACACCAACTTTTACCCCAGGAGCACCAGAGATGACGCCCTCGACAGGACCTGGAGCAACAAGACCAGGGAAAGCCGTGATTGACTTGACCGGGCCCGTGTCGTACAATCCGAGACCGGAGCTGATGGCTGCAATGGATTCTTTAAATGAAATCCTGGCAAAACCGATCACCCCGGAGAACCTGGAGCAACATAACACAGAGATAGCAAGACTCCGGCAGGAAATAACTCACGCTCGTCAAGAGATTGAGAAAGAAGCCACTTCCATAAACAAAGCCAGGTTAGAAGTTCTGGAAGAGGCCACACGTCTGGAGAGGAAAGGAATTCACCTGACCTTCAGGCAAAGAGAACTAGCGTCAATACAGAACAGACGTCATCATACTCGCCTGAATAATGAGTTCGGGGTAGGACTCGAGCCTACTAATCTACACAATTTGTTTACATCTCCGACAGGAAATCCCGCAACTCATAGCCCGGCAGGTCCAGGTTATAATACGAACCCGCAGGTTATCCCTACTCCAGTCCTTCCAGCACATTTCCAGCCACCCGTTCAACCGTTTGGGAGCCCAAACCCAGTACCATCCCCAGCACAGCCTGTGCAAGAAAGGTTTCATACGCCGCCGGGTCACTTCAATAATCCGATGGATAACATTTGGGCAGCAACCACCAGTCTGGCATGGATTCAGGTTGACCCTAATAACCCTATGGCAGTTGAAACTCGAAGGGCCATTGAGATGCTACAAACAGCGGTGGTTCAGCAGTTAAACTTTGGTAGCCAGGACATGATACACTCAACACCTTATCACAACAGGACAAGTTTGCCCCGGAGTCATCATGGAAATTCTCCAGCCCCAGCAGGATCCAGCAACGCTAACCGACATCCCAACCCACCCAGGCAAGCAGTATCATATGCACCTGGAGTTTTAAATACATGGCATAGAACCGCATAATCTAAAAACAGGAGTCCAGGTCATGTCCAGAACCCAGTGCAAGCCACGGTCTCAAACCCAGCTCAAGCCGGGTCTCGTAGAATTGGAATCCAATGCCTCGGTCCTGCAATTAGGAACGAGAGAATACCAGCTGATTTTAAAGGACCTCGCAGAGTTGTGAATTATACGCCTGACATGGAGCCTGTAGACTGGATAGAGGGTTATGAGATGGCCATGGAAATATTTGAAGTAAGTGACGCGGTCTCCGCACTCTACTTAAGCGTGATGTTAGAAGGGCCAGCAAAGTCTTGGTTAAAGAACTTACCCGCCAATTCAATCAACAGCTGGCAGGAGTTGAAGGACCAGTTTATCAAGAATTTTCAGGGCACATGTAAACGGCCAACGACGATCACAGACCTTGAAAACTATGTTCAGAAAGAAGGGGAGTCCGCTCAACATTGGTCTCGGCGGGTGGCAGAGATCATCCACTCGTCTGTCGGACTCACCGCACAACAAGCCGTGATAGCATTGGAAAGAAATTGCAGGTTTGACCCTTTGAAGCATAAGCTGGGACGCATTAAGAGGTACGTAAGTGACATGAGCGAGTTGATGGATGCCATGACCAAGTATGCGGAGTCTGACAAAACCAAAGATGCAGACTCAGATGACGAGAAGTACGCCAAAGGAAAGAAAACTGGAACTAAGGGTAGTCAGAACCCGAGTCAGAGCAACACCTATCCTCAGAACCAGAATAATAACAAACGGAAAAACGGAGAAGGGACTTCATATTTGGTGGCTAACACAAATACAGGTTACAGAAGCCAACGTCAGGGCAACAACTTTAGGGGAAATCAAAATTTCAGGCCAAACAGCTTTGCACAAGCTCAGCAAGCCCTGAAAGGTTCGTGCCCCCGACATAGCAAAAACGGAAAGGTAGCAAATCATTCTTGGGAAAATTTCTTCATCATGCAGGGCTTCAGACCCAGTGGAAATAATAATTACTGACCAGGAAACGGTGGAGGCGGCAACCCAGGAAATATGGGAGGTGGACATCCGGGACCTGGTAGCTCGGGACCTAGCAATCATAATCCGGGTCATCCCAATCAGAGTCACCAGGGAACTAATCCGGGCAATAGTCACCAAAGAGGAAATTCCGGTTTTCAAACAAATCCGAAGCAGTTAAGTTCAGGTCAATATCATGTATTAACCACTAGTTCATGTAGGAGAGAGCGCAAGGTTCAGAAGCACGCTGTCAATGCCGTGTCTCCTGCTGTTCCTAGATGGCTTAACTGGTCAGAACAACCCATAACCTGGAGTAGGGCTGATCATCCTCCACGAGTTGATAATCTAGGGGGAGTGACTCTGGTCGTGGCTCCACAAGTTGGAGGATATAAGTTAGATAAATTATTGATGGATGGAGGAAGCAGCATAAACATACTATACTACGACACGTTCAAAAGGATGAACCTGCAAGAGAAACAGCTTCAGCCATCATCAACTGTGTTTCATGGCATCGTACCCGGTAAGTCTGCATAACCTATCGGAAAAATATTCCTTGAAGTTGCTTTTGGGGTATTTGAAAATTACAGGACAGAGATGCTAGCCTTTGAAGTGGTCAAATTCAAAAGTCCGTACCATGCCCTGTTCGGACGGCCAGCTTATGCCAAATTCATGGCCAGACCTTGCTACGTTTACCTCAAACTAAAGATGCTAGGTCCCAATGGAAACATTACTGTTAATGGAGATAGAGACATAGCTCTTGAATGTGAGGAAGGTGATGCAACTTACGCAGAGACAACTTGCGCTGAAGAGGAGCTGAAATTGTATAAAGTGCAAGTTGATCCAGAAGATATGACCTCGCTCAAAAAACCATCAGCTGAGTCCAAGTTAAAATTTAAGTCTGCTCAAGACACCAAGCTGGTGGACTTCACCCCCGGTGACTCATCTAAGCAGTTCAGCGTGGGGGCTCACATGACAGAGAAATAGGAAAGCGCGCTCATCAAGGTCCTCCGTGAGAATTGAGATATCTTTGCATGGAAACCTTCTGACATGCCGGGTGTACCAAGGGAACTTGCTGAGCACAGCTTAAATGTGAATCCTGATTTGAAACCTATTCGCCAGTTCCTCCGTTGTTTCAATGATGAGAGAAGAAAAGCAATAGGAGAAGAGATTGCTAGGTTACTTGCAGCAGGGTTTATCGTAGAAGTGTTTCACCCAAAGTGGTTAGCTAATCCAGTTCTCGTTCTCAAGAAAAACGAAACCTGGAGAATGTGCATAGACTACACAGATCTGAATAAAGCATGTCCTAAAGACCCGTTCGCGTTACCCCGTATTGACCAGATTATAGACTCTACGGCCGGTTGTGAACTGCTATGTTTCCTGGACGCTTATTCAGGTTATCACCAAATCAAAATGAAGGAAGAGGATCAAGAGAAGACATCGTTCAGTACTCCCTTTGGAGCGTTTTGTTATACGACAATGCCTTTTGGTTCGAAAAAACAAAAGCACTTATCAAAGGTGTATCCAGAAGTGCTTGGAAAGTCAAATTGGGCGGAACGTGCACGCTTATGTGGATGACATAGTAATCAAATCATAGAAAGGTGACACTTTGATCTCAGACATAGAAGAGACCTTCGCCAATCTGCAAAAGTACCAAATGAAACTTAATCCAACAAACTGTGTCTTTGGAGTGCCAGCTGGGAAGTTATTGGGTTTCATTATTTCTGAGAGAGGCATTGAAGCAAACCCGGAAAAAATTCAGGCCATACATAACCTAAAAAAGCCGGTTTGCCTGAAGGATGTTCAGAAGTTGACAGGTTGTGTTGCCGCCCTGAGTCGGTTTATAAGCAGGCTAGGCGAAAAGGCCATACCCTTGTACCGATTGCTGAAGAAAACAGACACCTTTGTATGGAATCAGGAGGTTGATGAGGCATTGGAGGCCTTGAAAAAACAACTTTCCAATGCACCTATATTAGTTGCGCCTGAGGAAAAAGAGCTCATGTTGCTATACATAGCAGCAAATAACAGGGCAGTGAGTGCGGTGGTTGTTGTGGAGCGTAAGCTGGAGGACAAGGAAGGTCTTGTTCAACGGCCAGTTTACTATGTCAGCGAGGTCCTGACAGAGTCTAAACAATGTTACCCTCATTGGCAGAAGCTTGTCTTCGGAGTATTCATGGCTAGTCGCAAACTGAAACATTACTTCCAGGAACATCCTATCACTGTGGTTAGTTCAGCGCCTCTGTCTGACATTATTCAAAATAGAGAAGCAACAAGAAGAGTTGCCAAGTGGGTCATCGAGATGGGACCTTATCATATCAAATACGAGCCAAGGACTGCAATAAAATCCCAAGCTTTGATCGAGTTTATAAATGACTGGACATAGTTACAGGTTCCACCGGATAAACCAGACACTGACTATTGGAATATGCACTTTGATGGGTCTCGACAACTGAAAGGCTCAGGAGCTGGTGTGGTTTTAACATCCCCACGAGGAGATGAGTTTCGCTATGTCTTGCAAATCTCATTCAAATGCACTAATAATGCAGCAGAGTATGAAGCTTTACTCCATGGGCTTCGCATTGCGAAAGAAATGAGCATAACCCGGATTTGATGTCTGGGTGATTCTGATCTGGCATCTCAACAAGTTACAGGAATCTGGGATTCTAAAGACCCGGTCATGGCAGCTTATAGACGGGCAGTTACCCAGCTGGCTGGACATTTTCAGGGATATCAGGTGGATCATATCGATCGACGTCACAACAAAGCAGCTGATGCACTGGCACGTCTAGGTTCTCAGAAAAAGCAGGTCCCACCAAATGTTTTTCTGGATGAAATTCATAGTCCGTCTGTTAAAATCCCAACAGAAGAAGACTTAGCAAATCCAGACCCAGAATCAGAATTAGTAGCTGCTATGCATATAATACCACAGTGGACTGAGCCATATTTGGCATACCTTACGAGAGGTGAGCTCCCGCAGGACGAGGTTATAGCTTGCCAAGTTACCAGAAGATACAAGTCATATACAATTATAAATGGTGAGTTACACAAGAGAAGCCCGACTGGAATTTTTCAAAGATGCGTTTCTCCAGAAGAAGGATGTCAAATTCTCCGAGAAATTCATTCAGGAGACTGTGGCCATCACGCAAGCTCTAGATCTTTAGTTAATAAAGCTTTCAGACATGGATTCTTCTGGTTAACCGCGAATACTGATGCAGAACATATCGTCAAAACATGTGAAGGCTGTCAAAGATATGCAAGACAGGATCACGTGCCAGCTCAGGACTTGCGTATGATTCCCATAACCTGGCCTTTTGCAGTTTGGGGACTTGACATGGTAGGACCTTTCAAAAGGTCAACTAATAAAAAGACTCATCTACTGGTGGCAGTTGATAAGTTTACAAAGTGGGTAGAAGCGGAACCAATCAGTAAATGTGACGCGGTTACAGCAGTCAAGTTCTTAAAAAACTGATTTTCAGGTTTGGGTACCCACATAGCATTATTACAGATTACGGGACGAATTTATCAGAAGGAGCAATGCAGAAGTTTTGTGAACAGAACCATATAAGGCTAGACCTTGCTTCCGTGGCACATCCACAGTCTAACGGATAAGCAGAGAGGGCTAACCAGGAATTACTCAAAGGTATAAAACCCAGACTTCAGCTTCCATTGGAGGAAACTGCTGGCTGCTGGGTCGAAGAATTGCCTGCTGTTTTATGGAGCATACGAACTACTCCAAATAGATCAACGGGTTATACCCCTTTCTTTCTAGTCTATGGAGCAGAGGCAGTTTTGCCAAGTGATATTCGTCATGATTCACCACGAATGACTGCTTATGTGGAAACCAATAATGAGTTAGCTCGTCAAGACTCATTAGATGCTTTATAAGAAGCACGTGACCTCGCAACATCTCGGTCAGCTATATATCAGCAGGACCTGCGTCGCTATCATAGCCGCAGAGTCAAGACTCGGAGTTTCCAAGAAGGAGATTTGGTTTTAAGACTAATTCAGAAGAAAGATGGGATGCATAAGCTAAGTCCTCCATGGGAAGGACCCTTTGTAGTAAGTAAAAAGCTACATAATGGGTCCTATTACCTCATTGATATGCGTGATGCTGATAAATCTCGCACATCCGAGGAAGAAACTGGAAGACCATGGAACATAGCCCAGTTGAGGCCATATTATACATAGGATCATTGTAATCACTACGTTATCTTTTGACAATGAAAGGCAATGTTAGCAACATCTGAGTTATTGAAATTTTTTGGCCTATCCCTATCAAATTGAGCTATAATCTTATTTCTATATGATTACTTGGGGGCTGATGCTAGAGCACAGTCTATATCTCAAGAATATGGCATATGCCAAAATATATTGGTTATACTTGCCTGCCGGTCAGTGGTTACACGCGTTTTTATGACCTAGATGTTTAAGCCTGGTTGAGTCAATCATGATATAACCCGGTAGTACCGGTTTATTATAACCCGACAATCCAGGTTACTATGACCCTGAACTCCCAGAGTTGTACACACTATAATAATTCGTGCGAAAAACCGGCTGAGCTAGAAAGCAAAGAAAAACCAAGTCAAGGAAATTTTTATCTTCAAGTAAAAGGAAACCCGAATATGATTTCCATAACCTCAAAGGAAATCCGGTTTATTACACACCAAATTGTAGCATAGGTGCACACATGCACCTTCAAAAAATAGGACTAGAAATAAAACAGTTTATCTAGCCTATTACAGACCCAACAGGGTCGAATTATTTCGTTCGCAAAAAGTCACATGATCAAACTGCAGCGGATTTTCCCTTCTGCTATGCCGGGTCCTGATCTGCCGGGCCTTGGGGAGCTAGGTCTTCAGTCTCCGGGTCAGCTGGGCCCTGGATCGCTCCTTCGACTTCATCCGCAGGGACATACTTCCACTCTAGCTGAGCCAGAGCATCAGTAACATTCTCCGGTTCATATAAGGGACGTGGTGGAGTAGAAACAGAAGGAGTAACCGACTGAGGCGCACCAGATGAGGAGGCTATGGAGAGCCGGTTCTTGGGAGGGACTTGTCAAACAGCAGCCATATCCAGAGGAGTAAAAGGCATTTTTCGTTCACCAGAAGAATTATAACCCGAGCACATGTCCTTCAGTTTCAGCTTCTCAGAAATGGTGCAAGCATAGAACCGACACTCTTTTTCAATCCTGGCGAAGTCCTTCTTCTCATACTTTGACATTTTCGCTTTATATTCTGGGAAACCTCCCACAAGAAGATCCGGCTTCAGTTCTGGATGATATGCTTTCGCCAGTGACATGACCTTGATGGCTCCACGGCGACAGGATGATAGCTTATGCTCTTCTATCCACTGAGGGACATGAGTTAGCTCCACAAGCATTTCGCTAAGCCTTCTAGGAGGAGCATCCCAGTTCCGAACAACTTTGATACATTCTCCACCTCCAATGTATAGCTGCCGGATCAGGGTGAACAAGGCCTTGAGTTTCAGGTCTAGGAGTTTCAGGTTATTCCCATGCATCCTGCCTACAGGTTACAAAAAATTGTGATCTAAGTCAAGCTGATTGATAAAAAGGCAAAGGGAATACAGCATTGGACATACAATAAATTGAAGGGGATGATAAGGTGTATAAACTCACCAAAAATACTGCAAGTGATATCCCTCAGCAGATCTGTGAACTTGGTGAAATGGGTCCGGGTCTCCTCTAGTTCCTTTTCCGCAGTTTCTGCCCTGGTTATGAGATTTTTCTCCCGGGTTTCAAAATCCCGCTGCAGATCAGACCAAGTCTTGGCTGCCTCAGTGATTTGTTCTTCTAGTTCTTTCTGCCGGGTCCTGGCCTCCTCTGTCTTCTTGGCCTCTTGTGCAAGTAGGTTCTTCAAATTAGAAACCTCTTTTTGAGACGAGGATTCCAGACTCTTCAAAAAGATTCAAGTTATTCAAAGGTTAAGTTCTAAATTGACAATTATCCGGATTATGAAACTACAACCCAGATACTGGTGAACTTATTACAGTTTCTAAGGAAAAGTTAAGTCCCAGGTAGCTACATGTTCGCAACCCGGCACTTGGGGGCTACAGTATTTCAAATTCAAGAGTTGGGCTATAACCTATGATTAAGTCCCGGCTAGCTGCAGGCTCGCAACCCGCCACTTGGGGGCTACAGCGTTTCAATTTTACTTAAAAACAATTCAGAACAAAAGCATATCAAGTCCCGGCTTATAATGCCATTATAAACCGGCCCTTGGGGGCTACAGCTATCCAGGTTACAGCCATCTAGGTTACATCTATTCAGGTTACAGTTATTCAGATTACAAGCTATTCAGTCTATGACTATTCAGTACCAAATCTCCAAGTATATATTAAGAATATAAACTAGAAGATTCAGGGCTACAGGTTATGAATATCAAGGTTACATCATATTTCTGTTTCAGAAATTCTATGATGCCATCAGTACGGCGCCGGTTCTCAGAGAGCTCTTGAACAAGTGTGTCAAAGCCCTGGCCTTCAGTGTTCAGGCTAGGAGTAGATCTTTTGTCTTCCGGCTTTACTTTTGGGTCTTCAATGACTTTGGAGAGAACAGTGGATGGTCCCGTAACCTCAACAGCCTGAGATCCGGTTATGACCACATCCGGGTCCTGAACATTTACCTCCTCAACCGGAGAATCGCTACCCGGGATATCATCAACCGGGTTCACCTCTTCACGTTCTTCAGCCATAACATCCAAATGACCCGGCGAGGGAGCGGCCGGTTCATCATTTTCTTCCTCAACAGTTTTCTCCTCAACGTTTACGGAGGGAGCAGCAGACGAAACAGGGTTCACTTTTAGTACAACTTGAGTTCTGTTGCAAAAGGAAAAAGCTCTGTGTTACATTGCAAGATTAAGGTATTAGCAAATTTGGAAATGAAAGTTAGCTTACCCAGAGTTAATGGAGAATGAGCTAGCCCCGCTGAAATGGGACGAGTCTGAGTTCGGGGAATCTGAATGAAAAGGACGACTCAGTTCTGGCCTTATTTGTCCGGCTAAGGGGTGTGAAGCAGTAGGCGAAACCCGGATTTTGGAGACCCGGCGAGCGGGAGTTTTCTCAGGCAAACCTGTTTCTAACTCGCTAGAGCCAAAGCTCCGGGTCCTTCTTCTCTTGCTGCCCTCCTCATCCTCCTGCGTTTTCTATGTGTGTGAGGATATTTTCAAAGGATTGTTTGACATTCTAGAGATAGGCACCTTTGCGACAGCCTGCCGGGTCCTCTTTTGGCATGCGGGGGACTCTTTTTCGGCCACCAGGTTGGAACCAGTAATGGGAGTAGAGGGGTCGAGATCCGGCATGACTTGATCCGGAACTTCATGACCCGGTTCTTCGTCAACAGCTTGGCCATCGCCTAACCCGGCAACCTGTTCCTCTTGATCATCCTGCGAGTAATCAGCGTTAGCAAATTGGTTGTGCAACTGGCCGAGGGAGTCAAATTCAGAAACCTCTTCCTCGTTGTCGCTTGGTTCTTCTGATTCTTCGTCTTCAGGTGGTGAAGCCGGTTCTTCGGTAGTAGTCCAGAAAGGATCGTTAACCTGAGAACCATAATAACGACGAGGTTAGAACCTATGCAGTTAAAAGGAATAATGGAAGAGGCAAAAATACAAAGATATGAAAACTTACGGGAGGAGCCGGGTTAGAGGAGCTAAAGGGTTCTAGACCAACTTCGAAGAATTTGTCTTGCTTCACTCCAACCAGGAGTTTCAGGGAGGTTATCATCTCAGACTTAGAAACTACGGACTCAGAATATCGCATGGAATCTAATGAACCGGAATACTCATGGAATAACCGGCTCCCGACACTGAGTGGTTGAATTCGCCAGTCTACCCAGGTTTTTGTCAAATCTAAACCTGTAAGCACGTGAACTATCAACGAGGTTACACGTTTTAGGAGAGGTCGGATCTTGATTCGATCAGCAGGCTTGGCATAGGAATTCATCATGCTAGTATAAACTAAGCGTTCAGGACGGTAACCCGGAAGAGCCGGTTCACCTTCAGGAGTGGTACTTTTGATGTAAAAGTAGGATTTCTGCCACAACTTGGGATGGCTTGCAAGAGGAATACCTGGGTAGGCGATGTCTTTTCGTCTCTGGAATGAGACCCCCCCCCCCCACAGTGTATAAGTTCACCCCCAGCTACCTCAGGGTGTTTGTTACAGTAAAAGTATTCGAGGAAAAGGTCTAGGTTTGGCTCTACTTGGAGGTAGTCCTCACAAAGGACTACGAAGTTGCTAACGTTTAAAATGGAATTTGGTGGGAGGTCTTGAGGATGAAGGCCATAGTAAGCCAAGACCCGGCGAAAAAAGAGAGAACCGGGTGGACGAAACCCACGGAGGATATGGGCTTCAAAAATTATTATCTCACCCGGCCCAGGTTCGGGTCGGATCTCATTTCTCGGAGCTCGCCAAGATAAACCATAAGGCAGGAGCCCGGATGCCTCCATCTCCGTGAGCCGGCCTTGGGTCATCTCAGATTTGCACCAATTCACTTGCATTTTGTTCCTCCCAGAACCGGCAGCGCCAGAACCGGAAGCTCCTCCGGACTTCTTCTTCTTCCCCGCTCCGCCAGCTTTGGACGCCAAATTTTTCTCTTTTCCCATCTTGAGGCGGACGCCAGTGAAGCTCCGGTCGCGGCGGCGCTGGAAGAAAAATGGAGCTCTGGAGCTCAGAACGGAGGAGGAAGATGAAGTGGGGAGAGCAGGGTGCGAATGAGCCCTGGGGTACATACGCCTGCTATTTATAGGCGGGGTCAAAACCCTAGGGTTAAGCGGTAACTTTTGCACAAAAACCCCTCGAGACTACATTATTAATGGAAAAGTATAGCAAGATCGGATCACAGAAAAAGATATTTTTCCAAAGAAATGGAACGATTACGTGGAGAAGAATCCGGGCTAGGTCAAGATCCCTTTTGTTCCAAAGATTTGGGAGATGAAAATATGAGAGTTATCTTTACAAGAAACGGAAAGATATGATCCTGGAGATAAAGAGCTCGACCCGCAAGATTCGAAAGAGATATCTTGGGAGGTTATTTTCTTTGGATTTGAAAGATTGGTATTCAAGGTCTCTGGATAAAGCTTAAAGTGAACTTATTAAGTTTGAGGCTTAAAACGTTCATGTTAACCTAGGGGCTAATGTTGGGGGAATAGGTAAGGGGGAGCCTTACCGGCCCCTGACATGAACCGGGAATCACCTCATCCGGTTCATGGTGAGTAACCCAGGTTATGCTAGGAAGAGCCGGGTTAAGCCAAGAAGAGTCGGGTTAAGCTCGGAAGAGCGTGACCCGACAGAATGAAGAACCGGCCCAAGGCCCAGGTTAGGTGACGCGGAAGCCCGGGAGCCCGAAGAATAGTTCTTGGCCGGCCCAGGAGTAGCCGGATCGTAAGAAGACCCGGACCAAGATGATCAGGAATCGGAGGGTGATAGGACTCCGAAGACGGGCGGGACCCGGACTTCCTTGTAACCCGGAGGTCTCGTTCACTATATAAGGTGAGACCCCGTGACGTAGAAAGACAAGTTCTAGATTGATAGCAAAGTAACTCGAGACATCGAGAGCCGGAATCGCCCTTTGTAATCGAGACTTGGTTCCCTGATAGTAAGAAAGCAGGAGTAGGTTTTACCCTCAATTGAGGGGCCGAACCTGGGTAAACTCGCGTCTCTCGTTTCCACCTTAACCCTTTCGAAGTTTCGCTTAGTAGGAATGGCCTCGCAATCTAGTTCTCGTATGAGGACACTTGCTGTGACAATACCACGACACAAACCTTGGGTATTAAGTTGCAATCAACAGATAATGGCATTAAGCAAAGTGTGTAATGTAAACAATGTAAACAACTCCCTAATGGCAACAACATATCCTCCATCTGTCACGTTTCTGTCACTCGAGCACACATGCAAAGGAGGCATGAACCCACTATCGACCATAAATACTCGCTCTTGGAGTCACTAGCTAGCATCTACTTGGCCAGAGCATCTACTAACAACGGAGAACATGCAATATCATAAAATAACATACACATGAAGATGACATGATAGATTGATAATCAAGAGACATAGCATTCAACAATCATCGAATCCCATCAAACACAACATGTAGCATTACAATAAGATGATCTCGATCATATAGGGCAGCTCATGAGATCTAAACATGAGGCATAAAGTGGAGAGAACAACTATCTAGCTACTGCTATGGACCCGTAGTCCAGGGATGAACTACTCACGCATCACTCCGGAGGCGGGCATGGTGTAGAGCCCTCCGGTGATGATTTCCCCACCAGGCAGGGTGCCGGGGAGAACTCCAGAACCCTCCCGATCTCGGGTTGACGATGACGGCGTCCTCGGGTGTTTTTCGCGGAAAAGTGGTATCTTTTTAGGGTTAACTATCCGAGGGGAATAAATAGGCGAAAGGGCGATGGCGGTGGGCGCCCAAGGGGCCCACACCAACTGGTGGTGTGGCCAGGGCGCGCCGCCCTATGGTGTGGCCCCCTCCGGGTCTCTTCGGCACTCCGTGGAACCTTCGGGAATTCTGAGACTTCTGAGCTTCGAATTTTCCAATTCCGAGAATATTTACAGAACAACTTTTCTGAAACTACAAGAAACATAAAACAGGAACTGGCTCTATGGCATCTTGTCAATAGGTTAGTCCCAGAAAATCGATAAAAATGACATAAAGTGTGAAGCAAACATGTAGCAAATAACAAGAAAACAACATGGAACATCAGAAATTATAGATACGTTTATGATGTATCAACATCCCCAAGCTTAGTTCCTACTCCTCCTCGAGTAGGTAAATGACAAAACATATAATTTCTGAGGTGACATGCTATCAACATAAACTTGATCAGCAATATTGTAAAAGCAAATGTAAGCTGAGATCATAGTACTTTAAGCACAAGCATGATAGATATAATTTTAACAATGAAACATAGCAATCACTTTGCATCATGAAAAGTAAAACAAATAGAAGATCATGAATAAAAATGCATTGAAAGTTATACATTTGTTTCTAGCATCAAGAAAACATGGCAAAGTTATATTTTGCTTGTCCTTACGAGTGGGGCAAAACATAAATGTCAGGACACCTTCAAAGTTCAAAAGGATGACTAGAACAAATAATGAGAGAGCAAGTAATAACAAGGTATGAATCAATCAATAATATTTTTGGGACAAATGCACATTAAACTCAGAATGACAACTATGCTCTCTCAACTGTGCATAAAGTTAGAAGATGGAGAGTCAACATTAAAGTAAAAGAAAGGTCCTTCGCAGAGGGAAGCAGGGATCACTCATGTGTTAGAGCCTTTTATTTTATTAAATAGAGGTATTGAAAATGTTTTTTTAGAGAGGTGTGTATGCTTATGTCAACGAATGGTAAACAGAAAATACAGTACGTCATAAGCCAACTAGACTTCACAAGAGCGGCTCCCATTAAAGGACGCAACTGGGTAGAAGGCAGTCCCTTTTTCTCTTTTGTTTACACAATTATGCTTTGACTGATAAATCAGGGGGGAAAATAGTGAAGATAATTTGTTGCATTAAGTTTGGGGTTGGGCACCCCGCTGCCAGCTCTTCTATCAATTGGATAAGCGGATGAAGCCACTAGTCCAGGGTGTGAAATCCAATTAACAAGTGAGATAAAGATTCTCTATTCACGTCCTCATGAGCTAAAGCAGGAGCACAAAACAAGAGTAATCTTGAAAGTTTTAAAGGTAACACATGAGCAATTTACTTTGGAGTGGCTGTTAAATACCACATGTAGGTAAGTATGGTGGACACATTTGGCATACTTTGGTTTTTCGGAGTTGGATGCACGAGTAAAGCTCATACTCAGTACAGGTGGAGGCTAGCAAAGACTGGGAGCGACAAATCAAGAGAGCATAATGGCCATAATCATGCATAGCGACAAAAACATTATTAATCAAAGCATAAGTGGTATTATAAGTCAAAAACTAAATTATCATAGAGGCTATAGGTTACTGGTTTGTAGTCATAAACATGGTGTAAGCATGTGCCAAGTCAACCAACTAAAACATTTAAAGGAGAACACCACAAATTTATGCTTCAATGTGATAAAAACAACTCATGATTCTTTCAATGGCACATTAAACACTCTAAGCTATTTGAGACAAGTCATGCTATAAAAATAACCACTAGGCTTAGAGTTAAAATAACATCTAACATGACATGAAAAAGTCTAGCCACAGTCTATACAAGCTTCTTTTTGCATCGTTATAAATTCTACCACATGCAGCAATTTCTTTTTCCAACAAGCACCAAACAATATATGTTTTAACAAAAACTCTCCAAATGATACATAAATTAAGCAATAGAGTACTCAAATACTCTAGTAAAACTAACATATCTGAATAAGAGATGCACGAAAACAAACAGGAGCTAAAAGGATTGCAACACGTAGAATAAAAACTAAGAATAAAAGCATAACGAGTATTCATATGAAAAAGCGGAGCATGTATCTCTCCCAAACAAGAATTCTAGGTTCCAATGATGTTTATTGCAGCAAGGAAAACAAAACAAAAAATAAAAGACGCTCGAAGTAAATTTCATATGATGTGACCGAATAAAATATAGTTTCGCTAGAAGTGACCTGATAATTTGTTGATGAAGAAGGGGATGCCTTGGCCATCCCCAAGCTTAGACGCTTGAGTCTTCTTAGAATTTTCTGGGATGAACTACATGGGCATCCCCAAGCTTTGGCCTTTCACTCTTCTTGATCACATTATATCACCCTCTTCTCTTGACCCTTGGAAACTTCCTTCACACCACACTCAAAAAGTTATTCACATTAGAGGGTTAGTGCAACAATAAAAAATTCATGGGTTCTGCATGGGCACAAGTGCTATTGATAATTTTAAACATTAACTACAGCCACTGATGTTTCGTGAAGCAATGAAATCCACTGGACATAGTAAAAGAGCAAATGCAAGAAAATGGCAGAATCTTCCAAAACTAGAACAGTCTGTAATGACGAATTTTTTCGGGGCACTTAAGTTGCTCAAATAGAAAAAACATAAAGAACGAAAAAGTTTCAGAATCAGCTGAGGAATATGAACAAAATGTTTCAGGTCATTTTGAACTTTCTGTGAATTATACGATTTTTTATGGTGGACAACAGAAATCTGTTTTCTGCGCCGAAATCCAAAACCAACTCCACTTTTCGCTAGAAACTTTACTTGGCACAACTAATACATGAAAATAAAGATACAAAGGAGTTGCTACAGAATTATATACCCACTTGAATCAAAGAAAACAGAGAAAAACAAAGGAAAAATAAAACCATGGGTTATCTCCCAAGAAGTGTTTTTCTTTAACGCCTTTTAGCTAGGCATAAGAAGAGAAAATCAAGTGTTTTCAAGTGAAGAAGCATCCAAATCAAAAATTTCCTCTAAGAAATAGCATGTAGCAGTTGGCACTTTAGATCCCCCCGAAAATGATGCAATATTTAAGTTACTTGTAGTTTCATTAAAGGTCTTATCAGTTTTAGGCATATTATGGGGTTTTGGTTTAGACACCTTGGGGACATATGTGAATTTTTTCTGTTTTCCCATAGAGGTTTTATCCCTCTTAAACTTAAGAGAAGAAAAAGTTGCACATAAAGTTTCCATAGCTTCTTCTAGTTTACCTATCCTTATATTTTGATTATCATAAGTATTGGTAGCCTCTAAAACAGTAATTCTCTTATTGATGCTTACTATTGATTCATTACTAGCATTATCAAGGAAATTTTTGGCAAATTTTTCTCCATAGAGTTAAGATTCTTTATAACATCATCTAAAGTGATCTCAGTTTTAACATCTTTAGTAGATGGTGTTCTACCTAAATTTTCAATTATATTACACGCTTCCAAAGCAGGAGTTCCCAGAAAATTACCACATGTAAGAGTGTCTAGACCATACCTATACCAACTAGTAATGCCAACATAAAAATTCCTAAGAAGGGTTAGAGTGGAATATTTTTTAATGCATCTATTATGGGCATCAATTATTCTATACCAAGCATCTTTTAAACTTTCTCCTCCTTGTTGCTTAAAAGAACGAACCTCAACTTCAGGAATACTCATTTTAGCAAGATTAAAAACAGGATAAAAATAACAACTAGAATAAGAACTAATTTTTTTTTGTGTTTTTTTATATAGAGAAGCAAATAAGACAAAAGAAAATAAACTAAGAAAAACAATAACAAAGTAAAGAGATTGGAAGTGAGAGACTCCCCTTGCAGAAATTATCTTCCTCCCCGGCAACGACGCCAGAAAAGTTGCTTGATGCGTGTGAACTCACGTTCGTTGGGAGATCCCAAGAGGAAGGTATGAAGAGTGCAGCAACAAGTTTCCCTCAAAAAGAAAACCAAGGTTGAATCAACCAGTAGGAGAAAGAAGTAAATTCTGAAGGTTGATGCAGTTGAGGTGGCAGGTCGCACTACCGGTTCAGCAACAACGTGGAACCTACACAACACAATCAAATCACTTTGCCCCAATGAAGCAGTGAGGTTGTCAATCTCACCGGTTTTCCTGATAACGAAGAGGTCAAATGTATGGTGTGGAAAACAGTAGGAGAACAACGTGAAAACAATAGTAGTAGTGTGAAAATAGTGGAAACAGTGTGAAAACAGTAATCGCAGTTGTTATATTATCAGTATGAGAAAATGGACCGGGGTCCACAATTCACTAGTGGTGTATCTCCATAAAAGATAGATAACATGTGTGGTGAACAAATTACAACTGGGCAATTGGTAGATATTGAAACATGCATGACATGATGATTACTATGTGATTCATGTGGGCATTACAACAAGACTAATAGACCGTCATCCAACTGCATCTATGACTAATAATCCACCCTCAGAATATCATCCGAACAAACCTTGGGTATTAAGTTGCAAGAAACAGATAATTGCATTAAGAAAAGTGTGTAATGTAAAAAATGTAAACATCATTGTTTTCTACCTAATGGCAACAAAAACACATCCTCCATCCGTCATGTTTCTGTCACTCGAGCATAGATGCAAAGGAGGCTTGAACCCACTATCAAGCGTAAATACTCCCTCTTGGAGTCACTAGCATCTACTTGGTCAGAGCATCTACTAACAACAAATAGCATGCAAGATCATAAATAACATACACATGAAGATAAAATGATAGATTGATAATCAAGAGACATAGCATTCAACAATCATCGGATCCCAGCAAACACAACATGTAGCATTACAATAATATGATCTCGGTCATGTAGGGCAGCTCATGAGATCTAAACATGAAGCATAAAGTGGAGGCGACAACCATCTAGCTACTGCTATGGACCTGTAGTCCAGGGATGACTACTCACGCATCACTCCGGAGGCAGGCATGGTGGTGTAGAGCCCTCCGGTGATGATTTCCCCTCCCGGTAGGGTGCCGGGGATAACTCCAGAACCCTCCCAGTCTCGGGTTGACGATGACGGCGGCCTCGGGTGTTTTTCGTGGAAAAGTGGTATCTTTTTAGGGTTAATTATCCGAGGGGAATAAATAGGCGAAAGGCAGATGGAGGTGGGCGCCCAAGGGGCCCACACCACCTGGTGGCGCGGCCAGGGGGCATGCCGCCCTATGGTGTGGCCCCCCTCCGGGTCTCTTTGGGACTCCGTGGGACCTTCGGGGATTCTAAGACTTCTAGGCTTCAAATTTTCCAATTCCAAGAATATTTGCAGAACAACTTTTCTGAAACTAAAAACAACAAAAAATAGGAATTGGCTATGTGGCATCTTGTTAATAGGTTAGTCCAAGAAAATCGATAAAAATGACATAAAGTGTGAAGCAAACATGTAGCAAATAACAAGAAAAAAACATGGAACATCATAAATTATAGATACGTTTATGACGTATCACTAGCTACCACCACACGTCCACCAGGGCCATGTACTACAGGTCTACCATGCATTCCATCAGGCGCGCGCATTCTTCCATCCGACGGCCACAACAGGGTGCGCTCGTTTTGTATAAATAGTGCAGCTGCACTTTTAAGTATTTAGGAAAATCAATATGAGTTATACAAGGTGGTTAAGAATCTTATACTGCTGATGAAATTTGCCTCGTGCATTTTCCATGCACCTTGTCCATTTTCACGCAATTTTTTTGAAAACTTTCGATCTGCCGGGACTACAAATTCAAGTGTTGGCCGTTGTTCTTCGATAGATACACTCTCTTCCTCTATGGCCAATAGCAATTTGTACTAGCCGACGTATGAAGAACCATAACCCCCACGCAACCCACCCCGATGACACGGGAACGGCAACCACTGTGAGAGACAACGAGGATATGTCACCGCATCATGAGTGAGGATCGAAGGAAAGCACCAAACGATGGAAGGCAGCCATCTTCGAAACGAAATCCCCTGTGAGATCAAGTATCAATGGATGGATAGAGGAGGATCCGTAGGATGTGCTATGGATACAATATGGATGTGGCACGATCAAGGCACATCGTCGGAAAGATCCAGGGGATATAATGTGGATGGTAAACACGTTAGTTGTTGATGATATGGTGGTGAGGGTTGGTCCTCCGGTCACTGGAGAATATCGACAGTTACCACGGTTGGATTTGGGACTGGGTGACACAAACATGATGCCCTTTGTGCATTTGTGTGACGTTGTCTACCTTGGTGTGTGACGCGCGTCGCCATCATCAATGGCAACATGCAAAGCGGGTTGCAAGCCTCGAAATGGGTCGGGGCCAGACCCAAATCCACGGTGGGTGGATAGCGCACCAGAGCCCTCGAGGTATATCCCTCCCGCATATTCCCCATTCCGCGCAAACCCTAGGGAGCCGAGGAGGCGTGGAGTGGTGTTCGTCCACACTCCACTGCCACCAAGATTCAAATCTCTAACACCAAATCATCCAAGGGAGTGGAGAGGGGTGAGATCGTGTGATATTAGTTCGTATGCGGAGGTTGTGGACTCACCACCAGCCATAGATAGGAGGTACGGAGGATCTCGAAGATCTCCACCATGCAACTTCCAGAGGATCAATCCCTACGGAAACCCTAGGCACAAGGCGGAGATAAGAGACCAACAAAGGAGGTGGGAGGAAGAGCAAAGGCGAAAAGAGGCATGGAGGAATGATGAGCAACGAAGATTTGAAGAGGAAAGACAGAGATATGAAGAAATGCGCAAGAGAGATGACAGAAAGCGCGAGGAAGAAGATCGGCATCGAGAAGAAACTCTCATCAACACACAAAAATTGGCAAGAGAAAGAGCTCTGGTGGAATGTCGGCGCATGGAAGAGGAGGAGGAGTGCCTCAACAGGGATCAATGGGCACACATGTAGGAGATGCAGACGGGCAATTGAACGGCTGTAAGATACGCTCTGCGGCAGTGGAGTCATCTTCCATGGCACCAGGAGCACCTGCTGGCATCATGGTCCCTTCAACGATGGTAAGATATGCTCCCAGTGAAACTGAATAAACTGAAATTGAGATATGATCCCACTGAAACTGATATTCCTCAATATCAACTTTCAAGCAATAAAATCCCAATAGATTATAATTAGAAGGATGTATCCACCTCAACCAACCATAACCTAGAGAGCAGACCACCATGCCAATCACATATGTGATTCTCTCTCATCTTTCGATGTGTGTTCCAAGCTCATGACTTTCAAACCTGAACGCCAAGACAACCAACTCACTCCGTCATATAGAATTCACCTTGTAACCAAGTGAACAAACTATAACCCACTTCCCGGCAAGAAGAGACACGTCGACCCTTGTATCCATGTGATGAACATGTACCCATGCCGGTTTGACGGTGCTACTATTGGGAGAACACGGACTACCTTGATATTTTAAATGAGGAATCACCCTAATAAACGACTAATGTGCAATCAAGGTGCAATTAACAAGGGATAAACATCACAAGAAATTTACAATTCTTGTGATTTGGTATAGCCTTTGTTCTTCGGAGATTCTTGATGAATCTCCAACAAGGATCCTCCATCTTTGTTATTCTCGCCATAGCAGAAAATACGAGGAAATTCCGATGTGGTGAAAATTGCTTGAAGTATTTCGGACAGAGAAACGACCACTTTCTCCTATCATGTACTTCCTTTCATCTCCGCGATGAACGCCCGATTGTCGATGTTGAACAATGATAATCATTTGGCATTGGACATCATGTCAAAACGTAGTAACACAATAGATATACCAAACCACGCACACACACTGCAAAAACAATTTAGATGCCTCTAACATTTTGTTTGCAAGTTTTAGCATGGATGTAGGTTCCACGATCACTATCGTCAACACCTATGCAATTAGAGGTATGTTAATTATCATTGCTAGATTAAATTTGAGCGGTGATTGAAACACAAACATTACAAGAACATATTGGGATCCAATCCACATGCCCCTTCCACCATGTTGTTATATGAGACCAACTATGGTTCGACCAAAAGCTACTGAAGCACTTCTTCGGAAGCGAGATATGCCATGGAAAATATAATTGTTACAGCGGGACGGAGGTGGATGGTGCTGGTGCAAAATGAATAAGGAAAAATTATCATATAAAATAGTGATTCAAAATGGACGTATCAATAACCTGGATGTCAGAAAAACACTAGCTCTCTGCTACTTTCAGTGAGTTTGCTACTGTGCTTGACTACCCCTTTGCTGGTCTCTCGGTTCCCCGGGGTGCACGGATGCATGTTCATGGTGTGGAGTATGGCAAGAACAAGCTGGGAGAACTTTATTGAGCTGAAGGTGTTGTGGGATCTGCTAAGGGGCTCTATCCCTTGTATGATATTCTTCTTCGTATGGCAAGAACAAGATTTTTGGAAGTCCTGAATTTTCTGAAAAACTCCAGACTTATGCTTGATCAAATAAATCCATGTAAATTTACTAAAATCATCTATGAAGCTAACATAGCATTTCTTTCGTCCAACAGACTCA
Source organism: Alopecurus myosuroides (assembly GCA_028641055.1). NCBI lineage: Eukaryota > Viridiplantae > Streptophyta > Magnoliopsida > Poales > Poaceae > Alopecurus > Alopecurus myosuroides. Next base: position 590,078,165 of record CM054057.1, on the reverse strand, counting down.
ATAGCAGGACCACACACATATGAGAAAACTAACTCTAAAGGAGCACTAGACTCACTAAAGGATTTGGGATAGGGGAGTTGCTGACTTTTGCCTTTTTGACAAGCATCACACACAGACTCATTATTGACTTCACTAGAACATGGAAGTTTATTTTGGCTAATCACTTTCCTAACAATAATTAACGAAGGGTGACCTAATCGAGAGTGCCATCTTTCCGAACATGGTTTGACAACACTAAAAACACGCTTGCTTGAGTTTGGTGGAGTGGACGAAATTGGATAGAGCCCCCTTCTACATCGACCTTGAAGAAGAGTTTTCCTGGTTGCCTGGTCCTTGATGAAAAAATAATGAGGGTGAAATTATGGAAAAGCATTATTATTGAAAGCAAGACGATGAGCAGAAAGAAGGCTTTTACTAGATTGTGGCACATGTAGGATAATTTTTAGATGAAGATCACGATCAGAGGTACTAACAAATGCATGACCAATGTGATTGATGTACATACCTGATCCATTTGCAACATGGACTTTTTCGTTGTCGTTGTACTTGTCGCGGATCGTCAGTTTGTGTAGATCACCGGTGATGTGGTCCGTAGCACCGGTGTCGACGTACTAGTTCGGGTCGACCCCATAGGCAGAAGTGGTGGCCGATCCCGCAGTCTTCTCTTCCACCCAAACAAAGTCAGGGTTTGATGCATGTAAAATGCATAGATGAATTTTGCATATTTTCACATGGTTTTCTATTACATATTGCATCATATAAGGGTATAATTCAATGTTTTATAGTATTTTGGGGTTAAATTACAAAGTCCCCCAACTTTTATGGAATTAACCCTGCCTGTCAGAAACCCCGTTTTCTATATTTTTGACGTTTCAGGGGGCAAACTTCCGCGAAATCACCTGAAAATCTGCGGGGGTCATTTTTTTGGAAGGAGAAGACTTGCGGGTGAAGGATCCATGAGAATTGGGCAAGGAGGCCCAAAAGAGGACCCTCCAAGCGGCCAGATTCCTTGGCCGCGTGAGAGGCCCCCTTTTGGCCCCTCTGGCCCCAATTCCTTCCATCTTCGACTTACCGACTCCGTCTTGACCTAAAACCGACTATAAAAAGGGTCCCCCGTACCCTTACGGAGAGAGCGCCACCGAAACACCGAAACACCGAAACAGAGACCTGGAGTTCCAGATTGGAGGGGTAAAACTCCGGCGGGGCGCTGCCGGTGTGATCTCCTACCCCTCCAACGTCATCTCCATCGACATCTCCATGAAGAGGGAGTAGTCCACCCCAGGGCTATGGGTCTGTGGAAGTAGCACTTGTATCTCTCTCTCTATGTGCTTCACTAATTAGATCCGTATGAGCTGCCTCACATGATTACGGGCACCGTTGTAATTCCTATGTGGTGGATCTTTTCTATGAGTTATTGAATCTGAGATTGCAATTGTTTCTCTTGAGTTATTTGAGTAGATGTATCTTATGTACCTCGTTCTTATTTGCTAGCTTTGATCAATCTAGTTCTTGAGAGCGTGTGTGGGGTGATGGGTGCATTAGTTGGAGTAACGGGGGGTGGCTACTGCTGTGAAAGTGACAGAAGTTTAGCGATCCACTTAGGTTTTGTTAAACCTTTCTTAGTTACCTCACTAGGGATAAAAAGGAGTACATTGTTACCGGGGATTTGAAGTGACACTAATCAATCTCCATGACTAGATCTAGCAAGTTCTTACTTCAACTTCATGTCACATTGCTTAAAGCTATACTCTGGTTTTTCCTTAATTATCGAGGTGTTATGATTTATTTCGCATCTTGGTGGAGTATATGAGGGATCAATATGACCGTAGAGATCTCTATGCTAGGACGTGATGCCCATATGAAAGTACTCAATGTTAAACATGTTATTGTAATCTCACATGTAATTCTCTATGTCCACCGTCTACCACTTTATTTGAGAGAATGCAAGTGTGAAACCATGAACCCCGGTCCTATTTTAATTATAAGAAAACACTCTAGTTACTTTGCTGCAATTTACTTTACTTGAACTTTACTTTACTTGCATCTCCAATTCGAATTTACATTATCTCCATCACCACTTGCATCACAAAAATAAAAAACAATCCATTGCCTATTTATTTTCTCATTTGCATTTAGTAGTAGATTTAATTATTGCACATTTACTTTCAGTTTTGCATTGCAATTTAGAAGTCTCACTTGTGCTTGACAACCACTTGGTGAGGTTGAGGGCACAAAATTCTCTACTTGTTTGCAGGTTCCTGGAGGAAGCTTGGAAGACAACTGCTGAAATACTGGCTCCCCAAGAGTTCGATATAAACCCTCGAGTCACCCTCGTGGGGAAGAAGGCTTGCCACTAGCTACACACTCTGCACTTGGAGTCTCAACCTAGCCATCAAGCGTTTTTTCTGGCGCCGTTGCCGGGGAGCCATAGGTGAAGGAGTTGTCCAAGGGAGCTCACAAGAATTCTTCATCACCAACAAGGTGTGCAAACACCTAAGCTTGGGGAGGTTGCACCTACGTGAGTACCGTCCTTTCTATCTCCACCTTCTTTCAAGTAGATTGTTTTGTTTCTTGTCTTGTTTTTGTTTTTGTTTTGTTTTTGTTCTTGTTTTTGTTTTGTCTTGCATATTTTATTTTAGTTTGCATTTTAGTTTTGCATTTAGTTATCTATTTTATTTTAGTATTTCAAATTTGCCTAGTTACTTTACTTTTCAGTTTTGCATAAAAAATTAAAAACTACATAAAAACTGTTAAAATGGGTGATAGAACTAAATTAAGTGACTACACAAATACACCCAATGACCAATTCATTGCTAGGCCAATTACTACACCTAAAATACAAGCTGAAAGCTATGAAGTAAGTCCTATTTTATTGAATTTAATTACTAGAGAGCAATTTGGTGGTAGTGCTATGGAGGATGCCTCTATGCATCTTTATGATTTCATGGAAATATGTGATATGCAAAAATTTAAAAATGTGGAAAGTAGTGTTTTAAAACTGAAATTATTTCCTTTTTCACTTAGAGGAAAGGCTAAAGAATGGTTACTTTCACTACCTACAGCTAGTATAAAGTCTTGGGATGATTTAAAAGAAGCTTTCATTAAGAAATATTATCCTCCCGTTAAAATTTTGCAAAATAGGAATAATATCCTCTCATTTAGGCAAAATGATAATGAACATGTAGCCATGGAATGAGATAGAATTAAATTAATGCTTAGAACATGCCCATCACATGGAGTAAATGAATGGACCATACTACACTCTTTTTATAATGGTCTAAACTACATGTCTAGAAATATACTTGATTCTGCTGCTGGAGGTGCCTTTATGAGTAAAACTGTAGGTGAGGCTAAGAGCATATTAGAAGGCATATTGCAAAATTATAGTCAATGGAATACTGAAAGAGCACCCAATCCCACTAAGAAAATAAACTCAAATGAAGAAACCAATGATTTGTCTTCTAAAATGGACACTATTCTTGCTTTTATTAATAAACAAAATATGGAGAATGTGCCTTTGCAGGAGCTAGTTGGTAGTAATTCTGAAAGTGTGGATGTTAATTTTGTTAGGAATTATGGTAGCAATGGTTTTGGTAATGCTTAAAATTCATATAGTAAACCTCCTTATGTGCCAAATAAACCTTTTGTTCCATATCCTAATGCTAATGAAAATAAGTGGAAGCCTTCTAGTGAAATTTCTGAATCTAATAAATTAGTAGTGATATTAAAGGATTGCAACTTCAATCTTCGAATTTAGATAAAGCATTGTCAAAATTAGCTGATAATCAAGCAACTCTATTAAGCATGTCAGCAGGAAAGCCACAAGCACAACCTAGTGTAGGAATGAATTCTATTACTATTGCTGCTCCTATTATTGAAAATATTGATCATATTGCTGAGAATACAAGTGAGCATGTCCCTACTAGCTTAGTAGAAACTTTGAATGAAATAGTGAAGTACCCTGAATATTTACTTCCATATATGTCTTATCTTGCTAGCAAAGATGTAATTAGTCCTCATGAATCAAGCATGCTAACTAAATTAGAGAATAAAGTACAGGAAATTATGATGTTTACTGAAATTAAGGATCCATTGCTTGATTTAGAAATAGTAGCTTGCAAGAACTTATTTCTACTCTACAAAAATTTGCTAGTGATCCCACTATAAATGTTAATCGACCTGGCTTTGGATCTTATATTGCTAATCATGTCTTGCAAGAAAAAATTGCTAGGTACAATAATGAGGCCATGATACCTCCTAATCTTGGGGATGCATGGATCCCCAAGGTGCTAGTTTCAATTGGAAAAGAAATTCACCATGCTATGTTAGATCTAGGTTCTAGTGTATCGGTACTCTCTAAAGAATTATATGAATTGCTAGAACTAGAAAATTTAGAAAAGTGCTCAAGTGAATTTGGACTTGCTTATAACTCTACTAAACATGTTATAGGACAAGTAAAATATGTTATGATTGAATTGCACATGACTTTCGTACCCGTTGATTTCATTATTATGGATATGGGGGATAAATCCCCTAGTCCTATTATTTTGGGTAGACCTTTTCTTCGTACTACAGGTGCAATTATAGACTCTAAGGAAGGGAATGTCAAGTTTCAGTTCCCTCACAAGAAAATCATGGAGCACTTCCCAAGGAAGAGGGGCACGCTGAAGAACAAGCTCCCTCATGAGCTTTATCCCTCTTGATTATCAAGTAAGTAAAGCCTAGCTATATGGCTATAAAGAAAGCGCTTTACGGGAGGCAACCCGGTTGTTTTTGTTTGGATTTTCCTAGTGTCCTCTTGCTGTCTCAAGAGATTAGTTTATTTTGTTTTAATTCTGGAGTTTTCAATAAAGAGTCAAGTCAAACCCATTTGGACTTATAAGTTGCTATCCTAGTGCATGAAATTTCTGTTTCAGCACGAGTCTGCTCACCGTATGATTTTACGTTTTTTATTGGTATGTAGGATTGAGCTAATTTTTTAGTATGTTCTGCAACTTTTCGTCCTCTGTAAGCAAAAAAATTGTCTTAATTTTTTGACGAGTCTAGCTTAGGGAAAAACATTCGTTTTGCTGCTGCAGCTTTTCTGGACAGATTCTGCCTTCTTTTGTTTTATGCACTCTTTGGGCATGGGAATCGAATTTCCATGATTCTTTAAAGCAAGAGAGTGAACATACAACATAATGAACCTTATTGTCTATCTACTGGAGCATTTGATTTGGAATTTTGCACAGCAAGCATGTGATTTGTTTGTCCTTGCTAATCTCATCCCACAGAAAAAGAATGGGAGAAACATGTTTTGTGAAGTTTTTTCACAGGGAATAGAGGAGCTGCGCCTCAAGACATCCAAGAATGGTCAAATACATAAGCTTGGGGATGTGATGAACACCCCACTGGATCTACACTCTTTTGGTTAGCACACGTCTACTTTCTGTTTTTCTAAGCAAAGCATTTATCGTAGAGACTTGAAGCGTCTAGGCTTTTGTTTTTATTTTTGTTTTGATAAGACCACCACCATCATTTTATATGAGATTGAGCTACTGGAGTTTGGGGTTGGAATGTATTGTATGCTAGTATTATGACTTGGAATAGGAATGCCATGGTTGATTTGAAGAGCTACATATGTTTGCATGATTTATAGGCTTTTTATGTGTAGAAATTTGCAATAATGTTGTCTTGAGCTATGTCTTATTCATGTCCTTGATGTTAATTGCTGGTTTATTTAGTTTTTCATGAAATGAGTAGTTCTATGGACATATGCATGCATAATAGCTGGTCAACTATCTCCCTCTTGCTAGCCCAAAAATTTAAAAATTCCAACATGTGAAAACTTGTTTCCAACACTCCTTAGCCAAGTATTTCCAGTGAGTCCACCATATCTTCCCATTAGCTTCATTGCTATTCCGAGTATGTTCACCATGTTATTTATGTTCTAAATTAAGATATTCACTTTATTAATTGTCATGGGTTGAACTTGGGATAGGACTCTCACGGACTTTTGAAGGCACACTTTACTTTTTATGCATCTAATAAACATGACCCAATAATGGAGCCACAAGTTTGCGTTTGACAAGTGTGTGGTTGGGAGCTAGCTATAAACGTGTATCACCGGAAAGCTTTCAACATTGCACAAAAAATTTACATTTGGTTGATATCATGTACTTTTGTTTTTGGACTCCTGCCATGCCGAAATGAAATAGAGGAATAGTAAGTTTTGATGAGTAAGTATCTATATGACTAGAGAAACGCATTGGGCCGCTAACCCAAGCCATGCTTTATCATGGTGGAAATTTACTTACAGCTTGAGTTACTCTACAACACATCCTATAATAAATAAGAAGCTATGCATAATAGTGAATGAAATAAAAAGGATGATGAGTCTACTCCGTTTGTTCATCTTGTCATTGTAACATGGTCTTGTTTCCATGTCATGGGGCAAGAGGTACCTCTTTGCGGTTCTCTATGATGTCATTAATACTTATTATGATTGTATAAAGCTTATTAGGAATCTTAAGTTGAGTAATCATGGAGTACGTTTTCACACTCACGGGGCATGAGGCTTTCAACCACCTTGTCATTCTCATTACTTCAATACTCACAATTTTAAGATGCTAGTGATAAAGGGGCAATGAGAGTCCTAGATCGATGGATACCACATTTCAATTAGTAATTTTAGTTGAATAATTTAGAGGCTAAATAAGACTTGATCATGTTTTACCTCTACACAATTTTCTCCAAAGTATCCACCATATTTTCTATTCTCCATTATGCTATTCTTTGACCAATATAGAATTTTATTTTTCATTTTGTGTATGCATTTGGTCCATAGTGCTTTTATTTCATTATACACTTTGTGAACTTTCATGAAGCATCTTTGCTTGCATATTTTATATTTCTTACAACGTGAATTGTATATTGCTTCTCATTTCTAGTATTAATCATTTGATTATATGTAGCATGAATAATCCTCCTTGATATCCCATGATTGTTTCAATATGCAAAACCCATCTTAGTTTTATCACCTTCATACTCGAGGACGAGCATGGGTTAAGCTTGGGGATGTTGATGCATGTAAAATGCATAGATGAATTTTGCATATTTTCACATGGTTTTCTATTACATATTGCATCATATAAGGGTATAATTCAATGTTTTATAGTATTTTGGGGTTAAATTACAAAGTCTCCCAACTTTTATGGAATTAACCCTGCCTGTCAGAAACCCCGTTTTCTATATTTTTGACGTTTCAGGGGGCAAACTTCCGCGAAATCACCTGAAAATCTGCGGGGGTCATTTTTTAGGAAGGAGAAGACTTGCGGGAGAAGGATCCACGAGAATTGGGCAAGGAGGCCCAAAAGAGGACCCTCCACGCGGCCAGATTCCTTGGCCGCGTGAGAGGCCCCCTTTTGGCCCCTGTGGCCCCAATTCCTTCCATCTTCGACTTACCGACTCCGTCTTGACCTAAAACCGACTATAAAAAGGGTCCCCCGTACACTTACGGAGAGAGCGCCGCCGAAACACCGAAACGCCGAAACAGAGACCTGGAGTTCCAGATTGGAGGGGGGAAACTCCGGGGGGCGCCGCCGGTGTGATCTCCTACCCCTCCAACGTCATCTCCATCGACATCTCCATGAAGAGGGAGTAGTCCACCCCAGGGCTATGGGTTTGTGGAAGTAGCACTTGTATCTCTCTCTCTGTGTGCTTCACTAATTAGATCCGTATGAGCTGCCTCACATGATTACGGGCACCGTTGTAATTCCTGTGTGGTGGATCTTTTCTATGAGTTATTGAATCTGAGATTGCAATTGTTTCTCTTGAGTTATTTGAGTAGATGTATCTTATGTACCCCGTTCTTATTTCCTAGCTTTGATCAATCTAGTTTCTGAGAGCGTGTGTGGGGTGATGGGTGCATTAGTTGGAGTAACGAGGGGTGGCTAGTGCTGTGAAAGTGACAGAAGTTCAGCGATCCACTTAGGTTTTGTTAAACCTTTCTTAGTTACCTCACTAGGGATAAAAAGGAGTATCTTGTTACCGGGGATTTGAAGTGACACTAATCAATCTCCATGACTAGATCTAGCAAGTTCTTACTTCAACTTCATGTCACATTGCTTAAAGCTATACTCTGGTTTTTCCTTAATTATCGAGGTGTTATAATTTATTTCGCATCTTGGTGGAGTATAAGAGGGATCAATATGACCGTAGAGATCTCTATGCTAGGACGTGATGCCCATATGAAAGTACTCAATGTTAAACATATTATTTTAATCTCACATGTAATTCTTTATGTCCACCGTCTACCACTTTATTTGAGAGAATGCAAGTGTGAAACCATGAACCCCGGTCCTATTTTAATTATAAGAAAACACTCTAGTTACTTTGCTGCAATTTACTTTACTTGCACTTTACTTTACTTGCATCTCCAATTCGAATTTACATTATCTCCATCACCACTTGCATCACAAAAATACAAAAACAATCCATTGCATATTTATTTTCTCATTTGCATTTAGTAGTAGATTTAATTATTGCACATTTACTTTCAATTTTGCATTGCAATTTAGAAGTCTCACACCTTGTGCTTGACAACCACTTGGTGAGGTTGAGGGCACAAAATTCTCTACTTGTTTGCAGGATCCTGGAGGAAGCTTGGAAGACAACTGCTGAAATACTGGCTCCCCAAGAGTTCGATATAAACCCTCGAGTCACCCTCGTGGGGAAGAAGGCTTGCCACTAGCTACACACTCTGCACTTGGAGTCTCAACCTAGCCATCAGGGTTGTACTGCTGCTAACACTTGATGACAGTGTGCTCGGCCTTCCCGCAGAGCTGACATCGTGGTTTGGCACGGTTGTTGGTGTTGCGGAAGTTTCCACCGTATCCATCGTGGCTGTCGGCGCGGTGCCACCATAGTTGTCGGCGCCGTATCCACCATAGCCTCCTCCCGGGCCACTGTATTTGTTTCCACCGTGGTGGTGACCAGGGTAGCTGTTGTCGTGCCCATTCCCGCCGTGTGCGCTAGGGTTGCCGTTGTCGTCGTAGCCGCGGCCTCCGTTGCCACGACCGTAGGAAGGAGGACCCCCACGACCGCCTCCACGACCCGGGCCACCTCCACGTCCACCACGCATGGCAGCATTGACTAGACTGGGCGCCTCCCTGAAGAAGGCCGAGGCGCATCTCGAAGCTTAAAAGCTACGAGTAGAGCTCGGAGACGGAGACCGCTTCCTTGCGCGTGGCCATTGCAGCGACGATCGAGTTATACTCACTGTCCAGTCCCGCTAGGACGTAGGAGACAATGTCTTCCTCGTCAAGGGCCTTGCCGACTGCGGCCATCTCGTTCGCCAGTTGCCGGATCCGGCTGAAGTACCCCGACATACTCAAGTTTCCCTTATGGGAGTTGGAGAGAGCGATACGAGTGTTGACAGTGCGCGCGCGTCTAAGATGCAAACATCCCTTCGATGGCCAACCAGAGTTCCGTCGACGTGGTGCTGGTATGCACCTGAAGGAGCACCTCCCTCGACAGTGTCGTCGTGAGGAAGCTTGGGAGCCGCTAATCAGTAGCACTCCATGGCCCATTGGTCGGGTTCAGCTCCATCTTTTCCTTGCCGTCCACGGTCACCTCCCGCTCCTTGGTAGGAGCAGCGCGATCGGCGTCGATGTAGCCATCCATGAGTGCACCGCGAATCACCGGAAGCACATTGCCTTCCACATGATGTAGTTGCCCTCAGCTAGCTTCTCGGTGATTTTGACGGCGGCGAACAGATTGCTAGGAGCGGATGAAGAGCTCGCCATGGATTCGGTCGAGAGGACCAGCTCTGATACAATGAAAAGTTATGTCTAGTCTAGATTGGTTTGAAGCCTTCCTTGGCCTCAGCGACGTTACATCAACTTGAGGTGCAAGCTATCTAAGGATTCATTTTATATTCTACCGACCCGAGTACAACACCTAAAGGTTCTAGAAGCCCATCGTTTAACATGTTTACCTATTGCATATACATGTGTTGTCATGACTCGCGAAAAAGGGGGAGATTGAAAGCTCATGTCTCCTTTAATCCAGTTTTGGTGGTAATGACAACACAAGTATTCCTTCTCATGTTTGTTCGAGCGTTCACACCTGAAGATGTTGTATTGTTCAAATAGAAGAACCCTCTCTGCTTTAAAAATAGTAATCAGCAGAAACAGGGGCGGAAATTTCCGCAGGAAGACCGTAATATTCTAGTGCTTAAGGGGCGGAATTTCCGGGCTATAAACCCCAGAAATTTCCGGCCTGTTGAAGTTGGCCACGAGGGATTTGCGCGTCCAGAATGCCCGCTCTCTAGAATAGGAAGGAAATTTAGGCCGTAAAATTTTGGTGAAAATATCCGGCCTGTTGAAGATAGACGTGGAGACAACGTGCCCAGCTTGCCCGCTCTCTGGAACGAGGGCGGAAATTTGGCCCAGAATTTTTCGGGCCCCAGAATATTCAAAGCTCGTGCCTTCGGACTATTGAAATATCCTGCCAGTGTGTCCATCAAATTTCTGGTACTTAACCCGGAAATTTCCGGCCCTCGAATTCTGCAACGACCATATTTTGAGGAGAGCTATGAATAGATGTCTCTTACCTTGGAACAGCTAGCTCGTCCATTCCTCTCTTTCCTCCATTAATATCAAGCTTTGAATGTCTAGTTCTCCCTTCTTAACCAACCAAACTTGATGCCCTTCAAGGATTTGGTGGAGGAGACCTAGATCTACATATTCACTAATCCATAAATCGATTTCCCCCATACATCCCTTTAGGATATTGTAGATCTCTTGGTTGCTTTGTCATCCTAGAGAAACCCTACTGCTTGGAGGTTCCACCTTGTTGTAAGAAGTTTTAGACCGTTGAGAGCCTCCCACCATCTTGTGGAGTAGCCTCTCAACCTTGTGTAAATGTTTAGTCAACGCCTTCAAGTCGACCTCTCTCTCACCAGATAAGCTCAGTAAGAATAAGTTGTGCACATCCGTACTATTGGAGTGCATAGGTGGCTCTCACCTCTCCAACGTAGACATACTTCTTTTTGGAAGGAACCACGAGAAACATATCCTTGTCTCCTTGTTTACACTTGTGGTTATCTTGTTCTTTACATATTGCTTACGTTGCGTACTTTGTATCCTATCACATAGGTTGTTCACCTAGTTGCACATCTAGATAACCTTGTGTTCTACATATTTAGCCCAATCTAAAAAGGAAAATAAGAAAAAAAATTAGTCATATATTCACCCCCCCTCTAGTTGACCATATCGTACTTTCATACGGGCAAAATTGGTTTGCTTCTAACATACAATATATACCTATTGAACACTTCACTCAAATTGTTCAGTACCAGGTCTGTTTGCAGCTTGTGTCCATGGCTCACCTTACCCAAGTGTGCACATGAATCTGTGTATTAATTGCCTTTCTGATATGACCTCATATGTCTCTTCTATCATGAAAGTTTCTAGACATCTCAAGGACATCAACATGTGTAGCCAAAATAATAATCCAGAGTTGTTTGAAACTTTTAGGTCCTTTTGAATTGTATAAATTTCATAAGTTTTCTGGAGAATTATAATCCATAAGAACGTTCCTTGTGGAAACCCTTTGGATCATAGATCGATGTCACCAAATTCTTATGGAAACTATTTCTATACTCTCTATTTCATAGTAATTTTTGGCATTAATCTAAAACACCATTTTATTTTTCCTTTGAAAATTATACACTATATCTTCTCTTCTCTCTCATCATTACGGTAAATGTTTTATATTTGATTCATTTAAAACAAATAAAAAAGTTACCGTGTTTTTAAAGTATGTGGAAATTCACCATATGTGGCATCCTAATCTTGCTAATCTTGTGTTTTACTATTCCTATGTTTCTAAATTGGAAAAAGTGCATTTTAAACCCTGAATTGGTAGATGTCTGGCAAAATGAACCCCGACGTGCAAATCCCTGTCGATTGCACCATGAAGTTCGAAATCTCGGTCTAAATCGAAAGTTCGTGTGCTTTGCCAAACGAGGATTGTCGATGTGGCTGTAGCGGCCAGGCAGGAGAGGAAATGGACTGGGCCGGCCCACTTTTACTGTCCGTGGGTCGATCAGACATGCCCAACAGGTAGCGCTTCCCTTCATCACCAGTCCGACAGGGCCCAGGTGGGTTAACCTCGGCCACTTCGTGCCCCTGTCTTCCAACCCTCTCGCGCGGCAATAATGGCGTCCGGCGGGTAATCGACTAGACGACGACGATCGTGACAACGCGACGACGCAAACAAGTGAAGGTACTCCCCTTGATGCCCTCCTCTTCTGATGCATGTAGTTCAGATTACGATTTCGGCATGGCAGCTAGGGTTTTACAGAGATTTTGGGGGTAGTTTTTGCGGGTGAAAAAATGTTATTTTTCTGCGATTTAGCCTTATTTTTCAATGGTAAAAAGATGAAAAGGTTAATTTTGTTGGCATTATCTGTCAATTTCAGTGAAATCATGGAACCCAGTGAGATTTTGCATGTCTGTTTCCATCTGGGCGGCAAGTTCATCCGAATTGGTCGAAATTTGCAGTATGTTGGGGAAGAGGAAGCTATATCAGACATAGAGAGGGAAAACTTGTCACTGCAGGAAGTCAAGGGCTATCTAAAGGATCACATGGATGTGAAGGAAACAATGAAGTTATATTTTCTGATTCCTGGTGAAAGAATTCTCAATGGTGTGATGTTTCTCAATGATGACAACAAGTGTGTCCAGATGACAGATTATGTATGTGTTGGTGCAGTTGCAGATTTGTATGTAGAGTACCATGGAGAAGAGGATAGTGTTGAAAGTACCAGTGGGAGTGACTTTGAGGATGAGATTGTGGCATGGACGGATAGTGAACCTGATGTTGTGATCACAACTGCAGAGCCTGATACAGATGTGCTTATCACTGATGTAACAGGTGTGGTGACACAAGCTATGTGCAACCAATTGAAGCATAGAACAAGAACTGGAAGGAATGGAAATGTAGATGAACATCCAAGTGTGAGACAAATGCCACTTTCTCAAGTGTTTGATCCAAGACAACAGACAGTTGCTGCAGCAGGGCATCAAGTTGTTGCTCAACATCCAAGTGATGATAGTGAGAAGATTCAGGTAGCGATTTTGTGTACATTCCACATAGTGATGATAGTGGAGAAGATTCAGAGGTACTGGAGCTAAGGAGGCATGCTAGGAAGTTCAAGAAAAGAACGAGAGATAGCAAGAGCTGGATTGGAACAGGTGCATCAGGTACAAATCCAATTGACCTTATTGCCAACATGGAGCAACAAATAGCAGAAGAAGAGGACTGGAAGTATGATTCATCTGATGAGGACTATATCTATGTTTAAGAATCCGACAAAGAGCTAGTGAAAAGAAAGAGACAGTTTCCAAGGTATAACAATAACACTGAGATACCCCATTTTGAATTGACCATGGTTTTCAAAAGCAAGAACTAGTTTTGCAAAGCTTTGAGAAGTTATGGTCTAATTACTAAGAGGAGTATTAGGTTCTTGAAATCAGAAAGTGACAGGGTTAGGGCCAAGTGTAGATGGGATGGTTGCCGTTGGCTCATCTATGCAGCCAAGAGGCCAAGAACATCTATATTCCAAGTGATCATATTTAATGATCATCATGAATGTGCATAGAACATATGCAACAAGCTTGTGACTGCTAAGTTGATTGCACAGAGGTATGAGCACTTGATACTAGCTAATCCTATGTGGAAAATTGAAAGCATGAAGGCCAATGTGCCGCAAGACATGTTTGCTGATGTTTCAACCTAAAAGTGCAAGCATGCAAAAGCAATTTTGATGGAGAGATTGATGGGTGGTATGAAGAATGAATATACCTGGGTGTTTGATTACCAATTGGAGCTACTTAGGAGAAATCCGGGAAGCACTGTTGCCGTGTGCCTTGATCCAACAAACATGGACCAAAATATATTCCAGAGTTTGTATGTTTGTTTCAATGCAATGAAGCAAGGATTCAAGGCTGGATGCATGAAAGTGATAGGTCTAGACAGAGGCTTCTTCAAAGGGGTAGTGAAGGGTGACCTATTGTGTGCCATAGAGAGGGATGCTAACAATCATATGTATCCACTTGCTTGGGCTGCAGTTGAGCAGGAAACCAATGAAATTTGGAAGTGGTTTATTGGTTTACTCATCAAGGATCTTGACATCAACAAAAATGGAGAAGGGTGGGTGTTTATCTCTGACCAACAGAATGGCCTAATCAATGCCATGAAGGACTATCTTCCAACTGCAAAGCACAAGATGTGTGCTAGACACATATATGCTAACTAATGTTCACGATATCGTTTATCGGTAGACCCCTGATAAGTGGTAAATCAGCCGATTTATCAGAATATCGACGGAAATATCGAACGATTTATCTTATCGGCTAGACACCGGTAAGCGATAAATTGGCCAATTTGTCGGAATATCGGCCGATATCTTGAACAGAGATGCTAACTGGAGGAAGAAGCACAGAGCTCATGATTGGCAGAATTGTTTTTGGGATGTTGCCAAAGCATCCAATAAGCAAGATTTAAACTATTACAACGCCAAGCTTGCACAAGAGACACTTGAAGGAGCTCAAGATATGATGGGGATAGAACCAATGCATTGGGCTAGGGCTTTCTTTCTAGTGGGAACAAATTGGAGTGAGTTGACAATAATATCTAGGAGTTATTTAACCATGCAATTGTTGATGCTAGGTTCTATCCAATAATTTCTATGCTAGATAAGATTAGGAAGAAGATATTTGTGAGAATTCAAGAACAAAAGGGTGAGAAAATGACAGGTACAATATGCCCCGGTATCTTTAAGAAGCTCAAGAAATCTGTTGCTTGGACACAATATCTTGATGTTATTTGGAATGGAGAAAATGGGTATGAAGCGAAGCATATCAATGGAAGGGGAATGCAGTACACTGTTGATCTTCAAGCAAAGACATGCTCTTGTGGCTATTTCTAGTTGTCAGGTCTCCCTTGCCACCATGACATTAGTGTCATCTACAAGTGTAAGAAGACAGTTGATGAGTATATTCATCCTTGCTACTCAGTTGAGGTTTTCAAGAAAATATATGAGCCTTTCTTGCAACCAGTGGAAGGGGAGCAGATGTGGCATGTGTCTCAAAATCCTGGGCCTCAAGCTCCTGGTTATGTCAGAATGCCTTGAAGGCCTAACATATGACAGGAGAAGAGAAGAAACAGAAGCTCCTAAGGGAAAGAAAATGAGCAACCATGGAACCATAACTAAATGCTCTATGTGTGGAGATGATGGACATAATAAGTTAGGTTGCAAGAAGAATTCCGAGAGAGTCAGGAAGAAGAATGCACATCTCACCAAAACTAGCAATAAAAATAGCATAGTTGAGGTATATATGAATTTAAATGCTTTCAGACAAATATACATGACTTTAAATGCATATGCTTTTAGATGAATTTACATGCTTCCTAACAAATGTACATGAATTGAAATGCTGGAAGACAAATATATATGAATTTAAATGCTTGCATATGCTTTTACATGAATTTACATGCTTCCTGATAAATATACATGAATTTAAATGCCGATAGACAAATATATATGAATTTATATGCTGACAGACGATTTTACATGAATTTAAATGCTTCCACAAAAATATACATGAATTTATATGCTAGCAGACAAATATATATGAATTTATATGCTGGTAGATGCTTTTACATGAATTTAAATGCTTCCACACAAATATACATGAACTTATATGCTAGCAGACAAATATATATGAATTTATATGCTGGTAGATGCTTTTACATGAATCTAAATGCTACCACATAAATATACATGCATTTATATGTCTGCAGACAAATATATATGAAATTATATGTTGGCAGATGCTTTTTGATGAATTTTACATGAATTTAAATGCTTAACTATTTTCTGTCTTTATCAAATACCAGCAAGCATCTGGTTCTGGCTCGGCATCTCAACCACAACCGCAACCAACAACCACTAACATTGCACCAACTGCTGGCTATGCATCTCAACCACAAGCGCAAGCACAAGCAGCAGCTAGAACCAGTGCACCTCATGCTCAACAATCCTCTGCACCTGGTACTAATGCCAATAAGTTCAAGACTCCAAGGAAGAGAGCTGCAACTACTGAAGCTGAATCATCTTCAGTCAAATCACCTGGAGAATCTACTTCTACAGTGAGAGGAACTAGAGCAAAGAGAGGAAGAAGAAGGGTTGCATCATCAGTGCCAAGCTACCAGTACTTCACTTGCAGTGGAAACTACTAGCTATGCCATTAGTTTGCATGTTGTACTACTTTTGATGATGTTACGCTGTTGAAAACATTTGAAATGTAATATTGCAAACATCTATTGTTGTGATAGCTTGAAAACAAACATGTAGCCGGTTATGGATGCTATACGCCTTGTAATGGATGTTATTGTCATGTTGCAATGAATGCAGTGGATGCTATATGCTATGGATGCTATATGTCATGTACTGGATTACAATTAAGATCCAAAATAGATGCTATGTGGCATGGATGCTAATAAAATATATGGAATCCAAAATATTCAAACCATTAAACACAAACTCTTTGCATTGCACACATCACAATTATTACAAAGATCCAATACTTGTCCACAACAAACTACAGTGCAACTATAATGCAACTACATTGCTTACAAAGCCATCACTGCATTAACATCTTGCCTGCAACTAGACCCAACACAAACACAATGAACACAAACACAACATTCTCATATTTGGCCTTCACAACAGCCAATTCTCCATTCTTCTTCCTCAGCTCATCTTGCACAGTTACAAACATCATTGCTATTTCATCATGATTTGGAGCCACCATTGCAGTCTGATCTTCCACTTGAGACACACTTCTCTGCCCTTTCAGCCTCCACACCTCATCACGAAGATCACCAATGAGGTCACTAAAAAATTTGGGCAACTCATCATCATGCCACTCAACATAGCCGCAACCACCATGTTGTTCAAGTACAGAGAGGAGAAGCAATTAGCACAAAGTGGAGAAGAAATCAAATAGAGAGGAGAAGCAATTAGAAAAGAGAGGACATCTAAACAGAGAGGAGAATAAATGGGGAACTCACTAGCGCATCCACGCAGGCGTAGTATCTCCTTCCTGGATTTTGACGGCTCCACGAGATCCAGCGCGGCACCTTCCTCTAAGGATCGCAATTGCACATCTTCGCAGGCTCGTACGGAATGACATCCTGGAAATAGCGCACCGGCGAGCACGCATCCGCTGCTCGCCTTCCTGTAGCACGACGGAATCTTGGAGCAAACACAGTAGCACTTGACGACCACGACATACCCCTCTCCGGCGCCGGCGCCAGCCTCCGCCGTTGCACTCTGATTTCTCCTCTGCACCTCTCCTCTGATTTCTCATCGCTCGATGAACCCTAGCTCTGTTTCCCAATCGATTGGATGTATCCGTTGAAGGAGGCTGCGGGTGCGGTTAAGCCATGGTCTTTGTCAATGATATGCCCCACCCGTCAGAATCCTGGTTGACATCTACCACGTCATTAGTTGTTAGTAGCAAACCACTCCCAGGTTAGATTTAGACCAGGATTTGTTAGTTTAGGGTGCAATCGACCGGGATTTACACTTCAGGATTCAACTCGCCAGACTCTACCAGTTCAGGGTTCAGCGTGTAAATCCAAAGAGGGCCAGACATTTTACCTCGGAAAACGCTAGCGTCCGTCCGAGGGATCGTACACGTTGTATCCTCCGCACGGTTCCCGTGCCACGCGTCCACGCGTTCGGGAAGAGCGAGGTGGGACCCAGGGACGACCTTATCTCTACAAAAACGCTCCTGTTCACTCGTTTCTTCCTACTTCGCTCATCCAAAAACAATTCTCCACCGCACCTCCACCGGCGCATCTTCCCCGTGTTGCTCCTCCACCGTCTCGCCTTCCCCATGCTGCTCCTCCACCAACATGCCGTCCCCGTGCTGCTCCTCCTCCTGCTCTCTCCGTCCTTGACCTTCATCCTCACCGGAGCGTATTTCTCGTGCTGCTCCTCACGGGCGCGTCGTCCCCATGTTGCTCCACCGTCGGCTCCCGTTGTTCCCGGCCTTCCTCCTCAGCCATGCGCCGATCTTGGTCTCTAGATCCGCTCCTCCCACCGGCAAGACGGAAGCACCTAGGAACCGCGGATGCTACTGGCAGGGTGCAGTGCTGCTATAACCGGCAGACGCTGTTGCTACCAACGAAGGGAGCTTCCACCGGCGGATGCTGTTGCTACCGCCGCGAGTGGTGCTGGTGCTACATTAGGCCAACGACGCAACTTCGATGGAAGCATGGTGGTGCTCCCAAGGTCGGTAGTTGGGTTTTGTGTTTTGGACGATTTTCACGGCGGCGGCAGAAAATTGCTACATACCTGTATTTTTGTAAAAAAATTTGCTATGCGAATTTCGGCAATATCTCCGGCGAGGTCAACTGTTTGGTACAACACATTTTGTTTTTGCTATAATTATTCTAAAATTTAGCTATCACGGTATAATTTTTTTCTATGAGATTTCCCGGCGATGTCTCTGGTGAGAGCTTACCGGCGTCGTCTCCGGCGAAATTGATTTTTGCTACAATAGCACTATTTTAATTGCTATGGTGTCTCCGGCGAGATCTCCGGTGAGATCTCCGGCGAGGTTTGACTTTATTTCTACGATGAATCCATTTTTCTTACATAGAAGCAAAAGCCCTTTTTTTTTGCTAAAGAGAGCAAATGCGGGATTTAGATAAAAAAGAGACACATGTTAGCACAAACACCGGGATGGGAAATTTTGATCCTGGGGACGCCTAGCGATGTCCTTTTACCTGATCTCGTCGTTAGTGGAAACGCCACACTCTTGATTATAGCTAGTCAAATGGGCCGGGATTTTTTGGCTGGCGCGAAGCACGATTTTTTTTGACCCGGCACGGGCACGACACGATTTAAATAGGCCGCGGCACAACACGACCCCGTTAGTGCCCGGGCCGCTCTCGATTTGAAGCACGTGGGCCGGCACGGCACGACACGATGTAAACGGGCCGACACGTGGCCCGGCACGGGCACGACATGGCACGATTAAATTAGAGGGTGGGCATCCCCTTTTATAGTGAAAAACTGCATTTTCGGACTAAATTAGTCCTGTAGTGATTAAATATAGCTAAATAGCTCTAAATTGACACAAATCCCATTTAAAATGGGCTAATTATGCCCCTAATTAACCCCTAACGAAGAAAATACTGCCCCTCCCTCCTCCCGGCCCCACATTTCGGAAAAAATCCCGCAGCTCCCCCGCTCCTCTGGGCCCACCAAAATCCAAAATTTCGAATTTTCCGCCCATTTAGTTGGGCCAGACGTGCCAGTTAATCGGGCCATCCGTGCCGAAAGTGAGCCCGTCGAGCCGCAAACAGGCCAACGTGCCGTGGCTCCCGGCGAAATCAGGCCTATGGCTGGTCCGGCACAACACGAATAAGCTGGGCCATATACGGACCGTGTTTTTTCCGACATGAGTCGGCCCGTGCCGAGCGGGCCGTCTGGCTAGTACTCTTGATCAAACATCCCACCTCCCACACATACCTGACCACCTGGGCCTGGCCAAATGTGCCAGCACGCGAGCACGACCCGCGGCACAGATAAACGGGCCGCCCGTTTAACGAACTGACATGTACACAGCCTGTTAAATAGAAGCATATGTTGCAAAAATAGCTCATAGTGGGGATTCGAACTCGCACCAACCTGCCCTCCCACACAGAGTTTAAACACCAGGACACCTACCATTTGTTGATATGCTTGCGGAGTAGCGATAGTTAAAGTGAACATGCCTTCCATACAAAAATACCATATACGGCCCGTGACGATAAACGGGCCGCGTGCCGGCACGTTAGGCCTCTGTGCCTGGTGCGAGCCCGCGTGCCGGCACGGCCCGGCTCGTCTAGTTCGCGGGCCTATGCGTGCCGTGCTGTGCCAGGCCCGTTTACCAGGTGCCGTGCTTGTGCCGGGCCAAGCCTCTTGTAGTCTCGTTGCCTCCTCACGCCCACCCCCCGCCCCGCCGTCCTCCTCCTCTCCTTCACTACACTGGAGTGCCGCCGAGTGGAGATCAAATCGGCCTCTCCTGCCGGCGGCGAACCCTAGCTAGTTCGGATCTACTCCTAAACGTGAGGCCACCACGCGTGGGCGTGCTCGTCGGAGCATGCGTTGCGATGCGAGCGCCGATCCGAACCGCAGCAACCCGCCCGTCCCGCCCACCGTCGCCGATGATCACGTCGATTAGGGCTCCACACGGCGTCGATGATGGATGGAGCCGCCGGCGCAGGCTCAGGCTCCCGAGCGGCGGACGCACCGGGTCGCATTCTCGGGGCCAGCCCCCCTCCCGCGGCGTCGTTTCGCGCATCGGCTCGGGGGCCCCTCGGGGCTGCTGCCGGTGGCGGATGGCGTCCGCGGCGGTGCGGGCTTGGGGACCGAGCTGCGGGGACCGTGGCGGATTCCGGTCGAGGATTTGGTCAGCCGGAGCGGGATCTGAGCCGCCGTCGAAGGAATTTTCACAGTTGGTTGCATTTCGCTTTGGATTCGGTGCGTTCCTCATCTCTATCTGTGTTTGTGCGCGCGCGCAAAGTTTGCACTCGAAACCCTAAACCAAATCAGTCGAGCTCTGTCGCTGACTCGCCGACCCAGCGTCCAGGTGTTGGCCGACTCGGTATCCCGGCCGCTACTACGGTGCCGCCAGCCTCTACCGTTCCATTGTCTTGGATTCGGCTGTGGCATGGGCTGGGAACCGTACGGTGTTTGTCTGATGCGTCGTCCGTGCTGTAGGTTTGCTTGGTCGAGGCCTGATCTGACGAGCTTGATCGATCAGCGACAATTAACATGGAACGAAGGAGAGTAGTAGTATGGATGGACATTGTGTGCACGAGCAGAGGCTG
The DNA here is from genome assembly GCA_028641055.1 of Alopecurus myosuroides. Lineage (NCBI taxonomy): Eukaryota > Viridiplantae > Streptophyta > Magnoliopsida > Poales > Poaceae > Alopecurus > Alopecurus myosuroides. The sequence continues at coordinate 590,057,225 of CM054057.1, read as the reverse complement.
GGGCCTGGGACCAGAGGTGGGTTTAAGGCCTCTCCTATAGTCCAGTGACCGCCGAGCCGCAGCCGTGCCGTACCACGCTTCTCACGCTCATCATGTCCGTCGCCGTCCTTGCTCTACCTCATTGTGTCCCTGATGTCTCCAAGCGGTTCACAGTCATGGACATTGTTCTTTAAAATATGGGCTTCTCTGCAGATTTCTGAACAGGCACACCATCTGGATCTGCCCATGGTAAGGAGAGCTCCTTATCCTCCTCCACTGCTGCAATATCCGTACCATGATGTGATGAAGAATGAAATCCTTCTTTTCGATAGAGGGAAAATATTAATATCAAGATGATACGGATTGCACCTGGACTTTGCAACAACAAGAATGGACTTATGAGGGGCGATGATGTTGAACGGGGAAATAAGCCCGCCTTTGAGCAATCAATAGTTCAAGACAGCTTTGGCCTCTGATTACCAAACTAGAGCCCACCCTTGCCTCTCTTGCAGCCTGTTCAATTCTTCGCTAATGTTGGATGTTCTGTGCCTTGGATGGTCATTCTGTTTGGAGATAACCAGGCCAGTCTTCTTACATTGTGTTGGGTAGATTATGCAGCAATAGATGTGAGGGTTGGGCTTAATAATGAAGCAAAGAAAAACCGAGCCTTTCTCGCTATGTTACATCTGTACACTATTTTCCTTCTTCTCTAATATGCGCTGTTTTTTCTTCTCTATTTTTCTTTATCAGGCTGATGTCGAGTGAGTATAAATTGGACTTGGATTGGAATCTTATGTTGGTGATGAACCCAACTGCCCTAGCTTGCTTGTATTGCTTTCTAGTTGGCATTGTTTTCTTCTCTGGACTGAGGCAATTGAATCCCTTTTTAAGACTGTATGTGGAATTTTGATGGGGGTTATAATAAATAAAGCTTTTTTAACGAGCTTTTGTCTACGTTTTCCATGTGGCTAACCAATTTTTTTTTTGCTTCCGTGGCTATCTTTCCACAGAAGATTATAAAATTAGTTCAGCAGCCGCAAACTGAGCCTAAGGGGCAGTAATGATGATCCATGGCTGAGACGTTTATGCCTTTTATGCAATCAAATTAGTGTCCCACCCTCACCTCTCTCGCATCCTGGCCAATCAGTTGCCAATGTTGGATGTTCTGTACCTTGGATGGTCATTTGGATGAATGATAACCAGTGCAGATCCACTTATGCTGCAATGGGTAGATTATGCGGCAAGATATGTGAGCGTCGGATGATTGATAGCCAGGCCCCCTTTCAGTACATATTTTTGTACCGTTCAGGGTTTTTCTTTGATTTTGTTCTCATTTCGTTGAAGGTTGGCCTGACTGGTCTTTTACTTTTGTGGTGTGATAATATTACCACTGCCCCACCTCATTTGTCTGATTATATAGCAAGGTATTTACAACCCTATTTTTCATGGGATAAATTGGCCGAGCAGCACATTCACTTTTCCGTTCGGGGTAAATGCATCCCTTTTGGTTGATGAAGTTATAATCTGGCTTGGCAGTTTATTTTTTCCCTTTGTTTATTTTCAGTAAAATGTCTCTTTCAGTCTTAAGTGAACACATGCTATCTTTGGTTGCAAGTAACATGGCCATCAGTACAATGTTCTGAATTATTTTCAACATGGCATGTTGATTTCTGTTGTGTGTTGGCGAGTTATATTCTTTTCCGAATGGCTATGATGATTTTTGCCCCTTGGTGTTGAAGATGTTTCAACAGATCTGGAGTGGGAAGTGTTTTGGTTCCATGCAAATTTGCCAGTGGAGATGCTCTTAGACAACTAGTCGTTAAACTAGGAGGCCTTGCTCTGCAGCAAGTTACCAGTTGCGGCTATTTGTTACTGAAGAGAGAAAGATAGAGAGAGAGAGAGCTTGTATTGCATGATGCCTGCTACCGAAGCATTTTCCAACTTTGGGTGATTGATGCGGGGAGTATACTGAGCCAGTAAAGTAGTTCACCGAAAAATCCCTGAATTTTATAAATTATCATGGTGAGTTCTACGCGGCGTATGAGGCTGTTTTTGAACTGCAGCTATTCTGTTTCCGACCCTTTTTTTTCACTCATACCTGTTCATGAGCAAAGTGACCGTTCGAGGGCAGTTGCTCATTCAAGTTGTTTGCTATCTATCTATCTATCTATCTATGATGGGTGATGACGATCAAACATGGCTGAAATAAATTTGCCTTCGATTAGGGGCAGTTGTGGGTATGGCATTTAAAATCACTCCCCCTTCTTTTGTGACCTTTTTATAAACACCAGAGTATTGACAGCTCTGTCTTGGATGGTCATTCTAATGAATGATAACCAGTAGAGCTGGACTAATATGGTGGCGAATCTGAGCCCTCTACAGATATCATCTCTTATGGCCTTCCACCACGCTGTTGGCATTTCTGAGTAAAATGCATGCAACATGATCTGTAGCAACCTCCATCTGTCTGTGTTGTTGCTCCTCGTCCTCCTCCTGCTACTATTTCCTTTGCAGCTGCTGCAATGATGTTTGAACGCTAAAAATTCCATGCATTCTTTGTTGCTGCTGCAATGATGTTCTGGCTAATAAGATTGCAATGTTTTCCTTGCTAGCAATGAACCTTTTGACTGATATTAGGATTGTAATGTTCTCTTGTAATAGATATCTGGAGATTTTGTTTTCTTGGTACAATCATGTTTTTGTGAATGCTGATTGACTGATTTTCCATTTTGCAAGTTTATGTTTGTGCCTTTTCCTGCGCGTTTTTGTACATTTGCAGTATGTCACCCAGCTCTACTGTTTTAAAGCATACACATGGAATATATTGTTGTATCTTCTGTTTTTTCTCTTTCTGTTACCCTCTTGATATCTGATGATTCTGCTGTCCCTTGGATAGTTTTTGCTATTATCTTGTTTGGTCCGTTGTTTATCTGCTGCTAAACTAGGAGGGCTATGCACCACTGCGAGTAACCACTTCTTGCAGCTGATTGTTGCTGCTCGTGGTGTTACTGCTACATGTTTCAATGGATAATTCTGCATACTTTGTTGATTTTGATAATCAGGAAGATGGGATGGAGCTGAAACTGGCGCTATTCTATTGATGTTTTCCTCGCTATTCGACTTTGATAAATTGATTCTTCTATTTCACACCCCTTATGTATATCTGGAATTGGATTTCTAAAGTCCATGGACTTTGGACCTGAAATATAGTGGATCCAGCTGGACTGGGCTTCGTTGGACATGGACATCAATGGGATATTAAGTCCAGCGGCATGGGATATGTTTGGACCTCGTAACTTGGATATTCCATTATCCATTGGACGGAAGGTGCATATCTTCTTGCTGTGTCATATCTCGGGTGGGGGCTCTCCCTCTCGTGTCGCCGTCGAACCTGCCAGCCAGCGGCTTCTCTGTCAGATGCAGATCGGTCCTGCAGACAGATCCCTCGCCTTTGAGCACGCGCAACGCACCCATGGCGTCGTCCTCCTCCGTGACGTCTAGCTGCGACCAGCCAATATGCGGCGGGAGTGGGACCCGTCCGCCACTGGCACACGCGGAGTGGGCCACCTTGATGCAGGCGTGATACGCTGCCGCCGGTGGTCTGGCCGGCTCTGCGGCAGCAGGTAGGCTATAGATTCTCTGTCTTGAAGTGCCCAGGCGACGTACGGCCAGAAGCAGATGTCTGTGGTTATATTTATTTTCCCGGCTGTCAGCATGCAGTCCCAGCGATTGCCAAGGTCCATCTGGGCTTTGGACAGCAATTTCGATTTGGATACTACAGAGCCAATGTGGACATAGAGATGAAATGGAGCACTTTAGAGTGGATAGTAGTTGGACTTGAGCGAATTGGATTTGGACTCCAGTCCAGTTCCAGATATACCCTTATGTACTTACTATTTTCAACTTTCCAGTGCTATTTTACCACGTCGATTTAAGGGTCATATTGTGCCCAGTTCTGACTTCAGAGTAACCTGTTTCCTTTCTGAACGAGTGATGATTTAGCTGCCCCTTGGAGAGCTTAACGCCATGTAAGTTTGTACTTGTGTATATTTCAGTTTGTTTCTAAACTAGGTGGTCTTGTTCCACAGAAAGTTAACCAGTTTAACATTTAACTTTACGGTTAGAATTGACTTCCACTTAACAGTACGTGGAGAGGAGAGAGGAGATTGGATGGTGCCCATCAAGTTCAGCTATGGTGTCGAGATGCATTTTTTTGGGTCCATTTACTTGTCCCCTTTTGGGTCCAACGTGGTTTGAAGGTCTGCCTGTTTCATGTTTCTCTTGTTTTTTATCTACCTCAGCTGAAATGCATTTTTTCCCTTTGCAAAGGAGTGTAACATTTCTCTTGTCCCCTCAAAAACATTTCTCTTGTAATCTTGTATAATTCGTTCTACGACTTCAGGTGATTTCTTTTCGAGTGTTTCTCTTTTGTGTCAGTGATGATTTTGGCTCATTGGGAGGTGTATTTAAAAGGTTAATTTCCAAATGCTGAACTTTGGTGTTGGTGTTTATGCTGTAACCTAGAGTAGTTATCTTGCCTTGGCTTTACATGGACGCTCTCTGACATAAATATAATAAGTAAATTATTTGGTTGCAATGCCAATTAAGCTATTTGGATGCTAGGAATACCAATAAAAAACTGTACTGTCACATCTTTTCGGAGCATTAGGGCTAGTTTTGATGAATGAGCCAAAAACTGTACTGTCACATCTTCCATTCTTTACCGCCCATGTTCTATTTTGACATTGGCTACATTGCTTGCTTCCATACAAGGCCGTGGGACTTTTTATTCCATTTCTCTTGCTGTGCCTCCTAATCCCACCCCTCATGTTGTGCTGAAACACATTAGGTTGTAGGTCTAGGTCCTTGGCAGCTGCCATGGAGGGTGATGCGGACTGTATGGGTTGCGGTTTGCTGTGCTTTCTTGTCATGGGTTTAGACGATGCCGGTTCATACCCTCTGATACCAGTTTTGGCACACTTGCCATCACTCGACACTTAACTTGAATGGCGTCAATTTTATTCAAGTATGCATTATGTATATCTATCGTCTGGATGACTTGTTGGTCCTTGGCTGCTGGAGACTGCGGTTGACAATGGCAGTCATGATACTGTGACATCTTGAACACTATGGACTGAATTGCAGTGCTCTCAGTCTGCGAACCCACACATTGTGACGTATTGTTGATTTCTAGTAGTGTTGTTTATTTGTTCCAAACTGCTCCAGTTATTATTTCATACCGTTGCGCTAGGGTCATCTCAATCCCATGTTTTCTCCCTGTATCCTGATTTTTTCGGTTTCTTTTTTGATTTTTTCTCATAATATGTAACATGCCACTCTCTGTCACACTTTTTATTTTGTGTAGGGGTTTCTCTCTGCTACTCCTTTTTGTTTATATTTTTTGCTAAGTTGGCGATGATGAGTTTGGCTCAATCAGAGGTACTCCTATATTGGTTGTAATAACATCTTATATTATGGGACGCTTATATTATGGGACGGAGGGAGTATATACTAAGATCAGATACATTGCTTGATTTATGGGTATTGTTTGGGGGGTTTTTATGTGACTAGTTGAAAGCATGCAAATTGGGACGGTTTGCTTTCTGCGAGCAACCATTAAATGCTGAAAATGTCACATCTGGGTGTAAATGGATCGGATACAAAGTGGTTATCAACAGCGAGCACCTCTTTTGATTTCATTTGTGTGGAGAGCGCAATTTGTTGATATGACAGATGAGCCAACACTGAGCCTCTGATTATTAATATGATCTCTATTATTGACATTTTGTGGTCGTGTGAATGTGCCTTTTCATTTTTTTAATATTATAATTTATCCTTGTGATTTTTTGTGCATCTTTTAAGAATATTATTATTATTATTATTATTATTATTATTATTATTATTATTATTATTATTATTATTATCCATTTGATTCTTGTGAATTTCTCAATAACTTGCTTGCATGGATTTCACCGTTTAGTCTGTATGATCATCTGATGACTTATGTAGTGCTATATTCTGTGCTTTCCTGATCTGCTCGAGTGAACTGGTTTGCGAGAAATTTTGTGCTCCTGTATACATCAAATCAAATACAGCTGAATCCTTTGAATAACTGATAGCATCCACCGGTACTAGTTTCTTTTAGTCCAAAACTTTCTACGTACATATTGGTTCCTGCGCCTTTTGGTCAAACCATGCTACATTATTCGCAACTTCACATCCTTTGTTTTGTTTCTTCTTCTAGCATTTCTTTTTCCGTTTTTTATTTTACTAAGCACACAGAGCTTCTCACTACATATTTGCCAACCCTCCCTGTTAATTAAGACCCATGTATTCTTTATTGTATAGCATTTGACACATAAACCTGTCCTCTTTTTAGGAACTGATAAATTTTATAGCCTGTGTTGTGCAATGTTGCCTGGATCAGGAACGTTTGCACCTCATTTGTGTATTTCTAGATTCTGGGTACAGTACAAGTGCATTTATATAGATATGCAAATACTTGTTTACATGCTCTTGGTTTGTTTTCCAGTGGCAAACTCTTTGTTGTTCTTTTTTCTTATTTATATACAAATTGTGATCCACTGCTCTTTATCGATGAGACTGCTACTGTAGCACTCTGACTTTGCTGACGCTGCGGTAGTGGGATGAAGGTGCCTTCTTTCACAGCTTCAGTTACGAGGAGAACATCAGCTTTTCGACAGTACCCTTTTTTCTTTTGCCCCTTTTCTTCTCTTCTGGACTTTTTGTTTTGAGGACAGATTTTCCCCCATCTGAATCTGATTTTCTTGAATGTGGCCAATATTTTCTATGAGCCATGCAATCAGCAACTGAGCCCATACTGGCCTAGGTAGAGGGTGAAGCCCACACAGGCACCTGCATGAGGATCGACACTGGCCGTTGGATCTCCCCCGCCGCACACCCCACACCTGACACACCGGTTCCAGCCTTCCACCTTTAACGGTGCCGCCTCCAACCAAGCAGTTGGGTGCTGGGAACCCTAAGGAGTAGGCGCGGAACCAGCAACACGAGAGATTGACTACTGGTCTATTGCCTGACAAGAATTTTCGGGGAGGCTTGCCTTGAGCATTTTAGGCAGGCAGAGCGAACGTGTAATTGACCCTTGCTCTATTATCAAGAAACGTAATCATGATGAGGGGCAGTGATGATTGACCATGGCTGATAAAGTGATAAGTACATCCTTGAGAATCGAGGTGCGTGTGGGTATAAACTGGACCCTCCCTCCTCTCTCGGAGCTATTTTGATCATGTGCTTATTTTGGTGGCTCTGTCCTTGGACTCATTCTTACAAGTGATAACCAGGACAGATTCACTAAAGTAAAGAACAGTTTGACCTGGCGATGAGAGATGCTAGGTGTAGGGTTGCATTATCGAGTAAAGGCGAATCTGAGTTGATTCACAGGATTTTAAGGGCGATGATTACTGACAGTGGCTGAAATAAGCGCGCCCTTGAGCAATCGAGGCACCTGTGGGTATCAACTTGGATCCCCCCTCTCGTTTCTATGATCCTTCTTGATCCTGTGGACTGCTGGTTCTTCTATTGGACGGTCATTCTTGTTGAGTGATAACCAGGGCAGCTCCACAGTTAAAACAGGTTCATTTGGTGATAAGAAATGATCGGGGTAGGGTTATATGATCGAGCAAAGGAGAATCTGAGCCCACACGATTGCAATTTTACTGATCTATTAGCATATCGTGCTGCAGAATTTCCTTAAATCAGTATTTGAAGGTTTTACTTATTTATGCCCCCAGTGTTTATAGCTGTCTCTTTAGGGCGGTCTTTGGTTTACTAATTTTATGTTTTCGTTAATTTTTTCTCACCTTTTTATTCTCTTGTACTCCCTCCGTTCCATATTAGATGACTCCCACATAGATGTATCTAGACATATTTTAGTACTAGATACATCGATTCGAGAGTCATCTAATATGGAACGGAGGGAGTAGTACATTTTTTGCAACTTAAATCTGCAGCATTTCCCCTGTTTCTATGTTTCCATCTTGCAATTTGTGGTTGCAGACATGAACAAAAAAATACTCCGATTCTGGTTAGTCCTGGGTGATCCCTCCCTTGGCCTTCCTTGGCTATACGTTGGTAGATAGGTGAGACACCCGTTTAGCTTGAGTATACCTCAGCTGGGACTAGAACCCGGGAGGTCTCGCTCAACACCCTGAGCACAAGCCACCGAGCCAGCGCTTGGTTCTCTTCTCTGTCATGTATTATAGGAAGTATATACCTTGGGGAAGGCTATTGAGCTGTTCTATTAGTCTGCCGTTTTCTTCAGAAACCTGTTCCAAGTCATACGCTAATGTTTGTGGTGTTTTAGTTCATATGGTCAGTCTGGTATTGAGTGCAACGTGCTTGTCATGTACTGTTTGGATGCAGCGGAGAGCTGCAGATGGAGAAAATGGGAGTGACATGGCCTGCGCTGTAGTTTTTCAGAACTAGTGACACTGACTCATCTTTCCATGCGATCTTTCAAACTAGGTTTCTGTATTTGCATCTCATGTTTTTGGCGAAGCTACATGCTACTCCCAGAATCGATGACATGTTCATGTTATTTAAATTATGCTGGTGGTCAGAAAATTATGTTGTTTGATGACAACTACAACTTCTCCTCTTGCTAATGCTGATGTTGTTATTACTAAAACAATGGTCTGAATGGTACTGTTTTCTTGGCATATATACGTTCAGTGCTGCTTAACAAAAGTTCAATGTTCAGGAAACTTCTTCGATGTTAAAGAAGTCTTTGTACTGTTATTTTTTCCTCATTATTGAATTCCTTAAACTGAGAGTTGTCTCTACCTATCTACTAGTGGAGCAAGTTTGAGATGTTTGTAATAGATTTTGTACGTGAGTAATTTCTCTCAGCCGCCATTATATTATCTTTTACTCCATCCATCCCAAAGTAATTGATTTAGCTTTGTCTAAATATGGATGTATCATGTATGTATGCACCAAAACATGTCTATATCTATGAAAAAATAGCGCGCTAAATAAAATAGCGCGACCTTTCTCCGGATGCTACAGAAGTTATAGCACGCAAATAGCGCGCTATTTTTTAAAATAGCGTTTTGTAAAACAATTAAAAAAATGACAGGTATATCATGTATACTAAGGATTTCAGCTACTAAAAACTTAGAATCAGACAACAATATTTGCTAGATTAGATACAATGTATAGAGCAGTAGCTTCAACTGCTAGGAAACATGAGGATGCATCTGGTGTTGTAGCTGTAACTTGGAGGACAACTTGCACCGCAACTAGTCTAATACTCTAGTTGCCACCAGGTCCAGTGAACGAAACACAAAGAACATGTCCATGTATGTATGTTTTGCTACTTGCTCTTCCTCACGATGGCTACATGCACAAATACAAATTACTGTAAGAATCAGGACCATCCAACTCTATTAATCTAGCCAAATACTAGTTTAGTGCATCTACAAAGGTAAATACTAACAGGTACCTGGTGTAGTCTGGCTGGCCACCGGCGTGCCTCATCCCGACATCGTGTCCGCTGCCGTGCTGGCGTGGGCGCGTAGCGAGCCTGGCGAGTCGAGCTGGAGGATGCCTCCGCCGGTCAAACTCGATGGAATAGGTGCCGCTGTCATCGAGCGATGGCTTGTCCGGTCTGGTTAATACTGCTGACCTAAAACAACGCTCCACCCCTATACTATTTTGAACTCGGTCGAGCACGGAATAATGTCTCCATCGGGCTGGTATGCAAACCAGTTCGGTATCAGAAATACATGTCGAACGATGTCTGGATGGGAGTCAAACTGTATCTAGTCCGTGCTCTTGGGGCACATATATAATGCCTCGTACGTCGGCCTGGCCGAACCTGCTAGCATCGTGTATGTGCTGGGCGTGTGGTACCGACACGTTTGGGGATCTCAGCTAATCTCACATGGATCATGGATGCGAACATGCGCAGATCTCGCGTGTCCCGCGCCGAAACCGCAACTCTCCCCACGGTGCCACGCGTGAGAGGAGGACGCCATCTACGTACCTTACTGTTCGTTTTTTTATATGGTACTGTTCGCCTCTGTCTTTTTTTGAGAAAGCACTGCGTTTTCATTTTATAGAAGGAACTGTTAGGAATAAAAGTTGTCCAAACGCCGTAGGCAGCGAACCATCGCGTCTGTTCCCAACAGACCTGAAGATTGTAACCGACATTGTACTCGCAACTGTTCGGGTACTATATATACCCAGCAGTCCCTATCAATAAAACTACCGATTCACTTCTATCTCTCTACTCTTCACACGTTATCATGCACGCGACTCTGCCAAAGCAATAGGCAACAGTAGAAGAGAAGAACAGAGAAAGGTGAGATGGCTTCTCTGGCACAACTCGCTTTTTCTTTCGCTCGATTTGTGGCCGGGGAACACCGTCGCGGCTATCCTCGCCGGATTTTCTCCCTCGCTGCCGCTCGCCGGTGGAACTCCGGACGTCTCCGCGGCTGGAACGGCGGCATCCGCCGCCGCTACCACGGCAACCGCTGGGTGCGCCGTCGCCGCTTCGGCGGCCGCCGCCTCCCGCCGCAACCGCTGGGCGCATCATGGCAACCGCTGGCTGCAGCGCCACCACTCCCCAGGAGGAGCAGGGCCAAGCACCACGGCTGCTGTGCGCCAGGAACACCCGGTGGCCGTGCGGAATCGACCGTCGTCGCCGCGCCGGAGGTCGCCTCGCCGGGCATTGCCTCGCCGGGCATCACACTGAGGAAGAGGTCGACGGTCTGAACGAAAACGAGGCCTCCGCCTCGAACGCCACAGCGAACACCGACGACCTGATTCCGCCTCCGCCGGCGTTCTCCGTTCCGCCCATGGAGTGGCTACTGGACGGTCCAAGCAGTTGGCTTGCCGACGATCCCGAGCGCGACTTCGGCGATGAGGAAATCCCGGCGCCGCCACCGCCACCGCCAGCGCCAGCATCACCTCTGGCGAAATACTACTGCATGCACCACGGATTTGGGCCATGCCTTCCGTCGCCGACGCCCTCCGACGAGGATCCCGAGCACATGGCTCCGCCAGGCTACGGCCTCGTGTCGGAGTTGTCCTCGCCGTCAATGGTGAAGAAGGAGGAGGTAGAGGACGCGACCCCTGTACGCGCCGCTCGGGCTCTCCCCGACCTCAACCTCCCGCGCCGGCCATGGAGGAGGCCATGGAGGAAGCGAATAAAGAAGATGAGTCTCCAATACTCACCCTCCCCACGCCCTCGCCGGAAGCGCGGGTGCTCCTTCGCCGGTTCGCTGCAGCCATGGCGACCCGCCCCACCGGAATCCGCACGGGCACTTGGGCGCCAGAGCGCTCGGCCTCACCATCCGCGCCGTGGAGTCACGCCCCGACGAGGCCGCCAGCAACCGCCCATCTTCTTCCACGGAGGGGCCTAGCTGCCGCTAATGGGGCTGGTCGTGAGCTCTGCCTGGAAGCAGTACAGGAGGAAGAGGAACCTGTGGAGAAGATGCTCGATGAGTTAACCTTATCCAGCACTCCGCATTCTCCTTTTGACCCACTGGTCCAAGCGGTGCATAGTGACATAGGCCTAACAGGCCACGTCCTGCTAGTACTACTACTATATTAAGTTGATTAGTATGTACTAGGCACTAGGCAGATTAGATTTCTACTGCACATCTGCCCCTACCAATATCAAATATATTGTATATTTATATGTACTGTTGTTTCGGTTTATGCTTTAGTCAGCTTGACCATCTATTGTATTGTACATATATATATTGTAGACCATATGTCTATTCAAATATGAAATATGACATGTTATATATTTGCCTTTAGCATATCATGACATGTTATTTGGTACAACAATTCTTGCAACTGAAATTTTATTTCTTGCAAAATTTCTCATTAATAAAAATGATGAGATAAAAAAAAAATGTGACTATCTCGAATCATATTTGTGAAACACAAGGTGATGGCATCTACTGTATAATTACAGATTATCCATCATTGCGAGGTATATTTATTTTTCATGATAAATAATATCTTCAAAGTGCTCTTCCAAATATATTGATGTCAAAGTATAACACAGGGTATTAGAAAAGACATCTACTGACATACGTCAGATTATTTTTCTAATACTGAGATGTATTCCATAAAATGGAAATTATCTACAATGTGTTAACTTGAAATTCGAAGATCTACACATATGAACATCAGCCTAAAAGCTTAATTTGTTCCTCTAGAACAAATTGTTTACCAAAATAAATTTTACTATCAAGTAAAATTAATCAAATGCATGATCATACATGCAGGAAAAATGGCTGGCATCAATAATAAAGAATTCGAAGAACTACAAGTTGATGGAAGTAACTATCTATCATGGGCCATGGATGTGAAAATAAATTTGACTGGCCGTAACCTTGGACCTTGCATTGTCACACCCCCTGAAAATGCTCCAGAAATACCACAAGTGATAAAGTATGCAGCATTACATTTCATAAGGCACCACCTCCATCCCGATCTAAAAACTGAATATATGGGAGGAGGACCCACTAGCCTTATGGAACTCCCTAAAGAGATATGACCAACAAAGAGCAGTAATGTTGCCGGAAGCCCAGAGAGAATGGTCTCTCATAAGGTTCCAGGACTTTAAGTCTGTGGCTGCATATAATTCTGCTGTGCATAAGATCAACTCCAAACTGATTTTGCAATCAGCAGGTTTCAGATGAGGACTTAATAGATAAAACCTTATGCACTTTCCACCCCTCAATGAGGATATTGCAACAGCAGTATCGTCAACAGAAATACACTAAGTATTCTGAGCTTATATACATTACTTCAGGCCGAGAAGCATGATGAGCTTCTCATGAAAAATCATAATGCTCGCCCAATGGGCGCAATGCCAATCCCTGAAGCACATGCTAATGCTCATTTTACTAAGAAATTTGGAAACCGTAAAAGGAACTTCCGGAATTTCAAAGGAAAGTGGAAAACAACAATGGTCAAAAGACCAACGGTCGATCAATGGGGAAAGGTCATTTCAAGAAAAATGGCCGTAATGACAGTTCTCAAACTTGTCAAAGGTGTGGATGTGCGAATCATCGTACTAACAAATGCCGTATTCCCAAGCACCTCGTGGATCTATACATGAAGTATGGAGGAAAGGGAAACAAGTCCATGGAAACAAAGCTGAAGCTCACTTCAACGACATAGAAGACAACTCTCAAGTTGGTCCATCTCAAAGTTCTATTGAAGAATTCAAGCCAAAAGATGATATCATCCTCGATGAAAACATGCTTGGGACTACACCCAAGATGTTTTTGGAGACCTCAATTAATCTCCATAAACAATTGATGTCATTTAAATACTATAAAATGTTATATTGTATAACAATTAGTAGAATAAAGTCTATCAGACTATGTATATAGTATTATGTGAATCAGACATAATATTGTAATGTATTTATATTGGAAGTTTGTAATATAAATACCATGTATGTAATTTGATGAATATATGAATAAAATAAAAGTTTATTCTAAAATATTCTATTTCTATTTATAGAAATTTCACGGGAAACAATCCGATGGAAGAAGAACTATGTTTAGTGGATAGTGCTACCACTAATACAATTTTAAGGGAAACAAAATACTTCCAACTCTTACAAAGAGAAAGGAAGATGTTATGACCATAACTGGTAGTAACAAAGCAATTATTGGTTCAGGAAGAGCCACTTTTACACTATGGTACTACTATTGTAATTCAGAATGCACTCTTTATCCTGAATCTACTCGTACCCTTATAAGTTTCAAAGATATCCGATCTAATGATTTCCATCTAAAAACGGTTAAGATGGATAACAAAGAATTTTTGCTTTTAACAAAAAGCAATGGATATGAGGAAGAAACTCTTGAAAAATTCCCTTCGTTCTCATCTGGATTATACTTTACATACATTAAACCCGTACCTTATGTTGCGTATAAAATAATTTTCAAAATCTTGATAAATTCAAGACTTGGCATGATCGCCTTGGTCATCCTGGAATAGGTATGATGAGAAAAATTATAGACAATTCTGTTGGTCACAATTTACCGATGAAAGGTTTCCCTAAATCATCAGATTTTGTATGCACTGCATGTGCTACCGGGAAACTAATTATTAAGCCATCCTATCTCAAAGTGAAAAACGAATCACTTAATTTTCTTGAAAGAATTCAAGGAGATATATGTGGTCCAATACAACCTCTATCTGGACCATTTAGGTACTTCATGGTACTAATTGATGCATCCACTAGATGGTCACATGTGTGTTTATTATCCACACGCAACCATGCCTTTGCCAAATTAATTGCTCAAATTATCAAATTACGAGCAAATCATCCCGAACACGGATAAAAACAATAAGAATGGACAATGCTGCTGAATTTAGTTCACGCGCATTTAATGATTATTGTATGGCTTTAGGCATCCATCTAGAACATTCAGTACCATATGTTCATACTCAAAATGGATTGGCTGAATCTTTAATCAAAAGAGTAAAATTAATTTCTAGACCATTATTACAGAATTGCAATTTACCAACCTCTTGTTGGGGACATGCGGTTTTACACGCCGCAGATCTGATTCAAGTCAGACCAACTGCATATCATGAAACTTCCCCATTTCAAATAGTACGTGGCAATCAGCCAAATATTTCCCACCTGCGAAAATTCGGTTGCGCTGTATACGTACCGATATCACCACCGCAGCGTACCTCAATGGGCCCCCATAGAAAACTAGCAATCTATGTGGGATATAAATCTCCGTCAATTATAAAATATTTAGAACCCCTTACAGGGGACCTGTTTACAGCCCGGTACGCTGATTCTATTTTTGATGAGGACCATTTCCCGGCATTAGGGGAGAAACAAACCACAAAGAATGCCAGGAAATAGATTGGAATGTTACAGGCATCCAGTCCTTAGATCCACGTACTAGAGAATCGAATCTGAAGTTCAGAGAATAATAGATTTGCAAAACATTGCAAACAACCTGCCAGACGCATTTACTGATCACAAAGGTGTCACTAAATCTTATATCCCTGCAGTTAATGCACCAGAACGAGTAGAGGTACCAAATAAAACTACTCAACTCCCAATTGCAAATAAAAGGGGGAGAAATCTGGTCACAAGGGAAAAGGCTTCTCCAAAGCCACCGCGGAAACAAAGAAAATCAAAATCTATGTCAGTAAATGCAAATCAACCTGAAGTTGATAGACACCAATCTGATGCTCAACATCAAGAGCCCAGCATAAATGTGCGCACAAATACTAATGCTGGGACATCGAAACACTCAGATCCCGTTGATATGGGAAATCAAGCGGTATCTGAAGGAATCAAAGAAATATCCACAAACTATATTGATTCGGGAGAATCATACAATAGAAAGACTACTCTTGTCGACACATATTTCGCCTCGAAAATTGCGAAAACCCTTCAACTGGATCCAGAGCCAAAATCTATGAAAGAGTGCCTAAAGCGCTCGGATTGGCCTAAATGGAAGGAAGCAATTGAGGCAGAACTGCGCTCGCTTAACAAAAGAGAGGTATTCTCTCAAGTAATACCTACTCCTCATAAAGTCTTCCCTGTGGGAGCTAAATGGGTTTTTGTTCGAAAAAGGAACGAAAACAATGAGGTGGTGAGATACAAAGCGAGACTAGTAGCACAAGGGTTTACGCAGAGACCCGGTATCGACTACGACGATACATATTCTCCTGTAATGAGTGGAATTACGTTTCGATATCTAATATCTTTGGCAGTACAAATGAATTTATCAATGCAGTTAATGGATGTCGTGACTGCATATTTATATGGGTCACTAGATGCGGATATTTATATGAAAGTTCCCGATGGACTTAAAATTCCGAATCCAAACATAAATCGCAACATGTATTGTGTAAAATTACAAAAGTCACTCTATGGCTTGAAGCAGTCGGGTAAAATGTGGTATAACCGACTTAGTGAGTTCCTTCTCCATAAGGGATACTCAAACAATGATGATTGCCCATGCGTTTTTATAAAGAAATCCTCAAAAAGATTTTGTATCATCTCAGTATATGTTGATGACCTCAACATCATTGGTAATGCAGCAGACATCGCCATCGCACGCAATCATTTAATGACGGAGTTTGAGATGAAAGATTTGGGAAAAACCAAATTTTGCTTAGGTTTACAACTTGAGCACCTTCCCTCAGGAAACTCGTTTATCAGCCCGCTTATATCCAGAAAGTTTTGGAAAAATTCAATATGGATAAATCATATCCATCCAAGACACCGATGGTCGTTCGATCCCTTGATATGGAAAAGGATCCCTTTAGACCTAGGGATGATGACGAAGAAATATTGGGACCCGAGTTCCCATACCTTAGTGCCATAGGAGCACTAATGTACCTTGCAAATTGTACTAGACCAGATATTGCCTTTGCAGTAAATTTGCTGGCTAGACATAGTGCAGCTCCAACAAAACGCCACTGGGCAGGAGTAAAAAATATCTTCAGATATTTAAATGGTACTAAAGATCTTGGTTTATTCTATAAGAAAAATCAAGAAATGACCCTAATTGGTTATACAGACGCTGGCTATCTTTCTGATCCCCATAACGCCAGGTCACAAACAGGTTTTGTGTTTTTATATGGTGGAACTGCTATCTCATGGAAGTCAACGAAACAGACTCTAGTAGCAACATCCACTAATCACTCTGAAATAATTGCATTATATGAAGCTTCACGAGAATGTGTATGGCTTCGCAGAGTGATCAACCATATTCAAACTTCATGCGGTATTGGTTTATTAGAATCACCAACTATTATCTATGAAGATAATGCTGCATGTATTACTCAAATGCATATGGGATATGTTAAAAGTAACATCACAAAACATATTGCTCCAAAACTGTTCTTTCCTCATGAATTACAGAAAAATGGAGAAATTGATATTTTGCAAACAAAATCATGTGACAATCTTGCTGATTTGTTCACTAAGTCTTTACCAACAGCTGCATTTCAAAAATGCATTCATGGCATTGGTATGAGACGACTACGGAATTTGCAAAGTTCAGGGGGAGAAAATTCCTAGAACTGAACTTATGAATTATCATACGATAATAATATATTGTACTCTATCCTTATGAGTTTTCCCTATATTGGTTTCTCATATTGGTTTTATTGAGACAATATCTATACCTACGGTATATCAAATTCCTATATTTTCTTCTTATATTTTCCACAGGATTTTGAAGGATATAAGACTATAGAAGATCAAAGATTCTCAAGATTTTAGATCTGAGACCATGAGGATTGAACAAGGATTTTTCAACGATCAATACTCTCCGAAATTTCAAGACAATGTTGTGAACAAGATTAGCGTTTGTCCAAGGGGGAGTGTTAGGAATAAAAGTTGTCCAAACGCCGTAGGCAGCGAACCATCGCGTCTGTTCCCAACAGACCTGAAGATTGTAACCGACATTGTACTCGCAACTGTTCGGGTACTATATATACCCAGCAGTCCCTATCAATAAAACTACCGATTCACTTCTATCTCTCTACTCTTCACAGGAACGAGTTACATGGAACTCAACATGAAACCAAGAAAAGAAAAATGACAAGGCGACCAAGGCCGCAAGTGCCGCGACAAGAACAAAACGGATCACTCACGACATCTAAGGTGCCGGCAACCGGCCATCGCCCAGCAGGACAAATAAAATGAACATATTCAATTTAAAATGAATATAAAAAGAAAAATAAAACTAAATATGATGCAATGCTGACATCAGAACTACATCAACATAGAGGAATTCGTCTCGGTTGATCTCCAATCGGGCAATCTGCTACAAATTCGTCCAAATCATTGGTTCTACGGCCTAGAGGAGATCTCCACGAGCATGGGAAAGGCGGAGCTTTGACCAAATTGTCGAGGAATGGCCGGCGGCGAGCACTTCGGCGGCGGCGCAACACGGTTAACGGCGGCAGGGTGCATCCGACGCGTAATTACCAAATTAAACGTACCCAGAGGTTGCCCTTCTCACCATGAAGCTCGTGGAGACGTCTTTGAAGCTCGGTGAGGTCTGAGTCGCCGGCGATGAGCAATTTTCCGGCGTCGGCCGTGGTGAGGAATCCGGCCCGATTCCTTCGATCCCATTCATTCCCGCCCCTAGTCTTGCTCGAGTAGAGAGATTAGGACATGGCGGTTCTCGTGGTGCTTCCAGTTGCTCGCGGGGTGGCCGGAAACGACGGCGCTTTGCGGCGGCCGAGAGCAGCTAGGGTTAGGGTTTGTGTTCGTTACAGAGAGAGAGGCAGCGAGACGAGAGAGTGAGCGAGAGAGAGAGCTCGATTCAGACGCCACCCTAGCCTTTATACTCGCGGAACGGCGGCGAGCAGGAAGTGGCATCGAGGTTGCCACGACGGCGTTCTCTTCTGCCTTATGGCAGAGGAAGAAGAAGAAGGAAATTCATTTCCGCTTTTTGATAACCCCCTAAGTTTTCCAGATTTTGCAAATTGGTCCTTCTGCCTTAAAAACTAAGAAGAAAACACTGTTTTCAGGGCTTATTTGTAAACATAAAAATTAGTAAAAATTATATTTGAATTCCTTATCAAAATTTACACCTCACCATGTTTTGTTTTGGTGTATTGGAAGAATATTTATATTTTTTATTTAGGGTGCTAGATTAAGTGATTTTTTGCTATTTTCTCTCTATTTAAATTTCAATTGAGTTTTAATCTCCTTTCCTCCATGGTATCATATGACTATGACATGACAATCATGTTATTTCAATAATGGTGAATAATTTTAGTTATTAGCCTGTTGGAAAATCATTTGGTAAAACTACTTGGTAGTGTTCTATGCACTGTTATGAATATCACTTATTAGAGAATTTGTATTCCATGACATACCAAATTCTTTTTATTAGGTATTGAACTTGTTTTCTCTTATGAGGCTTTGTTATTTTCATAGTTGTAACTCTTATCCATTTTTGGTTGACATCTTACTTAGGTGTGTATTAATCATGTTTGTTATTTTAGGTACATGATCAAATGGATAACATGTGTGGCTTTGGAACCTATTTGTTTGTTTTTCTCCAGTTTCCAAATGTGGATATTATCTCATGTTGTTTTAGAACATATAATCATTTACATGGTTATATGTAGATGGGTTTATGTTATCATCTGTTAGGCTTACATATGAAAAGGGTATGGAAAACAAGGTATTACGCCTGTTACCATTAACCTCCACATATTGGAACATGTGGATGCAATGGCTGGTTATTATTTCATACCTGATGATTAGCTCCAGTAAAGCTATTATTATGAGCTCCTCATCTATGATGAGCTTGACAGAGATTATTGGTTCTCTAATATATCCTAATAGTTCACTAGATAAATTCTTATGATCCCTTACTGAGGCAGTGTTGCTTCTTGTGTTCTTGTGTTGTTTGATGTTCTTCTCTCTAGTTGCCACTAATCTTCTGTTTTCACCTTGTGTCACTTGCAAGTAATATCATCTCTTGGATTCCACCTTAAACTATCTTCCCCTGGTGGTGAAAACAACCAGTGTTTCCAAGCAAAGATTTTACTTAGATGATTATAAAAATATGGGAGTTTATTTTATGACATCAATTAGCCTTAAGCATATAAGAAGAATCTGTTGACAAGTTTGCAAGGCTTGTCCCCAAATTTCTATTCATATCCAATAGGCTGAGATGTACTAGGTTATTCAACCTTCTGTTTGTTTGTGTATGACACTCAATCGTTTGAGTATACAAAAGTGATCTGTTAACAAGGTGTATAGGCTTGTTACCAAACTACTTCTATATAACACTAACATTGGAGTATCACACTATTTCATGAGTGTTAATACGATCAGATCAATATATAAGAGTTTCCAAGTACTCTTATAGTAGCTTAGAGTAGCACTTCTAGCACACTCTAAATAATCTTCTTGAAGATCTTCATGCGGTAGTTCCTCCTGTCTTGTGGTTTCCTCTCTTGCAAAACAACTTGGAGGAGATTGGGAAACAAGATACATTGGTCTAGCCAAAATAACAAGATCTGGATTAAGAGTTAGCTCATTCTTTTATTATCCTTCCATATACTTCTTATTTTATTTCTCAAAAGATAGATACTTGTTTCATACATGATTGGTTTTACTTAACTATCAATCCAATTCCTCTAATAGAGGTTACAACTTGTTGTTACTCTATACTTGTATCCAGAGATACTTGATTTGTTGAATATTGATGTGGATGGAAATATAGAGTGTTTGTGGAATGATGACTCAATAGTAAGTTGATCAAAGGGTTCATTGATGTGTTGAGATTTCAGATACTCACTTGTATAAGAGGATTGAAACAATGAGCATGTGAAAGTTATTGAGGTTTAATGATTTAAGTCAGAGTTGGTAGTTGTTTTGTCAAGGTGTCATGTTGCTATTTTATATTCTTCCCTTGTAATCTTTGTCAGGCATAATGTAGACATAGAGATTTGGAAATATCATATGTGATGATCAAGGTTTTAGCAGTAGGTTAAGAAGGTTTATTTCTTCATTTAGGTACTTCTTTTATGATGGATGAGATATGTACATATTCGATAAATATGGTAATACAATTATTATGTCATTTTCCACTTGTGGTTTTTGAGTTAACACTTGTTTGTATCACTAGTGTTCTATTGATTCTTTGTTATGTACTTGTGATGGTTCACCTAATAGTTGTGAGATGATTTATCGAGATGTTGTGGAAATGAATTGATAACTTAGGGAGTTGTTGTTTTATAGGAGATCACATCTCTGTTGATGAGATGGTTCAATTATGCATTACTCATTGGTGAAAGTATGATCATAAATTATGAGATTTGGATTCTCACCCCTCTTTGAGTTATAGATACCTAGTGAATTATCCCAAGTCACTTATAGACTTGAGGTTAGACTTGTTAAGAGTTAGTATTGGTCACAACCAATTATGGTTTGAGTAACCAGATGATTTGGTTTCTAGAGATACTATGTTATAAAGATCACTCCAAATGTACTCTTGACTAGATGAACTAGACCTATTTCATCATGTCAAGTGAAACATTGGTCACTTTGATTCGTTTAAACTTTCGCGCCAAAATTTCCCGTACTTTTAGATGCATGCTTTGAAAGTGCACATATTAAATTTAGATCCTTTTAACTTCCCAAACACTAGGATGTTACACATAATGAACTTGTTGTTAACATCACTAAAGAACGTGACCTTGCAATTGCTAAATATAAGAAAGCTAAAACTGACAAGTTTGAGTTTGGGGTTGGTCATGATAAACTAACCGAGGAGTTTGAGAAGCTTACCAAGGCCCACAAAGCCTTGGAGAGTGAATACTCTACCCTCAAAGAGTCACATGAACAACTTCAAACTTAACTCAATCAATTAAATGTGCCTAGTACCTCTAATTCTTCTTGTGATCATGCAAATATTATTGAGGAGAATGCTAGGTTGAAGGAAGAGCTAGTAAGGCTCAAGGGAAAGAGCCCGTGTGTTGAGAAGGTTGTGGTTTCTAAGCCACAAGTGGTTGCTCCTAAACCACAAGTGGGAAGCAAGGTCTTGTCTATGTTGCCAAGAAGAATAATAATAAGAAGAAGAAGAACAAGGCCAAGCCCGCACAAGATAAGAAGAATGTTGCTTTGAGTGGTATTGTCATTAGGGATGACACTACTCGTAGCAACCCCATGGGAACTAACAATCCACACCATTTCTTATATGTTGATTATTATGGTGTTGTGCAAGCTAAATATGTTGGTCCAATTGAAGGTTTCATTGACTTTAGCATTAGGGTTCCAAAGACCCTTGTTGCTAACATGAGGGGACCCTCCTCGGGTCCTAACTCTAGTCAATATTTCTTGAAGGACTATGCTTCCGGTGGGTCTAAATGGATAATTGATAGTGGATGCACTAGTCATATGACCGGAAGCAAAGAACTTGTGATGGAGTTGCGCCCAAATACAAATGATGCAACCATAACTTATGGAGATAAGTCCAAGTCTAAGGTAACGGGTTTCGGCAAGGTTGTGATTGCTCCTGATATCACTATCGTGGATGTCATGCTTGTCGAATCCCTTGGTTACAATTTATTTTCAGTTCGTTCATTAGAGAAGAATGATTTCTCCGTCTTCTTTGATCCTGATATCGTGGTCCTTTTCAGGAGCAAGACTCTTGACGTCGCATACGTGGGACATGTCGAAAATGAGTTGTTTGTGGTGGAATTTTCGAAGTCCACCAACTCTCAAGAGATTTGTCTTTTCGGAAAGGCGTACGTGGTATGGTTGTGGCATCATCGCCTATCCCATGTCAACATGAGAACTTTGCAAAGTCTTCACAAAGGTGGCCTAATCCTCAGACTAAAATAAAATGTTTCCTTCTCCAAAGATCGCGTTTGTAGGTTGTGTGTTGAAGGAAAGATGCATGATTCCTCCCATAAGGCCAAGACCATTATCTCATAAAAAAGGATCATGGAGCTTCTCCATGTTGATCTCTTTGGTTTCGTGCCCGAGGCAAGTCTTGGAGGCAAGAAGTATTGCTTGGTGATTGTCGATGACTATTCGAGATACACTTGGGTTTATTTCTTCAAGTCAAAGAGTGAGACCCAACAAACCATCATCAAATTCTCCAATCAAGAGAAACGTAAACACAATGTTCCAATCATGGCTATTCGGAGTGACAATGGCACTGAGTTCAAGAACTACACTTTGAATGAATTCCTTAGTGGAGAGGGTATTCTTCATCAATATTCCGCTGTATATACCCCTCAACAAAATGGTGTAGCCGAAAGGAAGAATCAAACTCTATTCGATATGGCAATGACCATGTTGGCAGAGTATTATTCTCTCCAATATTTATGGGCCGAAGCCATATATACCGCATGCCACTCCTCCAACAGCCTCTACATTCGCAAGGGATGAAAGAAGACTCCATATGAAATACTCACCGGCAACAAACCCAATGTCTCCTACTTCTGTGTCTTTGGTTGTAAGTGTTTCTATTTTATAAAGGGTGTTCGGTTGTCTAAATTCCAATCTAAAACTATTGAGGGTATTGATACGTCATAAACGTATCTTTAAATTCTGATGTTCCATGTTGTTGTAACACCCGGGGGATTTTCCCCCAAATAGGATTTGGTTGTTTTTTTTTTTTTGCATTGCATCATGCATTTTGCATTGCACCCTTGTTTCCAAATCAAATTCCTATTAAAAATCAAACAATGCAACTTAGTTTCAAACTCAAATTGTTTTTCAATAAAAATTGAATTGGAATTAATATTTGCTTGGTTAAATAAATCACCTTTTATTAAAACCCTAATTTGAGTTTCAAATTCAAATTCAAACAACCAATAAATATTTGAAATTTTGAAAAACAAAACTTGGTGCACTTGGGCATTCAATATGCTCAATGCAATAAAATTGTTTTCAAATTTTTTATAAAATCCTAAAACCCTTTCTTTCTCTCTTATCCATTTGCTACAAAAAAATAAAAGAAAGAAAAAGAATAAAAAAAACCAGTGGGGAGGCAGGCCACAAAGGCCCACCTACAACCCACAGAGCAAAGCCCAGCCCACTCCCCACCTTTCTTCCCCGTACGGACGCAGGATAAAGCACGTGATCCCCCCTGCCTGTCGCTGTCCACCTCCTCCCATGGTCCCCTCCACCAACCCCTCTCCCTTATCTACCCCCCAAGGGCACACCCAAACCCTAGGCCTCCCCTTCCCCTCTCCCTCATGCCGCCGTCATCTCCCTTCTTCTTCCTCCTCTAATTTTTCCCTCCTCTCTGAATGTTCTGAACCGGAGGAACAACGCCACCATGGCCGGCAGCTTGGAGGCCATGGCGCCATCGCCGTGGTCGTCGCCTCGACCCCCGGAGGCCGGAATGGAACCCCGGTGCCCCCCTCCTTCTTTTCTCTTAAGAAACCGAGGCCGGAGGGCGACTCCATCGTCCACGCCGTCGCCGTTTTTCTTCCCGGCGAACTACTGTTGCCGTGTCCGTCTCCGTCAGGCCGAGGACCTCCCCGAGCTGCCTCCGAGCTCCTCGAGGTGAGCCGCCGCCTCCTGGACCTCTCCTTCTCCCCTCCCCTTGCTCTGGACGCGACGCCCTCGCGCGTCGCTCGCTGCTGTCGCGCCGCCGTGTCCGGATGTCGCCGGCCTCGCGTATCTGTCGAGGACAGAAACTGAACATCTTCAGTTCGTCAGAAAACCCGCGCAGCATCTCCCCATATTGGGCCGGCCTCCACATCCATCACAACCAAGCACAGTAGCCCAGTGGCTAGCGCATATTTGTGCGCGCACCTCGCGGTCGCGGGTTCGAATCCCCGTCCGGCCGAAAAGCCACCCCTTTTTTTGTCCATTTTCTTTTATTTCTCGAACTCCAGAAAAACAGAACTAAATCTTTATTTGTAAAATCAATAACAAATCGAAAAATGCTCCAATTTCAATGATTCAAATTTCTATGGATTCAGAATCTTGTGCTCTTTCTGTTAGTCACAAAGTTGCAACATGTTTCTGTAATAAATTTTGCACTAAATAATTAAATACAAAAATGGCTATTAAAATTTGAAACTTTGGAAATTCATAACTTGAGTTCTGTTCACCCAAATTGAGCAAACTTGGGATCTAAAATTTTGTCTTAACAAACTCTACACAGTGGTATTTTATTTGGTCACAATTGAATTAAATTTGAACATGTTTCCTTCTGTTTACTAAAAGGGGCAGAATAAAAATGCTTATGAAAAAATGCATAATAAATTCAGTAATGATCCAAAAATTATGTTTAATAGCTCAAACTGTTCATTGAAACATTTTATACATGTTTTCAACCTTTTCAATACAATTTGTTTACTGTTTTTCCTAATTAAAATTGGTACGATAATTCAATACTTTAAATACACCTTTTAAATTGCCAAATTCATAACTTGCTCATTTTAAATCCAAATTCAACAAATGAAATATGTATTCCATCTAAAATTTTGTGTTCTTTCCAAATATAAATTATGTTATCTGTTTTGAACATTTAAAATTGGTGAAAAAAACAAATGTTTGTTTAAATCATTTAAAATGCCAAGTTCATAACTTAATAAATAAAATTTCAAACTGGGTAAACAACATATCAAACTGAAGCTATTGTTGTTTTCTTATTTTTTTATCATCCATGCATCTTTCTAATCAACTTTCACATGATGGTTATTTGTAGATCATTTAATTCAACATTAATTCATGGGCTTTTCCATATGCAATCCAAATTGCATATGGGCCCATTTAAATATGTTTACCATGTCAACTGGTTTACTTTGATGCATCAATTAATTATCATGCATATAAAATAGGATCATGCTGGATCTTTTGCCGTAGTAGTAATTGTTGCATCCGGTGTTTGTTCTAGTTCGTTGCTTCTTCGCGGATAGGACGTTGAGATGATGTGAGCAACGACAAGTTCTGCGGATGTACCTCTACTTGCTGGATCTCACGCAAGTATACTCACTTGCTACCTATGGCTGCCTTTCATCACTTGTTACCGATTCTTTCCGTTATCTTTATGCTAGCCTTATGATTCGATGCTTGTGTCTCGATCCTATCATATGTTTACCTTGCAACCATGATATAGCCTTCCTTCCACTTCCTATTACCTGTTGTTTGTTTACCCCGTTGGCCCTCGTGTCGTAGTTGCATGCTTAGTGTTGTTTGCGCTCAAGTCTTGCTGTCCGTCTTATCACCTGTTTAGTTTGATAGTTGGGTTTCAATTCTATCAACAACATGTTAATGTTTTGGGTAATAATAATTTGATGATAAGGCACCGACAGGAGGCCCGACGTGGTTTTGAGGCCTGCTAGTGTCGACCTTAATTAGGAAAAGGGTCTTGTCCTCCGATCCATGATGAGCGTGCTAACCGCATGTGGGAAGCGAGTATGGGCGCCCCCCGCAACTTTGATTCGATTCGCATCTCGTCCAAATCGCCTCATTTAGTTCGGGTTTTCCATTTGCCGCATGCATATGCAGGTGCGAACCCTTGGCGCCAGGGTGGAACTTTTGTAGTCGGCATTTAGGGAGACACGTTCTTAGAGTGCTATGAGGGTCCCCTTTTCTTTGTGGGGCTTGATTAGCCGTGCGCTCAATTGCACGGGGTTCTTTGGGCTTGATGCGAAGAAGAGTTGGGTTGTGTTGAGTGCCTCGCTTGGTGGAAGGGCCTTTCCATCTGGCGGGTCATTCTTACGTGTACGGCCAAATTGGTGCATCCCTGCAGGGTTAATCTTCTCGAGAAGCCGTGTTGTCCGCGGTTATGGATGACTTGGTGAAAGTGCTGGCTAACAAGTACTCAGACAACTTACACTTAACGATGATAACTTGACTAGTAATATAGATTACCTCCACCATAAAAATGAATGTCACCTTAATCAACAGTGTGAGTTTCCTTGGGTTGCTTCCTTAGTAGGGGGTAACCCTGGATGGGTATTGTTTGGTGAGTAGTTATAGTTGGTTTTGTCGCGCTATCTTATCCATTTCTTTTAGTCGGATGTTGTAGCGCGTCTCTGTAGTTAGTTAGTGCAGCCCGCTGCCGCTTCGTTGCAATAATCCCTTCCTTCCGCTGTACCCAAAGTATTTTGTATCTTGTGATGATTGGTTACGCTGGTATCTTGTGAGTATGGTTTATCCACTTGCCAGTACTTAATAGTACCGACCCACGAATCCCTTTCGTGGCTGCATATTCCACATTGCAGTCAACAGGTTTGAAGTCTGACGACGTTAGCTTGGGAATCCCTCCGGCTTGGCCTGGGCAGGGATTGGACGCCATCGGTTATCTTCAGGACTCTTAGTCCAATTTGTATCTTGTCCGTAGTCGGACACTATGTTGTTTCTTCTGCTGTCATTTGGATCTTTGTATTGTATCAGTTGTATCCTTGACTCGTTTGAGTCGTCTTGTATATACCTCCTCTGTTGTTGTTGTGGATTATTCGTGAACTGTTGTAATGTTATCACAAGTGGCAACCTGGAATTGGTTATTATGCGGATTTGGGTGGAAATGCTGAAATCTGCATAGTGCCCGATCCCGGGGCGTCACAAATGGTATCAGAGCATGGTTTCCGATTCCCAAAGTTGTTTCGATACGAATGGTTATCGAAGCAACGGGTCCGCAAAGCCTGTAGGATAACCTCGCTAACGGTCGTGTTTGTAGAATGTCAAACCTATTTGTGCAAAAACTATTTTGGAAAATATCTCACTAGGATTCTGATTTTCTTCTCATCTCTATTCTATTTCTCCTCTGCTCTTATTTGTTTTGGAGTCTCCCCTCTTGTCTATCTTTCAAAGTTCTAGGATTCTATGTGGGTGGACATTTTCTGAGCCTTTAACCTAATAGGTTCGATCATCGGAAGATTCCTGGTGGGAGAAGATCGTCATCAACCCGAGCAAGATTCTCTTGTTAGTGGTGTCGAGAAGCCCTTGTTAATGGTGTCGAGGAGATCAACTGGAAGCATGAAAAATCGATAGTCGAACTTCTTTCCCCTCCCGGGTTAGTGGGTGGATTGCGAGGACGCAATCCCTTGTTAGTGGTGTCGTCTGTAACACCCGGGGGATTTTCCCCCAAATAGGATTTGGTTGTTTTTCTTTTTTTTGCATTGCATCATGCATTTTGCATTGCACCCTTGTTTCCAAATCAAATTCCTATTAAAAATCAAACAATGCACCTTAGTTTCAAACTCAAATTGTTTTTCAATAAAAATTGAATTGGAATTAATATTTGCTTGGTTAAATAAATCACCTTTTATTAAAACCCTAATTTGAGTTTCAAATTCAAATTCAAACAACCAATAAATATTTGAAATTTTGAAAAACAAAACTTGGTGCACTTGGGCATTCAATATGCTCAATGCAATAAAATTGTTTTCAAAATTTTTATAAAATCCTTAAACCCTTTCTTTCTCTCTTATCCCTTTGCTACAAAAAAAAAAAAAGAAAGAAAAAGAATAAAATAACACCAGTGGGGAGGCAGGCCACAAAGGCCCACCTACAACCCACAGAGCAAAGCCCAGCCCACTCCCCACCTTTCTTCCCCGTACGGACGCAGGAGAAAGCACGTGATCCCCCCCTGCCTGTCGCTGTCCACCTCCTCCCATGGTCCCCTCCACCAACCCCTCTCCCTTATCTACCCCCCAAGGGCACGCCCAAACCCTAGGCCTCCCCTTCCCCTCTCCCTCATGCCGCCGCCATCTCCCTTCTTCTTCCTCCTCTAATTTTTCCCTCCTCTCTGAATGTTCTGAACCAGAGGAACAACGCCACCATGGCCGGCAGCTTGGAGGCCATGGCGCCATCGCCGTGGTCGTCGCCTCGACCCCCGGAGGCCGGGAATGGAACCCCGGTGCCCCCTCCTGCTTTTCTCTGAAGAAACCGAGGCCGGAGGGCGACTCCGTCGGCCATGCCGTCGCCGTTTTTCTTCCCGGCGAACTACTGTTGCCGTGTCCGTCTCCGTCAGGCCGAGGACCTCCCCGAGCTGCCGCCTCGCCTCCGAGCTCCTCGAGGTGAGCCGCCGCCTCCTGGACCTCTCCTTCTCCCCTCCCTTGCTCTGGACGCGACGCCCTCGCGCGTCGCTCGCTGCTGTCGCGCCGCCGTGTCCGGATGTCGCCGGCCTCGCGTATCTGTCGTGGACAGAAACTGAACATCTTCAGTTCGTCAGAAAACCCGCGCAGCATCTCCCCATATTGGGCCGGCCTCCACATCCATCACAACCAAGCGCAGTAGCCCAGTGGCTAGCGCATCTTTGTGCGCGCACCTCGCGGTCGCGGGTTCGAATCCCCGTCCGGCCGAAAAGCCACCCCATTTTTTGTCCATTTTCTTTTATTTCTCGAACTCCAGAAAAACAGAACTAAATCTTTATTTGTAAAATCAATAACAAATCGAAAAATGCTCCAATTTCAATGATTCAAATTTCTATGGATTCAGAATCTTGTGCTCTTTCTGTTAGTCACAAAGTTGCAACATGTTTCTGTAATAAATTTTGCACTAAATAATTAAATACAGAAATGGCTATTAAAATTTGAAACTTTGGAAATTCATAACTTGAGTTCTGTTCACCCAAATTGAGCAAACTTGGGATCTAAAATTTTGTCTTAACAAACTCTACAGAGTGGTATTTTATTTGGTCACAATTGAATTAAATTTGAACATGTTTCCTTCTGTTTACTAAAAGGGGCAGAATAAAAATGCTTATGAAAAAATGCATAATAAATTCAGTAATGATCCAAAAATTATGTTTAATAGCTCAAACTGTTCATTGAAACATTTTATACATGTTTTCAACCTTTTCAATACAATTTGTTTACTGTTTTTCCTAATTAAAATTGGTACAATAATTCAATACTTTAAATACACCTTTTAAATTGCCAAATTCATAACTTGCTCATTTTAAATCCAAATTCAACAAATGAAATATGTATTCCATCTAAAATTTTGTGTTCTTTCCAAATATAAATTATGTTATCTGTTTTGAACATTTAAAATTGGTGAAAACAACAAATGTTTGTTTAAATCATTTAAAATGCCAAGTTCATAACTTAATAAATAAAATTTCAAACTGGGTAAACAACATATCAAACTGAAGCTATTGTTGTTTTCTTATTGTTTTTATCATCCATGCATCTTTCTAATCAACTTTCACATGATGGTTATTTGTAGATCATTTAATTCAACATTAATTCATGGGCTTTTCCATATGCAATCCAAATTGCATATGGGCCCATTTAAATATGTTTACCATGTCAACTGGTTTACTTTGATGCACCAATTAATTATCATGCATATAAAATAGGATCATGCTGGATCTTTTGCCGTAGTAGTAATTGTTGCATCCGGTGTTTGTTCTAGTTCGTTGCTTCTTCGCGGATAGGACGTTGAGATGATGTGAGCAACAACAAGTTCTGCGGATGTACCTCTACTTGCTGGATCTCAGGCAAGTATACTCACTTGCTACCTATGGCTGCCTTTCATCACTTGTTACCGATTCTTTCCGTTATCTTTATGCTAGCCTTATGATTCGATGCTTGTGTCTCGATCCTATCATATGTTTACCTTGCAACCATGATATAGCCTTCCTTCCACTTCCTATTACCTGTTGTTTGTTTACCCCGTTGGCCCTCGTGTCGTAGTTGCATGCTTAGTGTTGTTTGCGCTCAAGTCTTGCTGTCCGTCTTATCACCTATTTAGTTTGATAGTTGGGTTTCAATTCCATCAACAACATGTTAATGTTTTGGGTAATAATAATTTGATGATAAGGCACCGGCAGGAGGCCCGACGTGGTTTTGAGGCCTGCTAGTGTCGACCTTAATTAGGAAAAGGGTCTTGTCCTCCGATCCATGATGAGCGCGCTAACCGCATGTGGGAAGCGAGTATGGGCGCCCCCCGCAACTTTGATTCGATTCGCATCTCGTCCAAATCGCCTCATTTAGTTCGGGTTTTCCATTTGCCGCATGCATATGCAGGTGCGAACCCTTGGCGCCAGGGTGGAACTTTTGTAGTCGGCATTTAGGGAGACACGTTCTTAGAGTGCTATGAGGGTCCCCTTTTCTTTGTGGGGCTTGATTAGCCGTGCGCTCAATTGCACGGGGTTCTTTGGGCTTGATGCGAAGAAGAGTTGGGTTGTGTTGAGTGCCTCGCTTGGTGGAAGGGCCTTTCCATCTGGCGGGTCATTCTTACGTGTACGGCCAAATTGGTGCATCCCTGCAGGGTTAATCTTCTCGAGAAGCCGTGTTGTCCGCGGTTATGGATGACTTGGTGAAAGTGCTGGCTAACAAGTACTCAGACAACTTACACTTAACGATGATAACTTGACTAGTAATATAGATTACCTCCACCATAAAAATGAATGTCACCTTAATCAACAGTGTGAGTTTCCTTGGGTTGCTTCCTTAGTAGGGGGTAACCCTGGATGGGTATTGTTTGGTGAGTAGTTATAGTTGGTTTTGTCGCGCTATCTTATCCCTTTCTTTTAGTCGGATGTTGTAGCGCGTCTCTGTAGTTAGTTAGTGCAGCCCGCTGCCGCTTAGTTGCAATAATCCCTTCCTTCCGCTGTACCCAAAGTATTTTGTATCTTGTGATGATTGGTTACGCTGGTATCTTGTGAGTATGGTTTTATCCACTTGCCAGTACTTAATAGTACTGCCCCACGAATCCCTTTCGTGGCTGCATATTCCACATTGCAGTCAACATGTTTGAAGTCTGACGACGTTAGCTTGGGAATCCCTCCGGCTTGGCCTGGGCAGGGATTGGACGCCATCGGTTATCTTCAAGACTCTTAGTCCAATTTGTATCTTGTCCGTAGTCGGACACTATGTTGTTTCTTCCGCTGTCATTTGGATCTTTGTATTGTATCAGTTGTATCCTTGACTTGTTTGAGTCGTCTTGTATATACCTCCTATGTTGTTGTTGTGGATTATTCGTGAACTGTTGTAATGTTATCACAAGTGGCAACCTGGAATCGGTTATTATGCGGATTTGGGTGGAAATGCTGAAATCTGCATAGTGCTCGATCCCGGGGCGTCACAGTTGTTTTGTTATTGTTTCCCACATGTTTGCTATACACTTTATGTCATTTTTATCGATTTTCCGGACTAACCTATTTACAAGATGCCATAGAGCCAGTTCCCTGTTTTCTGCTGTTTTTAGTTTCAGAAAAGTTGTTCAGGAAATATTCTCGGAATTGGAAAATTCGAAGCACGGAAGTTTTAGAATTCCTGAAGGTTCCACGGAGTCCCGAAGAGACCCATAGGGGGGGCACACCATAGGGAAGCGCGCCCCCAGGCCGCGCCATGGGGTGGTGTGGGGCCCCCCCGGCCTCCACCGCCTCTGCCCTTTCGCCTATTTAATCCCCCAAGACGTAAAACCTAAAGATATCCCACTTAGTTCCAAAAACACCCGAGTCCTCCGTCATCGTCATCCCGAGATCGGGAGGGTTCTGGTGCTCTCCCCGGCACCCTGCCGGGAGGGGAATTCATCACCGGAGGGGTTTACACCACCATGCCCTCCTCCGAAGTGATGCGTGAGTAGTTCATCCCTGGACAACGGGTCCGTAGCAGTAGCTAGATGCTTGTCTCCTCCACTTTATGCCTCATGTTTAGATCTCGTGAGTTGCCTCACATGATCGAGATCATTTTTATGTAATGTTACATGTTGTGTTTGCTGGGATCTGATGAATGAGGAATGCTATGTCTTTTGATTATCAATCTATCATGTTATCTTCATGCATATGTTATTTATAATCTTGCATGCTCTCCGTTATTAGTAGATGCTCTGGCCAAGTAGATGCTAGTAACTCCAAGAGGGAGTATTTATGCTTGATAGTGGGTTCATGCCTCCTTTGCATCTGTGCTCGAGTGAAATAAGCGTGACGGATGGAGGATGTGCTGTTCCCATTAGGGAGAAAACAATAATGCATTGTCTAAGGATGATGTTATTGTTTACATTACACACTTTTCTTACCGCGATTATCTGTTGCTTGCAACTTAATACCCAACGTTTGTTCGGATGATATTCGGAGGGTGGATTATTAGTCATAGATGCAGTTGGATGATGGTCTATGCATCTTGTTGTAATGCCTGCATGAATCACATAGTAATATTTATGTCTTGCATATGTACTACGTTGCAGCTTTCATTTATGTCAATTGCCCAGCTGTAATTTGTTCACCACACATGTTATTTATCTTTCACGGAGAGACACCACTAGTGAACTGTGGACCCCGGTCCATTTTCCTTATACTGATAAACACCTACTGCTTTCACACTGTTACTACTGCTTTCATACTGTTTTCCTACTGTTTTCCACACCATATGTTTAACCTCTTTGTGTTCAGCAAAACCGGTGAGATTGACAACCTCACTGCTTTGTTGGGGCAAAGTGATCTGATTGTGTTGTGTAGGTTCCACGTTGCTTCTGAACCGGTAGTGCTCCCTGCCACCTCAGCTGCTTTAACCTTCTGAAGTTACTCCTTCCTCCTACTGGTCGATTTAACCTTGGTTTCTTTCTGAGGGAAAACTTGTTGATGCACTCTTCATACCTTCCTCTTGGGGTCTCCCAACGAATGTGTGTTCACATGCAACAAGCAACAATTTTCTGGCGCCGTTGCTAGGGAGGAAGAGAATTTCTACAAGGGAAGTCTCTCACTTCCAATCTCGTTACTTTGTTTTTGTTTTTCTTAGTTTGTTTTATTTTGTCTTGTTTGCTTCTCTTTATCAAAAACACAAAAAATTAGTTCTTATTCTAGCTGTAGTTTTATTTCTATTTTTAGCCTTGTTAAAATGACTACTCCTGGGAACACCAAGTTATGTGACTTTACTAGCACCAACAACAATTATTTCATTAGCACAGCCATTTCTCCACCTTCTCCTACAGCTGATTTTTATGAGATTAAGCCTCAACTATTAAATCTTGTTATGAGAGAGCAAATTTCTGGTGTTAGTACTTATGATGCTGCTGCCCATCTTAATAATTTTGTTGAACTATGTGAGATGCAAAAATATAAAGATGTGGATGGAGATATTATTAAACTAAAATTGTTTACTTTCTCTTTGAGAGGAAGAGCTAAAGAATGGTTGCTATCTTTGCCTAGAAATAGTATTGATTCTTCGACTAAGTGTAAAGATGTTTTCATTGGAAAATGCTATCCTCCTGCTAAGATTATATCTTTAAGAAGTAGCATTATGAATTTTAGGCAACTTGATAATGAGAATGTTGCTAAATCTTGGGGAAGAATGAAATCTTTAGTAAAGAATTGTCCCACTCATGGACTGACTACTTGGATGATCATCCAAACCTTTTATGCAGGTCTGAATTTTTCTTCAAGAAACCTTCTGGATTCAACTGCTGGAGGAACCTCTATGTCCATGACCTTGGGGGAAGAAACAAAGCTTCTTGATGATATGATAGTAAATTATTATGAGTGAACACTGAGAGAGCTACAACTGGTAAGAAGGTAAATTCGGTTGAAGAAACCTCCTCTTTGAGTGATAGACTTGATGCTATTATGTCTATGCTCGTTAATGGCCATGCTCCTATTGATACAAACAATGTTCCTTTAGCCTCTTTGGTTGCTCAAGAAGAGCATGTTGATGTGAACTTCATTAAAAATAATAATTTCAACAACAATGCTTATAGGAATAACTTTGGTAGCAATAATTATAGGCCATATCCTCTTAATAGTGGTAATAATGATAGAACTGGATTGACTAATGAATGAATTTCAGAAGTTAAAAGAGCCACTAAAAACTTTATGCAAAAGAAATATGAGACAAATAAACTATTTACTAAGACCATGGAAGAAAAATCTATCACGCTAAAAAATATTAGTTATCAACTTGAGAGTTTAAATAGAGAACTATCCGGTTTGCAAGTTAAAATTGCGCATGCCGAAACTTCTATTTTATCCATGTCTGAAGCACAATCTTCTTTTATTAATAGAATGACTGCTAAAACTGAAACCATAGATGAGAATCCTTTTTCTTCTACAAATGCTATCCAAATTCGAATTGATGATAATGTTAGGATGCTAGCTGAATTGCATGCTAGATGGGAAAAAGAAGAAGAAATATCTAGAAATAGTAATATAGCTAATGTTTGCACCATTACCACCACTAGTAAACTGAAGCTTCTCATGCTAGAAAACCTTCTACTATCAATGGTAAATTTGGTGTTGGAAACACTCCCACTTCTGCTATTAAAAATGCAAAACTGCGTGAAACTGCTAGAAATGTTCCTGATGAAAGTGCTGAAATTTTTAGAAACATGGGAAACAATGGTCCCATTATATTTGATAAATATGATCTTGACTTTGATTATTTCAACATAACTGAAGTTATTAAGTTCTTACAAAATCTTGCTAGTTGTCCTAATGCTAGTTCTATGAATATGGCTTTCATCAAACATATTACAAATGCTCTCAGGCAAATTAGAAATGATGAATTAAGATGTGAAGCCTCTATCCGTAGGAAGCTAGATGATGGTTGGGAACCCATTATTAAAATAAAATTGAATGATTTTGATTGCAATTATCTGTGTGATCTTGGTTCTAGTATCTCTGTTATGCCCAATAAACTCTATGATATTCTTGATTTACCACCATTGGAACCTTGTTATTTGGATGTTCGCATTATTGATAATGTTAGAAAGAAACCTTTGGGGAGAGTTGACGATGTTCTTATCATGGCTAATAATAATCTTGTCCCCGTTGATTTTGTTGTCTTGAATATTGAACGCAATGCTTCTTGTCCAATTGTTTTGGGAAGACCTTTTCTTAGAAGTGTTGGTGCTATTATTGATATGAAAGAGGGGAATATTAAATTTCAGTTCCCACTCAAGAAAGGTATGTAAAAATTTCCTAGAAATAGAATTAAGTTGACTTTTGATTCCATTATTCTAACAAATTAAAATTTGGATGCTTCTTCACTTGAAAATACTTGATTCCACTTTTCTGGGCCTAGCTAAAAGGCGTTAAAGAAAAGCACTTCTTGGGAGATAACCCATGGTTTTATTTTTGCTTTGTTTTTCTCTGTTTTCTATGAGTCAAGGGGTTTTATACTTCTTTATAATCTCCTTTGTATCTTTCTTTTCATTTTTTAGTAGTGCCAACTAAGGTTTCTGACGAAAGATGGAGTTGGTTTTGGGATTTCTGCGCAGGGAACAGATTTCTGCTGTTCACCGTAAAAAATCGTATAATTCACTGAAAAATCATAATGAGCTGAAGTTTTTTGTGCTTATTCCTCATCTAATTATTCAACTTTGTTTGTTCTTTAAGTTCATCTATATGAGCAACGTAAGTGCCCCGAAAAAATTCGTCTTTACAGATTGTTCTGGTTTTGACATATTCTGCCATTTTTTCTTGCATTTGCTCTTTTGCGATGTCGAGTGGATTTCTTTGCTTCACGAAACATCAGTGACTATAGATTATGTTTAAAAGTATCAATAGAAATTGTTCCATACATAACCAATGGATTTTTAATTGTTGCACTAACCCTCTAATGGGAATTACTCTTTGGGTGTGATGTGAAGGAAGTTTTCAAGGTTCAGTAGAAGAGGTGATATATGTGATCAAGAAGAGTGCAAGGTCAAAGCTTGGGGATGCCCCCGTGGTTCATCCAAGCATATTTTGAGAAGACTCAAGCATCTAAGCTTTGGGATGCCCAAGGCATCCCCTTCTTCATCAACCATCTATCAGGTCACTTCTAGTGAAACTATATTTTTATTCGGTCACATCATATGAAGTTTACTTGGAGCGTATGTTTGTTTTTCTTCTGTTTTCCTTTGTTTTATTTTGTTTTCCTTTCTGCAATAATATCATTGGACCTAGTATCCTTGTTTGGGAGAGAGACACGCTCCACTTTTTCATTCGAATACTTGTTATGCTAGTATTCTTAGTTTTTCTTCTACTTACTGCAAAAATTCCTGTTTAGCTCTTGTTTTCATTGAATCTCTTGTTCAGAGCTGTTAGTTTTAGTAGTTTTGAGTACTCTCATTTTTTCTTGCTGTAGCATGTAGAGAGTTTTTGTTAAAGCATATTTTGTATGGTGCTTGTTGGGAAAAGAAACTGCTGCTTGAAGTAGAATTTTTAACGGTGCAAGTAGAAGCTTGTATAGACCGTGGTTAGAATTTTATGTTAGTTCTAAAGCCTTGTGGTTATTGAGTAGCATGATTAGCCTCAAACATCTGAGAGTGTTTAATGTGCCATTGAAAGAATCATGAGTTGTTTTTGTCATCTTGAAGCATAAATTTGTGGTATTCTCATTTGAATGTTTTATTTGATTGACTTGGCGCATGCTCACACCATGTTTATGACTATGAACCAATCACTTATAGCCTCCATGATCATTTAGTTTTTGAACATGTGGTACTACTTATGCTTTGATTAATGATTTTTATGTCGCTATGCATGATTATGGCTCTTGTGTTCTCTTGATTTGTCGCTCCCAGTCTTTTGCTAGCCTCCACCTGTACTGAGTATGAGCTATACTCGTGCATCCAACTCCCCAAAACCAAAATTTTCCCATTGTGTCCACCTACATATATGTGGTAATTAACCGCCACTCCAAGTAAATTGCTCATGTGCTGCCTTTAAAACTTTCAAAATTACTCATGTTTTGTGTTCCTGTTTTTGCTCATGAGGACGTAAATAGAGAATCTTTATCTCACTTGTTGATTGGATTTCACATCCTGTACTAGTGGCTTCATCCGCTTATCCAACTGATAGAAGAGCTGGCAGTGGGGTGCCTAGCCCCAAGTTAATACAAACAAACTCTCTTCACTATTTTTGCCCCTGATTTATCAGTCAAAGCATAATTATGTAAACAAAAGAGAAAGGGGGATGACCTTCTACCCAGATGCGTCCTTCATATGGGAGCCTCTCTTGTGAAGTCTAGTTGGCTTGTGACGTACTATATTTTCTGTTTACCATTCGTTGACATTAGCATACTCCTTTCTAAAAAAACTGTTTTCAATACCTCTGTTTAATAAAATAAAAGCTCTAGCACATGAGTGATCCATGCTTCCCTCTGCGAAGGTCCTTTCTTTTACTTTTATGTTGAGTCTCCGTCTTCTAACTTTATGCACAGTTGAGAGAGTATAGTTGCCATTCTGAGTTTTATGTGCATTTGTCGCAGAAACATTATTAATTGATTCATGGTGTGTTATTGCTTGTTCTCTAATTATTTGTTCTAGTCTTCCTCATAAACTTTAAAGGTGTCCTGGCATTTATGTTTTGCCCCACTCTTAAGGACTAGCGAAATATCACTTTGCCATCCTTTCTCTATACTTGAAACAAACGTATATCTTTCGTTGCATTGTTATTCGTGATCTTCTATTTGTGTTACTTCTCATGATGCAAGGTGATTGCTATGCTTTATTATTAAAATTCTATTTATCATGCTTGTGTTGAAGTTCTTTGATATCAGCTTACATATGCTTTTACATTATAGATGATCAAGTTTATGTTGGTAGCATGTCACCTCAGAAATTATGTGTTTTTATCGTTTACCTACTCGAGGACGAGTAGGAACTAAGCTTGGGCATGTTGATACGTCATAAACGTATCCTTAATTTCTGATGTTCCATGTTGTTTTCTTATTGTTTCCCACATGTTTGCTATACACTTTATGTCATTTTATCGATTTTCCGGAGTAACCTATTGACAAGATGCCATAGAGCTAGTTCCCTGTTTTCTGCTGTTTTTAGTTTCAGAAAAGTTGTTCTCGAAATATTCTCGGAATTGGAAAATTCGAAGCATGGAAGTCTTAGAATTCCCGAAGGTTCCACGGAGTCCCAAAGAGACCAGGAGGGGGGCCACAGGGGGCCCACACCATACGGCGGCGTGCCCCTGGTTGCGCCATGGGGTGGTGTGGGCCCCCCCGGCCTCCACCGCCTTTGCCCTTTTGCCTATTTAATCCCCCCGAGAGGTAAAACCTAAAGATATCCCACTTCGTCCCAAAAAACACACGAGGCCGCCATCATCGTCATCCCGAGATCGGGAGGGTTCTGGAGCTCTCCCCGGCACCCTGCCGGGAGGGGAATTCGTCACCGGAGGGGTCTACTCCACCATGCCATCCTCCGAACTGATGCATGAGTAGTTCATCCCTGGACTACGGGCCCATAGAAGTAGCTAGATGGTTGTCTCCTCCACTTTATGCCTCATGTTTAGATTTCGTGAGATACCTCACATGATCGAGATCATCTTTATGTAATGCTACATGTTGTGTTTGCTAGGATCTAATGAATGAGGAATGCTATGTCTTTTGATTATCAATCTATCATGTTATCTCCATGCATATGTTATTTATGATATTTCATGCTCTCCGTTATTAGTAGATGATCTGGCCAAGTAGATGCTAGTAACTCCAAGAGGGAGTATTTATGCTCGATAGTGGGTTCATGCCTCCTTTGCATCTGTACTCGAGTGACAGAAACATGACGGATGGAGGATGTGCTGTTGCCATTAGGGAGAAAACAACAATGCTTTGTCTAAGGATGATGTTATTGTTTACATTACACACTTTGCTTACCGCGATTATTTGTTTCTTGCAAATTAATACCCAACGTTTGTTCGGATGATATTCGGAGGGGGGATTATTAGTCATAGATGCAGTTGGATGATGGTCTATGCATCTCGTTGTAATTCCCGCTCGAATCACATAGTAATCTTTATGTCTTGCATATGCACTACGGTGCAGCCTTCATTTCTGTCAATTGCCCAGCCGTAATTTGTTCACCGCACATGTTATTTATCTCTCACGGAGAGACACCACTAGTGAACTGTGGACCCCGGTCCATTTTCCTCAAACTGATAAACACCTACTGCTTTCATAATGTTTTCCTACTGTTTTCCAAACCATACGTTTAACCTCTTTCTGTTCAGCAAAACCGGTGAGATTGACAACCTCAATGCTTCGTTGGGGCAAAGTGACCTGATTGTGTTGTGTAGGTTCCATGTTGCTTCTGAACCGGTAGTGCGCCCTGCCACCTGAGCTCCTTAAACCTTCTGAAGTTACTCCTTCCTCCTACTGGTCGATTCAACCTTGGTTTCTTTCTGAGGGAAAACTTGCTGCCGCACTCTTCATACCTTCCTCTTGGGGTCTCCCAACGAACGTGTGTTCACACGCAACAAGGAGGTATATTTGTTGGTTGCGGTGCCGAATCCCACACTTATAGAGTCTTTGAAAAAACCTCACGAATAGTTATAGAATCTTGTGGTGTGGTTTTCGTGGAAAATGATGGCTCCCAAGTGGCGCATTTCATGTTTCTAATGTAGATGTTGAAATGCCTCAAGAATCCATAGGAAGGATGAGTTGGGATTCTTCCGCCCCATTTAGGGACACCTTATGGCAACTCGAGAAGAACTATGCTCTACCCAAGTGGGGACCTCCTCTACAATAGAAGAAGAAGCCAAGGATCCAAGTAATGCACCTAACCAAGAACAAGCTCAAGACCCTCCTCTCATTGACCAAGTTACTATGCAAGATTCAACCACACCTATCATACAAGCTAGTCAAGGTCAAGGACAAGATCAACCTTCTTTGTCATCCTCTCCAAAAGTTGAAGCAAGTGTTGATGATAATGATGATGATGATGATCAAGGCCAACAAACCGGTCAAGACGGGGACCCAAATGATCAAGATGACCATGTGATCCCTCCTCGCAATAATGACGAGATCGAAGCCCGTCGTGCTAGAAGGATTAGAAAGGTCTTGAAGCGTATTGATGCATCCGATGACAAGGTTTTGGAAGATGTTCAAGCTAGAAGATATACAAGAAGGCATTTGGCAAACTTTAGTGAGCATCAAGCTCACATATCCATGGTGGAGCCAAAGAAAGTATTTGAAGCCCTTGAGGACTCCGATTGGTTGGAAGCCATGCATGATGAGCTCAATAACTTTCAGCGCAATATGGTTTGGAAACTAGTTGAGAAGCCAAAGAATTACCACGATGTTATTGGCACTAAA
The DNA here is from genome assembly GCA_028641055.1 of Alopecurus myosuroides. Taxonomy (NCBI): domain Eukaryota; kingdom Viridiplantae; phylum Streptophyta; class Magnoliopsida; order Poales; family Poaceae; genus Alopecurus; species Alopecurus myosuroides. The sequence continues at coordinate 590,016,767 of CM054057.1, read as the reverse complement.
TGGATATTCAAGAACAAGCAAGATGAGCATGGTATTGTCATAAGGAACAAGGCAAGATTGGTGGCTCAAGGCTACACTCAAGTGGAAGGCATTGAATTTGATGGAACCTATGCTCTCGTGGCTCGCCTTGAGTTCATCCGTATCCTTCTTTCATATGCATCTTCGCATAATTTCAAATTGCAACAAATGGATGTAAAAAGTGTGTTTCTAAATGGTCCATTGAAAGAGGAGGTATATGTTAAGCAACCTCCGGGGTTCGAGAACCCCAACTTACCTAACCATGTCTACAATCTCGATAAGGCGCTCTATGAACTTAAACAAGCACCACGTGCGTGGTATGAGCACGTTAGAGATTTGTTGGAAGACCGTGGGTTTGAAGTTGGGAAGATCGAACCCACCTTTTTCACAGAGAGGGTAAAGGGAGAGTTTTTCATATGCCACCTCTATGTGGATGATATTATCTTTGGCTCAACTAACCAAGCTTTTAATAATGAGTTCTCAAAGCTTATGACTGACGGGATTGAGATTTCTATGATGGGAGAGCTCAAATTCTTTCCTGGCTTCGAGATCAAGCAATTGGCTGGTGGGACGTTCATTTCGCAAGCCAAGTATACCCAATGCATGCTCAAGAGGTTTAATTTCTAAGGTGAAAAAGAGTAGCCATCTCCTATGCAAGTCAAATGCCACCTCAAGCGCAATCCGGACAGTAAAGATGTGGACCAAAGTTGTATCATTCTATGATTGGTTCTTTGCTTTACCTTTGTGCATCTAGGTCCGATATCGTTTTGAGTGTAGGTGTGTGTGGAAGGTATCAAGCGGCTCCTAAGGAAGGTCTACTTCTGGGGCTTGCCAATTTCTTGGTAGGTCCTTGGTGAGTTGGTCTTCCAAAAAGAAAATTGTATATCTCTCTCCACCGCCGAAGACGAGTATGTATGATGTTCACTTGGATAAGGATAGAGTATGATGTTCACTTGGATAAGGTTCCTCTCATGTGTGACAATGAAAGTGCCATCAAGATCGCCTACAACCCCGTGCAACACACAAGGACGAACCATATTGAGATTCGTCATCATTTCTTCCGGGATCATGTGGCAAGAGGTGATATTCAGCAAGCATATCTCTCTACCAAGGATAATCTCGCGGACATCTTCACGAAGCCACTTGATGATGCAAGATTCATGTTTTTGAGGAATGAGCTAAATATTATCGATTCAAGGAGTTTGAATTGAGGATCTTGCACGCACCCTTATAGTTGATACGTGTTTGGGTTTAGGTGTAGGCATGGACATATGGGGAGTGTTATACTAACATATTGGGTTCTCCCTCCCCCATTATGCCTAAAGCAAAAATTCATTGCTATCTCTCTATTTCTAATGTTGAATTGTGAGCTTCAGTGTCGAGAAGTGGCAATGCACCCAAGATATATCTTCGCGGTGTCATACCATGATATCTTACATGGTGGCTTAGGCCACCAGCCTCTTCTTTTGAAGAGTTGGTTCTTATTTGGTTCTTATTTGACTTCTTTCTCTCTTTTTGGTGTTTAGTTGCTTGGATCTTGCAATCTTTGTGAGTAAAGTACCATCCCTATTTGGTTTTTCTTGTACCAAGCCAAAATCATCCTAAAAACCAAGTTTTCTAGCCACATGCATATCCCCACATTTTTTTGGGATTTTCTGGAGTTTTGGGTCCGGAGACTCCGGTGTGAAACACCGGAGACTCCGGTCTGACCAAAGTCTCTGGGATAAGCATGGAGATTCCAGTACACCTAGACTCCGGTCTGGCGGTTTCCGCATAACATAAAGGGGTCGGGGTGGAAGGGTTTGCTCATTCCCTTCCAACCACCCAAACCTCAACTCCCCATCTCCGCCGCCGCCGCCTCCAGGAGCCCATCCGGCCGTCTCCAACCGCCGGAATCCGCCCCTTCGGGTTCCCGTCCACTCCTCCTCGAGGTTCCCCTCCAGGAACTCCTCCATGGACGACCGGGATGGCAAGGGTATCTTCTCCCCCCATTTTTCCTCTCTTGCATCTAGGGTTTGTTCTATGTGTGTTTTTGGAGATACTAGCCCTTGCCTATTGTTGTATACTCTCTCTAGGTTGTTTATGAACTCTAGAAACCTGCATTAGATGTTTGGAGCACAAATCTTTGCATGTACATTGTCAGATCTTTCGGAAGACCAGAGACTCCGGCCCCTCGGACCGGCGACTCCGATGTGTCCAGAGATTCCGGTCTCCAGACCGGAGATTCTGGTGTAGAAGCAGAGACTTGTGCCTAGTATCTTGTGCAGATTTATTCCTTTGCCTTGTGGACATGCATGCTTATCTACTGCTATTAGGTGTTTCTTTTTGGCTGTTTTTTTAGGCAAAAGGACCAAGGAATCCTCCTCGAATCCTCATGTCAAAACAAGGAAGTCCCGTGCGCACTCTCCCAATTACCTCATCACCGATCCGAGACTGGGAAAGTTGCTCAGCGTAGGACCAAGCCTAACTAGGTCGTTCATTATTGTTGTTGTACTTGTGGGCTTTGTTTGTAAAGCATAGGGGGTACTTTGTTGTTCGAGAGCCCGTCTAATTTTTACAAACCAAGCCTAACTATGTTATTCATTGCAAATATGTGTGTTGTCATCAAACACCAAAAAAGGGGAGATTGAAAGCGCAAATGCGCCTAAATATTTGTTTTGGGTGTTTGTTAACAACACACTATATATTTAAGTGTGTTGATGTTTTCAGGGTCTTTTGATAATATTACAAATGGTGGTGTGAGAAACAAAAAGGACAAACAGATCTCCGTGTGTTAAAGCTTGCTGGAATTTATTCCAGGCCGAAGAGACTCCGGACTTGATGTTTCCCCAGTGCAAACTGAAGATGGTGTCACCACCTGGTGTCACTCCGGAGACAGTCCGGAGACTATCCGAAGTCTTTGGTCTACCAAGTGTGGAGTCTCCGGTCTGAGGCTGTCCAGAAACTTTTCAGACCGGAGTCTCCGGTCTTTACAGCGGAGTCTCTGGTGTGAATTTCGCAGGAACAACTCAAACGGCTAGAAATTGGGTGAGGGGCATAAATATACCATCCCATTCTTCTTACTTGAGCTATCTCACCATTGCTAGAGCTCACCCACCTTGCAAGATCTCCCAATCCCTCCCACGAAAAGTGTTGATCTTCATAGGATTGAAGGAGAAGGCCCCGATCTATGTCTTCACCAACCGGTTTTCCATTCCCCCCTCATTTTCTTGAGGGGAACGAGTTTAGGGTTTCCTTGTGTGGAGAACCTAGACATCTTGCTACTCTTGGTGATTCTTGTGATTGTTGGGAGCCCCCAATTTGGTTGTGGGTGTGTTCCCCAAACTTATTTGTAAAGGACTTGATTCCCGCCTCAAAGGGGATCAATAGTGGAAGGTGGACTAGGCTTTTGTGGCGGGGTTCATCGGATAATAGGGTGAGGCCTTTGTGGCGTTGAGTAGGACTTCGTGGCAAAACTCACACCCCTCCAACGAGACATACTCCCTTAACAAGGAGGAACTCGGGAATACATCGTGTCTCCGCGTGCTTCCGTTACCGGTTACCTCATTCCCTCTCCTTTACCTTACTTGTATTTTATTTATTGTTTTTTTTTTCATATAGGTAAATTCTCCTTAGTTACATTATATAGAGAATTTACCTTTGTGTCAAGCCTTAATTTGAAGAAAAATTAAAATTGGTCGTAGCACCTATTCACCCCGCCTCTAGGTGCCCATACTATCCACTCTTTGCAATTAATTTGTAAAGGACTGTGCAGAGGCTAATTGGTCTGAATTCCACCACCTTTTCTATATTCTTCACTTTGGTAATAAGTACAATTGTTGTTTCATTCCATCCGCGTGGCATATTACCACCGTTCCACACACCAAGACCTCCTGTTGCACTCTCGGCCCAACTACTCCCCAGAATTTCTTATAGAAAATCGCTGGCATACCGTCCGGTCTAGGTGCCTTGAGGTCCCCAATTGATTCTAAGCCCTCAAAAATTTATTTTTCTATGAACATACTTCCCAAAGTTGCATTCATATCCTCGGTAACCGAGTGTTTTACATGTTTTAGAAGATCACAGAAGACATGAACAAACTTTTGTAGTGGTTAGTTATAAAAGGCATTAACTCTTTCTCTCCCTCCACAACACCTCCTCCCTCCCGCTTCAAACTTTTTTTATAACATTCTTCTTTATTTTCTCCGAGGCAAAGGCATGAACGTATTTCGAATTTTTGTCCCCATTCTTGAGCCAGTTGGCATGAGCTCGTTGCTGCCAGTAGATGTTGGGTTGTTCCTCCAGTCTTGCTAGTTTATATTTCAGAGTGCTCTTTATTTATATTGGTCTGATTTATACTTCCACGCTGACACCTCTCCAACTCCCTTCTCGCCTTCTTAATCCTTGTTTTTAACTCTCCCAAGACTTCTCTATCCCATGCCCAAAGCTTCCTTCCTACCTCCCTCACCCCTTCCTCCACTGATCGGCCTTCCTGATCAAACACCGAGTTCCACGCCTCTTCCACTACATTCCCACAGTCCTCTTCCTCAAGCCACACAACTTCGAATCGAAACATGTGTTCCCCTCCTTCTCCCCTCGGCTCTGCTGGTTGTTCCTTAAGGACCGCTATTACCGGCCTCTGATCGGAATGACGATGATATGCATTGATGATTTTGTACAAGGGGTACATACACCTCCATGCAACATTTGCCACCACCCTATCCAACCTCTCCCTCACATACCCTTCCGCCACATGCCAATTATTCCGCCCGGTTAAAGCATCACCTACATACCCGAGGTCTCCCAGCCTCGCATCCTCTAGAGCACTACGGAAGGCTTCCATACAGGCAGGGGCACGAGCCGCCCCCTCCTTCTCCCGGGAAAATAATACTTCATTAAAATTTCCTATGCACATCCATGGACCCGTGGATTGTGCCTCGAGAGTACGTAGGAGCCTCCACGTGTTCTCCCTCTCTCCCATCTTTGATTCTCGATAGATGCCCGTGAGTCTCCACTTCCTTCCATTCTCCTTAATCACGTCCACGTCAATGTGGTACCGACCATTCCACCCCAACAACACATTCACCCCCTTCCGCCAAAAGAGAGCTAGCCCACCACTCCGACCCGTACAGTTCACCACATGCATATGTGGCATGTTCAACTACCAACGAAAACACTCCATCTCCTTCTCATCCAATTTTGTTTCAGACAAGAAGAGGATGTCAGGCTCTTCCGCCTTCTGGAGATTCATAAGACCATTGATTGCCGGCTGGTTCCCAAGCCCCCGACAGTTTTGATAAATTATCTTCACTGCTGCTCGCAGGAGTGCTCTGGTAGCCCCGCATTCACATTGGTTTGCATGATCCTTCCCTCCTTCACCGTCTCTCCCTCATCAACCTCGAGAACATCTTCACTCCTCCTCTTCTTACCCAACTCCACTCCACTACCACCCGCCTTTTGTGTTTCCTTCTCCCTCTTACTGGCTCCCCTCACCTCCTTGATTTTCTTATAGCCTCTGCTTTTTTGAACATCAGAACCAGCAGCTGGACTCGTTTCCGTGGGAACCCCGGCACTAGCTTTAATAGGGAAAGCGATCGACGTACTCTGGGTATCATTCCCATACATAATGGGATGCGTCCCCCATGCTGGGCCTCCTTAACCTCCGGCCCAAGTGAGGCCTTATCCCCGCTGGCGCATCCGCGCCTTTTTTCTTCTCCGCCTGAAAACACAGCTTCTTCTGCACTTGCTCACCCGATTTCGCTGGTGCTGGTAACTTCAGGTGGCTTGTTGCCTCGTTAGCATCATCCTTCTTGTCCAGACCTTCCACAGAGAGCACTTGGCTACCCGACTTTACCCCCTCATTCTTCCTCCATGATTTTCCATCACTCCTGAAACTCCTCCCCTTACTTCCCCAACCGATGCTTTGCCCCCCTCCACCGCTACTCCCACTGCCTCTCCCACCACTCCACCTCTGTTGTCCCCCATCACCACTTCTTTTTGGCATAACAACAGCCAACCATTTTCCATACTGTTGCTGTTCCCCTCTTTTTAATTTGATCGATCACGCCCGATCGGTATGCCCAATGATACCACAGGTATAACAGAAGTCAGGCATGTACTCATACTCAAAAGGGCACCACTTCAACAACATTTGCTCCCCTACTTGGATGGTAATACCTCTCATGATCGGCTTTCTGATGTCCATTCGGACTTGGACTCTCAGGTACTCTCCCATCGCCATCCCATCCTCTCCAACCTCCACATTCCATCATCCCCAGCGGGAGTTTGAACACCCGTACCCAGATTGGGATGTTATAAAAAACATATTCCTCCAGAGTTTTTGACAGGTCCAAATCCTGCAGCACTAGCATCTCCTCACAGTGGATGCCCTTCAGCGGACACCAGAGGCGGCCCAGGACTATGGTCATGCCATCCAGATGGGGCGGCCGATCGGACAGAAGCTTCCCTAGGGCTTGAGATTCCTTCCCCTCCTTCATCCTTTCCCCCGATCCTCGATCCGCAGGCCTCGATTTTCCGCCGTGGAAAGCTTCAGGTTCTTCATGAGACCTTCTACCTTCTCCATTGCCGCCAGGACAAGGCCGGACCTCCTCGAGTGCCGGGCAGAACACGGGAGAGTCTAGGTTAGGGTGTATTACGACCGAGTGCCCTAGTACACTCAGAAGGCTGGGTGGTGGAGGTGGGTTCCGACGGAGATGACGGGGAACGTGAATGTTGGTGAGGATGAGAGCCAACGAGATCTCCAAGAAAATCGCCTCACGATCGCCCGATAATCACGGAGCACGTAACCGTCACCCTAGGGACGGACCCATTTCATATGTACAAGTATTATTAGCGGGCTGTATTATTAACCATGCTCTTAGTATCGGGCCGCCACACTAATTTAGCATATGCCTTAATGTGTGGCACCGTATCCATCTATTCAACCATGCATGGAGATTTCTACCCCGTCGAAACGAGCACTGCTCCGTTGAGGCACTATATCCGGCCCGGCCAGTATAAATAAATACCGTAGGGAAGCTAGAGGCATCATCCCCGACTCAACTGCGACTGTGAGCAGCTAGATAAGCTAGAGGCACAGCATACGGACGGCCGACAATGGCTGACACGGCCACCGCCCCGCTCCTAACAAGCCACAGCGCAAAGCCGGTGAAGGCGCCTTCGATCGACGACACGATCGAGATGTACATGGGCACCACCGGCGCCGCGCAGCTCCTTAAGGCCTTCTTGCTGGCCTTCGCGTGGGCCTTGGACGCGCAGCAAGTGTTCATCTCGGTGTTCACCGACGCCGAGCCGCAGTGGCACTGCACTGGCCCTGACGAGTCGTGCTCGGCCGGCGAAGCCTGGCCGTGCGCGCTCCGGGCCGGCGCGTGGGAGTGGGACCAGCCGGCCAAGACGTCGGTGGTCTCAGAGTGGTCACTCAAGTGCGCCGGCCCGGCGCTCGTCTCCCTCCCGGCGTCCTCATTCTTCGTCGGCTGCCTCGCCGGCGGCTTCCTACTGACCACGCTCGCCGACTCGGTCCTGGGCCGCAGGAAGATGCTGCTCACGTCCATAGTGTCTATGTCCGTCGCCGGCGTGCTCACTGCTTTCTCGCCGAACGTGTGGGCGTACGCCGCCCTGCGGTTCGTCTCCGGGTTCGGCAGGTCCATGGTTGGCACCTGCACGCTGGTCCTCTCCACGGAACTCGTGGGGAAAGAGTGGCGCGACACAGTGTGCGTGGCCGGGTCCTTCTGCTTCACCCTCGGTTTCCTCTCTCTCCCGGCGCTGGCCTACACGTTCCGCGACGCGTCGTGGCGGAACATGTACCTCTGGACGTCCATTCCTTCTCTCTTCTACGCCGTCCTTATCTACTTCATCGTCCAGGAGTCGCCGAGGTGGCTGCTGGTGCGCGGCCGGAAGGAGGATGCCATTGAGACGCTCCAGCAGATCGCGTCGCTCAACGGCAACAGTATCACGTCCAGCTTCACCATGTTGCACGCCTGCACAATGCAAGAGGACGGGGCGAGCGGCGGCACGCTGCACTCGATGTTGGAGCGCCCGTGGGTGCTCCGGAGGCTGGCGGCGATCATGACGGTCAGCTTCGGCGTGGGCATGGTCTACTACGGCATGCCGCTCAACCTCGGCAACATGGGCTCCAACCTGTACCTCAGCGTCATGTACAACGCACTGGCCGAGCTTCCTGCTGCCATCTTTTTGGGGCTTCTGATGGGCAGGATCAACCGGAGGAGCTCGGTGATCGGGCTCACCGCGGCGGCCGGGCTGGGCAGCCTGGCGTGCGTCGTGATCCCGCAGGGTGCTGCGAGGATGGCCGCCGAGCTGCTCTCCTTCTCCGCGACGTGCACCGCATTCAACGTCATCCTGATCTACTCCGTCGAGCTGTTCCCGACCTCCGTGCGCAACTCGGCGGTGGGCCTGGTGCGGCAGGCACTGGTGCTGGGCGGCGTGGCGGCGCCCGTGCTCGTCGCGCTGGGACGCAACAAGACCTTCCTGTCGTTCGGCGTGTTCGGGATCGCCATCGGGTGCTTCGGGATGTTCGCCGCCTGTCTGCCGGAGACGAGGGGGAAGGGCATGTCGGACACCATGGACGAGGAGGAGCAAAAGGAGGCTGCCGTTGTCACATGTACCATCGACGACCATGCGTAAAACTACCATTTCATCCCACTCCAGTACCTCTGCCATTTTGGCCCCTCACAGTGGGGCTTCAGCTCTGGCTGGTTTGTGGTTTGTCGGAATAGAGACTCGGTGATACCCTCGTCCTTGCTTGTCCTCCTAAACTGGTTTACCGGAATCATGAACGGTGAATAAAACATCTAGCCGCAACTTCCCTCTTTCTCTCTTCCTGCTCTTGCACCTTCGTCCTTGCTTGTCCTCGTAAGCTGGTTTCAGCATCTTGTAACAATAACTGTTTAGGGCTTTATATTAATTTAAATCCGGAGACTGATGTACTACCTCCGTCCGGGTTTAGGAGTCCTCTAGGGAAAATCACCGCGACCAAGGCATGTTTTTACTGGCTGTCGTTTCTACCAATTACCATATTTTGTCATAATTGTCGCAGTAAATTTTGCCATGCAAACCGTGCATAAACGGTTTCACACACGCTAGGGATGCGATTTCCCCATAATTACGTCACGCGTTTTTAGGCTAATAAATTTTACGGGCCTTGTGGACAGTTCATTGCTGGACAAATAGATTTTCGTTAGAAGACTCGTAAACCCGGACGGAGGGAGTACCTTCGATTAAAAACCATGGTGACTGAGACTTAACACAGCACAATACAGCTAGTCTGATTAAGATGTCCAAGCCTCAAAGGACAGTGTAGCTTGTGTGTTTACAGCTTACTGTGAGGGATTCTTTCTGGGTCGCTTGGCAGCTTGCGATCAAAGTAAACGCCTCGTGCGGATCAAACTGTGCTCCCACAGTAAAGATACGGTACCTTGATCTCGGGACAAGCAAAGATACTTGATTTCACATCGATCGAATGGATGTCGTTTACTTTGATGCCCTCAACCCCGAAGCAAAAAAAAAAAAAAAAAACTTTGTTCTTGAAATTTGGAAATCGATATTTTTATTAGAAGGACACAATCAAGTACTTTATAGGTACTCTCTCCGTCCACTTTTATAAGACTCACTTCTTAGCATTTCATTAGTAAGAAGTGAGCCTTATAAAAGTGGACGGAGGGAGTACTTCGCTTATCCCTAGGTTGTTAATTTGACCACCATAATCTAACCTACATAACATAAAAATTATATGATTAGAAAATACAAAATATATATTTTTTGATGATATATTTTTTGTTACATACTCCCTCCATTCCTTTTTACTCTACATTCAGGGTCCATATTAAGTTCCAAAATAGTCTACATTTTGGCTAGGACCCACCTAACTAATTAAAGAGAGAGAAATTATAGTACTCATCCCCATGCTGTGAATTAATACAAGAGAGAGAAAAACTATGCATGTTGGTTCCGGATTGGGTGCAAATTGCATGCCTAGCATTAATTAATCATGGGTAATCGGGATAATGCTTTGTATCCTGTATATAATTACTACAATGCATGCATATGTGTGCCAAACTAGCACTAATAAATGTTTGCTTATTTTGTCTGAATTTTTGCAGGATGTAGATTAAGACTAGCCATAATGGGGGTATCACAGCCATAATGGGAGTATCATGCATGACATGTTGGCAAAAAGGTGAGGTGGCAGTGCAATTAATGAGGAGAGAGGTGATGGTGGTATCATAGGTAGATACCGTAACATAACACATTACGAGATAAAATGAGTCTATATCATAATAAATGCATCACTATATGATACCATAAACATGTTACTACCCATTGTGGGAGTAGTAAGGCTGGTGCCAATGCACCACGCACTATTCACGGGCTATAGCCCCGCCACGTCACCTTTTTTCACCACTCTCACGCCACTCTCACGGCACTCTCACGGCACGGTGCCAGTGCACGGGCTATAGCCCACACTATCACACTCCTCTCCCCACTATCGCCCGGCCTATCGCCCCCATTGGCACCGCGTCGCCCCGCTATCGCCCCCCCCTCTCGCCCCGGGCCGCTGCTACCGCCCCGCCTACGCGGGCGGGAGGCCGGGCGATAGCGCCGTCTCGCCGGGCGAGCCAGCAAGCGCCCGGCGGCTCCCTCTCGCCCGCCTAATCGCCTCCTCTCGCCCGCCACCAGGCGGTAGCGGCCCCTATCGCCCCCCTAAACGCCCCGGTTGGCACCAGCCTAATATAGACTAGTATCATGTGCATGATACTAGTATGATACTCCCCATTGTGACTAGTCTAAAAAGGAATGGAGGGAGTATGTCTTATTTAACGACCTAGAACTACGCGCGCAGGACCTATATACCCAGACTAAGAGACTTGCATTGGAATAGGCCTTATAGAAACTAGCTGGACAAAGAGACAAGAGAGGTCATTGCACGGGCAAGAAGGTGAGTTGTGTTTCCTGCGGAGCTATGGGGACGATGGATGCCTAAGATGGAAACTGCCATGGATTGCTCACGTGAGCGGCGGGCGGCTCAATATGATTAATTGCTCTCTGCCTCCTCGGTTACCATGCATGTTCGACGGACTTTTTTCAGGACGCGCAAATCTCTCTCCCTCTCCATGTACTTTTTATATACTTTGAGAGACACGCAAATCTCTCTCCCTACCTTTTTCAGGATGAGAGACGCCACATTCTCTCTCTTTCTCCCTAGACACTGGTCCGTGCCAACGAATTGATCAGATCTATACTTTGTTCTTTGCCTCAATCATCAAGTAATTTTTTTTCCAATGGCGCGGGAGCAAATTACTCTTCCTCGGAGGTGGTTTATTCTTTCTGGACTAGTTTGCCTGCATTTGTGTCTAAGATGGGCGACAATTATTACGGCTTCAAAAGTTTATAAAATCTTCCAAAGTACCGTTCCATGTCTAAATCTTCACATATTTTCTTGAAAGGGAAAAAAATCAGGCCATGCTGCACCTTCCAAATTAGCTAGTACTAGTATCAAATTATTTTACCTACTACATGGCCGTTCAACCGGAAGCACAACACACCACCATCTCCGGTCCGATACCAGACATACACATTTTAAGCGTGGGAATCTGCTTAACTGATCAAATATAGACTCGAAATCTTGTTCACTACAGCAACCACTACGCATCAACAACAAGGTACATGCTGTCGCCCAAGACATCGGCCGCAGCCGGCGTTGCTGTTTTTGGGCCAGGCGCCATCATCAATGTCTCACTGGAAGGTGGCCTGCACTTGGCTGTCGTCCAGGGAAGCCCTGGCCGCCCGGTCCAAGTAGCTCGCGTCATGGTGCACCTCCCACACCAGCTTGGCATACTCCGTCGTTCGGGAGAAAGGAGGCAGTCCAAGCCCGGAGGCCACTGCCGGAGCCAGTTGCAGATCCTCACAGAGCCATGAAAAGTAAAATGCCTCGCCTGCATTTATTCAAGAACAAGATTTAGCTAGATCGGCATGACAGGACAGATACGGGCTAGGGACATGGCACGAAAGTACAGACATGCATTACGGATCATATATTGTTCTTGTAACACTTCGGCCTGGAGGGGGGGGGGGGGGGGGGGGGGGGGGCGAAACTGCGCGGCCGCGCGCGTGGGCCAGCTCAGTCAGCGACGCGACGAGAAAGCGCGCGAACAGAACCGTCCCGTGATCGTCTTCTCGGCTGCCGCGCGGTCAAAGGCTGCCGCCGTTTATGGCGTGGCGGCCGCCCAGTGCATGCGCCCCGCCCAAAGGCTGCCGGCGTAATGGCGTGGTGGACAGCAGCGAGGGGACGCGCGCGCAGTAAATGCCCGGCCGCTCGCCGCGCTATAAAATCCCCCCGCCGCGCGCCGCGCCCGCCATTCTTCCACCGGCGCGCTCCCTCTTCTCTTCTTCCTCTCGACGCTCTCCTCGCTTCTTCTCTCCACGCAAATGACCGGCTACAAGGACGGGGCTGCGGCGAACGGGTTCCCACGCCACAACCTTCGCCGGAGCGAGGCGATGGCGCTCTACCGCGCGGACTATCCTTGCCCGCCGGACGTGCGCCTCCCTAGCTCCGCCGCGGGGGCGAGCCGCTGGGCGCTCAGCGCCGGCGGGGTGCCCGTGCCTCCCCTCCCCAACACAGACCCAGAATTCCGACGCGCCATCCGCGAGATGCGCGACGGCATGGAGCACCCCGAGAACTTCCCGGAGACGGGCGTGGACGAGTTCTGGTGGGGGCAGCTCACGAGCCGCCGTGACCGGGAGCTCGCCTCCAACAACGACAATGGGGCGGTCGACGGGCGCTTCAACGCCAACGGGCGGCGCCGCTGGTGGATCGCCCCCAACAGAACCATGGAGGCGGTCCTCGACCACATCCACGCCGGCGACCAGCCGCGCCTGGAGATGCCGCCGCGGCAGGCCCAGCCGTGGGTGGCGGGGCGGACCGGCGCCTCCTCGTCGTCCGCGATGTCAAGCTCCTCCGCCGGTCAGTCCGTCTCCACCTTCCCCCCTTTCTGAACGCCGGCGCGCCTGCCCGCAGGCGCAGCGGCAGCGCGCTCCGCATCGGTGAGCCACGCTTCGAACGCGTGGTTCGCCCGAAGGCGGAGGACAGCGGCGACGACGAGGACGAGTGGCCCGACCAGAGGGTCGCGGAGCAGCTGTCCTTGGACACGCTGCAGCCACTCGACGACGACACCGCCGTGACGTGGAGTCTGCGGGAGACCACCGCGGCGGAGCTCGAGCTCCAGCGCCGCCTGCTGGCGCAAGCCGAGCAGCGCAAGGCGGCGCGCGACCGTGAGGCCGCCGCCAACGCGGCCCGCCTCCGCGTCCCTCCCCCGCCGCCGCAGAAGGAGAACGTCTACATCGTCCTCGACCCGGACTCCGACGACGAGGGCGTGATCCAGTAAGCCCTCGAGGCGAGCAGGTGGGAAGGCGGCGGCGACGAGGGACAGGGGCCGAGCACGCGCCCCGGCGACGACGACGGCGACTACAGCCAGGCTATCGCCGCCAGACTCGGCCTTAAGTAGTTCTAGTTTAAATTTTAGTTTAAATTTTTAGTTCTAGTTTAAATTTGTGCCGAATATGTACACTTCGTCTATTTTCAATAAAAATCGTCTATTTTCGAATTGCGTTTGTTTTGGGCCGAATCATGGGCTCGGGGAGCGACTGGGAAGCTTGCCCCCCCAGGTTCCAGAATAGCGCCGCGGCGGCCCCAAAACGGCGGCGTTTTGGGCCCTGGGGGGCGCAACGGCTGGAGATGCCCTAAAAGCCAGGTGCTTGTGCTCACCCTCCTGTATCTTCTCCTGCAGTAAAGAGGAGGATAATGGTCAGGATTTGCAAACAAGTTCTTTCAAACAAAGCACAATGACCAATTGTGAGCCCATGCATTCCTCCATGGATAGAATACCAATGTCTCCAAGAAAAGAAACTTTGCCTGGCCAACAAGCCGCACTATGCTTATGTGAATGAAGTGCCCGAGCTGGGACTTCCATGAGTGAGAAACATGAATACACCAGTTTGGCGCACTCGCCATCGTTCTGGAGCTCGGGAGGCACCAGAGCCTACCACCGCACGCAAGGTGCTGGATGCCATGACCCCCCAGCTGCAGCAGCACCACCAGAGCCATGCCAGGTGGAGAAGCTACTGATGAAGAGCGACTGGAGGATGCAACCTTCATAATAGCAGTGCCGACCGAGCTAGGAATGGTTGGGTAACACCTGACCTGGAGGCGAGCCGCACCGAATAAGCCAGTTGGCGAGGATGTGAGAGGGCCTGAAAATATACATGTTTGAGTTCTCCCTATGCATAAGCAACAAAGAAATCAAAAGAATTGAGCACGCCCATTTCCACTACCTATGCATGCACACAGAAGTTATAATTTGAGTAAAAACAGAATTCCATCCATCCATGTCTACAACCTTCAAAGATGTGACAGAAAGTTGTCCAATTACCGGTTCAAATTTTCGGTGGCAGGTTCTTGCCTACGAAATGAACATGCCGCCTATTGGGATTAATTAATAGACTCCAATAACATTCAACACACTAAACTAAATCATACTAAGCTCAGGGAACACATAACTTATCCAACAGTGTATGACGAAAACAGAAAAATACAATTCTAAAAGGATATTTCTTCAAGCCAAGTTCGCGTGCATTTATCCCAGTACCAAAAATCAAATTGATCAAAACGTTGGGCAATATATATCAAAAGGCACAATCTTCCATCGGGAAACCGGGCCGCAAAACACTTTTTTTGATTTTATCAATACTACTTGCTAGCATATCCTTCCAAAAGCACTACACGGTACGTACAAGTACCTTTGGGCCAACTTCAGATTCAGAACGGTGTCGCTGTGTGTGTTTAACAAGAGAAATAACGGTGTACTTATTATAGCACAGAGAGCGCCATACGTTAGAATATGCTTTATTTTGCACAATCCGCGGCACGAGAAGATATACTTATGCTGATGATTCGTCCGCACAGAACTATAATATATAGTTTATGCAACAATTTAACGATAGAAAAATGCAACCGTTTCTTCGGTTTATGTTTAGGTGCTATCTACCTATTGCCGAGACGAGAAACAAAGAAATTCGGCCAATCCATCTCAAAGGGCACCATTTGCCGACGGCTAATCTTGTCAAAGCCCGCCACCTCCTCCATCTCCCCCGACCCAAGATCTGCGACGTACACATTCCCGATGTTGTCCTTAACGAGCAGCATGCCGCCCTTCTCTCCCAACATAAGCAAGCTCTTCCGACCAGGTGGGTTTAGCTCTATGACCGGAGTGCAGAGCCACCTTGAAGGACCGCCATCATCCTGCCGTGTCCATACATCTATCTGGTTGCCTTGGCTTTGCAAGTGAAACAACGAGAGTTTTCCGTCGGTAGCGACGGTAAGCTGTGCTTCTTCGTAACTGTGAATTTTTTCATGTCCAATCGGGGTCTTAATTGCAGTCAGAGAAGTGGCAGTTCTCGGCATCCACATCAATGGTATGCCAACTTGAGTCGTCGCTTGTGTCGTAAGGACCCAAGGAAGATGATGTCCAAGACCTTAAGCCGGAGGAGGAGATCGAGAGTGGAGCTGAAGGAGATGTAGAAGAAAACCCACGAGTGCGTCCACGCGCCACCGTTGCAAGCATTGGGGTGGTGGCTAACCCCTTGAAGCTCAAGAGAAACGTGCGGATGAGCACCGGAGGAAAGGTTCCATGTTACTCCCTGGCTTCAAAGGCACCTGCTGCGGGAGTCAAGAACTACTTCCACACATTAATTCATGATTATCAAAGCAAAAAGGTGCCCAATAGGGATTTGCCCTTTATGTGGGATATGAATCGTTCTAACCGTGTAGATGAAGGAAACTCTCAACTAAGGAAGAGTGGGGGAAAATCTTGGTGGCTGGTATTCACCGTCTGACAGGCATGCAAACTGTATTGATCGCAATACGGAGGTGATGCGTATGCTTATGTTCGCGATTGGAGATCTGAAAAAATCTATTGATAAGCTCATCGAGAAGGATTCACCACCGCCACCGAAGAATTGATTCGTCATTGGTTTTGGCATCCCCTTGGCTTGTTCCAAGCTTGGGGGGAGTGCCGCGGTATCACATCACTATCTTTCATCCTTTTATTTTTTCAGTAGAGTCATATCATGAGTAGAGAGGTTATCATATAGGATGGTTTGCAGTATGGAAGTGTCTCTCCCTATTTGGTTATCATTGTATCCGTTGGTTTGAGTTGCCGGTTTGAAATATTAATGAGAAGTTTCATCATTTACTTTCTATGCATATTATTCCAGTGTTCTTCTTATTAGTATTTGGTATCACTCTAGAGATCATCAAGTTAATCTAGTTGGTTTTGACAAATTTAGCTTGGGTCAGCAGAAATAATAATTTGAGTTGCTAGTATAAGAAAGAGGAATTTTCCTATTAGCTCATAAACTTAGTATTCACAAGTTAAGATCGCTTTTGCTTTCAATGAAGATTGCATGATTGGTTTCATCATATGTATATTTGTTTGTTTTCCTTCAACTCTTATTGCTTGGTACCCAGCCTTGCTAGCCAAAAACCCTGTACTGAGAGGGAATGCTTCTCGTGCATCCGAACCTTAAATCCAAAACCTTGCCATTCGTGTCCATCATACCTACCTACATGTGGTATTTCACCGCCACTCCAAGTAAATTGCTCATGTGCTACCTTTAAAACTTTCAAATTACTCCTGTTGTGTGTTTCTGTTTTAGCTCATGAGGACGCAAATAGAGAATATTTATATCACTTGTTGATTGGACTCACACACCTGAAGGGGTCGTTGCATAGAAACAAAAAAATTCCTACGCGAGAGACACCCGAAAGGCCAAGATCTAATCTAGAAGACGTCTTAAAGGGCAAAGAAAGGGTTAAGGAGAACACATACCCTCTAAGACACAAAGCATTACGAGATCTAATCTCGTTGTTGGCGTAGTCGTACTCACACCGATCCCGATAGCGAGAAGATGTGCACCGCATCCGGCGGTGCCTCCGTGATCGGTCAAACGTACGGTTGATGACGACCTCCGTTCCCTCGATCCAGCGGGGCGCGAAAGTAGAGGATCCCTCAGAACTCCAGCAACACGACGGCGTGGTGGTGGTGAAGAATCTCACGGTCAGGGGTTCACCAAGCCGGAGACCATGGAATGGAGCAGCGGGTGGAGAGGAAATGAGGTGGGGAAGTGTGTGGATGTAGAGGAGCCCTCATCCTCCTTTTATAGGGGAGGGGGAGGCAGCCCAAGAGGAGGGTGCGGCCAGGCATGGGGTGCCCCCACGTCTTCCCTCTTCATGTGAGTGGAAGCCCCACTCACACCCACTCATACTCCCTTAATTTTCCACTTAGAAAATCCAAAGGTTTTCTTTTAATAAATAAATAAAACATTTTTATTTCTTTATTTATATTTGTTAATTCCATTAACAAACATTTGCATATAGCACCTCAAATCATTTGTTAATTCTATTTACAACCATTCGACGAAAAAACCCTTGAACTATTTCAATTTTCCCCGAAACAATTTCGGTGCTGCCCAAAATATTCTTTGATATTCTGTATCCTCTCAAATGTGTCATCGAACCTTAAGTGTGTCATCCTACGGTTCGTGAATAAGATAGACATGATCGAGACTCCTCTCTGATCAATAATCAACAGCGCGATCTGGAAATCCGTGATGACTCCTATTTATTCAACAATGACTCTCGTGATCGTGTGAACCAACAACGCCGTGAACTATTCCCTTTGTCTCGCGATATTTTACTTGTCCGAGATTCGATCATTGGTATCAACCATACCTTGTTCAATCTTGTTACCGACAAGTACTCTTTTCTCGTTCCCGTGATATAACATCCTTGTGATCATATCACGTGCTTGCAAACGGTTTCGATGTGATATCACCGAGAGGGACCAGAGTATATCTTTCCGTCATTTTGGATGGACAAATCTCACTCTTGATCCATGAGCCTCAACTAATACTTTTCGAATACCTAACGACACATTTAAAGTCACCCTGTTACGGTGTGACGTTTGATGACATCAAAGCACCCTTCCGGTATCAGTGATTGACATGATCTTATGGTCTAAGGAATAAATTACTTCATATGCAAGATATAAAAATATAAACTAAATGACTTGATCGTATTGTTATCTTGATATTGGGTATGTGTTCATCACATCATTCTTCTAATGACATGATCTTGTTATTAACAACATCCAATGTTCATGATCAGGAAACCTTGACCATCTATTAATCAACGAGCTAGTTAAAAGAGAGGCTTTACTAGGAACCATTGTTTGTTTATTAAACACACATGTATCAGCGTTTCCGGTTAATACAATTCTATCATGAGAAATTAACATTTATCATAAACAAGGAATAAGATAATAACCACTTTATTATTGCCTCTCGGTCATATTCCCTTCAGTCTCCCACTTGCACTAGAGTCAATAATCTAGTCTGTAAGCACTAAACACATATGGCGTTCCAGTGTTATTACCATGTCATCAAAAGGATCTGAACTGTTCAGGTACTATTGTATTTGCATGTCCTTTGCGTCTACACGCATCACTCATTCTCTTATGAGATGACTTTGTATATATATGGTCAATCGGTGAAACTTTAATTCCTCAGCTTAAACCATTGTCACTAACATTGTGAAAATGTAGCTTCATAGTGTTAGCTTCTTGGAAATTCACCAAGTTTCGGTGATACCTTAATTTCTCAGCTTAAACTGATGTTACTAACATTGTGAAAATGTAGCTTCATAGTGTCAGCATTTTTGGAATTTCACCAAGTTCAATAAAGAACTCCTTGACACAAAATACGCTTATTATCAGTTGTCAACACAACGATATACTTTTAGCCTTTGTTGTAGTATCTGTCACAATATTTTAATTTTGAAACTCTTTCAAATCCAGCATGGAACTTTCTTCCATCCTATTGTGGTACCCTTCATCACATATTTTATTTGAGATAAAATTATTTGAATAGATGACAAGACTATTAGTGTAACATGTTACTGTTGGGAATATGCCCTAGAGGCAATCATGTATGATGTAATTCCCACTGTATTCATAAAGTTATTAAGTTGTCCTTGTTTTTGTCACACCCGGACTTCTAGAGGATACTCACCGTACGAACTGAACAATATTTTGATTGGATTACGGGGCTTACCGGCACCCGCATCTCTTACGAGTAGGCCAACACTTATGTGTGACAACCAATCTTTACTATTCACCGTCGATGTAAACTATCCCGTAGAAATCAGGACACTACCATTGACGTACTTCATACCATATACACATGGTACGTCAACGGCTTTGAACAAGATGATAACATAACATATCTCTAAGACACAAAAGATTGAAATAAGTTGCAAAGAGCTCTCACTAGAGCAGAGATAGCAAATACAATCATCCAGAGGACACATGTCCCAACATAACATCATTACATCTCAGCGGAAGCATTCAAAGGGGTCTGAGTACAGACAAATACAAATAGGCTTAAGAAGCCGGGAATGAAAAGAAAACGGAGCCCATCCATGATGTCTCGTGTCGCACCCGGACTTCTAAAGGATACTCGCCGTTCCGTTGAACAGTAGTAGATTGGATTACGGGGCTTACCGGCACCCGCGTCCTCTTACGAGCAGGCCAACACACGTATGTGTGACAACCAACCCCTATCTGTTCAACGTCGACGTAAACTATCCCATAGAAATCAGGACACTACCATTGACGTACTTCATACCATACACACATGGTACGTCAACGGCTTTGAACAAAATGATAACACAACATATCTCTAAGACACAAAAGATTAAAATAATTGCAACTGGCCCTCACTAGGGCAGAGATAGCAAATACAATCATCCAGAGGACACATGTCCCAACATAACATCATTACATCTCAGCGGAAGCATTCAAAGGGGTCTGAGTACAGACAAATCCAAATAGGCTTAAGAAGCCGGAAACTGAAATAAAGACGGAGCCCATCCACGATGTCTCGGATCCTGCCCGGGTCCGCTAACTACTCGTCAGCAGCCTCGTCAAACTCCACGTAGTAGCCGTCACCTGGATCCTCGTAAGCGTAGTCTGCGGAAACCACAGCCCCAAAGGGGTCAGTACATAGACGTACTGGCAAGCAAGACTCACAGTTCACCAAAGTGTATCCCGTCAACACCAAGCACGGATGCCTTGGGTTCAACGGAAGAAAGGGGATGTAAAAGATGCTGCAACTGGCTGTGCTAACCAACTACAGAGATTCTATCACTTCCGGCTAACAGAAAGGAGATAAGATCGAGTTTTGTAACCAACTGAAAGATAACTTCAAACAAACCCATCCTGGATCTCGCCCCTTATCCAAAGAAGCAATCCGAGGATAACTCACACAGTTGGATGAAAGATGAATCAAATTATTGTATCAATAAGCCTATTACTAGTCAGGTTGTGATCATTGGGTGTAGGGTGGTTAATCATTATGTTTAAGTTGTCCTGAGTACTTGTTAGCCAGTACTTTCACCAAGTTAACCATAACCGCGGAAAACACGGCTTCTCGAGAAGATTATCCCTGCAGGGTTGCACCAATTTGGCCGTACACGTATGAATAACCCGCCAGATGGGATGCCTCCCACCAAGCGGGGCAACACAACTCAACTCTTCTTCGCATCAAGCCCAAAGCACCTTGGGCGCACGGCTAATCAAGCCCCGAAGAAAAGGGACCCTCATAGCACTCTAAGACCGTGTCCCCCTATATGCCGACTACGAAAGTTCCACCCTACGCTGGGCTCGCAAAAACATGCATGCGGCAAATGGAAAACACGAACTAAATGAGATGATTTGGACGAGATGCGAATCGAATCAAATTGAGGGGGGCGCCCATACTCGCTTCCCACATGCGGGTAGTGCGCTCATCATGGATCAGTAGACAAGACCCTTTTCCTATTAGGGTCGACACTAGCAGGCCTCAAAACCACACAGGGCCTCCTGCCGGTGCCTTATCATCAATTATTATTAAGTAATAACATTAGCATGATTGATTGATTAAACACCGAGCCCCCAGAACAAAATAAAATATAGCAACTGAAAGTAACGGGTAACAGACTCGAGCAAAACAACCTAAGCATGCTAATAAGACACTAGCTCAAACAATAGGGTTGTAGGAGTGGTGGTGAGGCAATATCAGGGTTAGGGGATTCATGTGATAGATTCGTAACAGAAACAACTACCACTAAGGCTAGCAGAAATAGACAACGGAAAGTATCGGTAACCAGGGTTGAAAGGAACATAGTGGTTCATGTGAGTGATAACTTGCCTGCAAACTCAGCAGCCTGGTACTGAGCTAGATCCTCAGAAGGGGTGCTGTAAAGATCGTCTGTCTCAACGTCGTCGTCTATTCGAGAAGAAGCAAACAAACAAGACAGAAATATAAACAATCAATATCATGGCATAGTGCACAATCATGGGATGATGCATGTCAATTTAATAGATGCATCAAAGCAAACTAGGTGACATGGTAACACAATTTAAATGGACCCCTATGCAATTTTGAGTTGCTTATGGAAAAGGGTCCATGAATTAAGTGGAAACAAATGATTTACACTTAATTATTATGTGAGAGTTGTTAGTATGATGCAGGCATGATGATAACAACATAATAACAACAATAGATGCAAGTGGAAAAGGAATTTAATAAGTTTGGGAAATTATTTATTAAGTTTAGAAATTTTGGGTTACTTAAACATGTCACACAAACAATTGTTGTTTTCATCAAGTCAAAGTGTGCAAAACAATTAACAAAATTTATATTTGAAAAGAACACCAAATTTTAGTTGGATTACATGTTTCAAATATTGAAATATGAGTTAGGATGAATTTATTATGACTTAAACAATATTAAACAAGTTTTAAATAAATTTAAAACAAGTTTGAATATTATTTGAATTTTATTTATTCAAAACATAAATTCAAATTCACATTTGAAAAGTTCATATTTTCCTAGTTTGAAAACATATTTTGTATGTTCAAAAATAATTTATTTGGAGCAAGTTATGATTTTATCAAATTTAAATGAATTAAATAAGGATTAAATTATTTAGGCAATTTAAATTATTCAAACCAGGAAACAAAAATTATATTTGAAAAGGTTATTTGAAATAGCATGGAAAACATATTTTATTTGCATTTTTTGGATTAGTAATGAATTAGTTATTGAATTTAGCAAATTGCATTTGAATTATTTGAATTCAAATTTGAATTGCATTTTGAAAATTCAAAACAGTAAACAAGTGGTACCAAAAGGTAGACAATTAAATTTAGATTAGTGTGCATATTTTATTTTCATTATTTGGACTTATAAAATAAAAGTTATAATGTTTTTAAAACCAGGGACCAATCTGTTAGATAAAAGGACCAGTTTTGAAAACAGAAAGTTACAAAAACGTTTGTTACCGCACAGCAGCCTACCCCAGGCACTGCCAGGGGGGCCTAGGGCCACTGTGCACTGGCGTGGACACGGTGTGGCTGATAGGGGGCCCTCCCTGTCAGCGGTGCGTGGAAAAAGTTTGGGAAAAATCCCGTGCGAGGAGCAGGACTCGATCCCTGCACCTCTCGCTCGTGTGCGCGCTAACTGAACCAGTTGCGCTGCTCGCGTTTCTTGTCAGTTAACAGATGCGCAGCCAAGTTATGTTTCCTCTCCGTTAACTGAATTTTACGCTGACGAAAACATGACCGAACGCTGACAGAGCTAAACGCTCGCCGACGGTGAACGACGGGGCCGTGCTGCGCCGTGGTGGTGGATGCAGTACGGGGATGGATGCGTGCGGATGCGTCTGTGTTTGCGATCAAGGAACAAATAGGAGGAGGAGGTGATGGTCACTCACCGTGGGGTTTCAGAAGGTGAACGACGACGAGGTGGGTGCCGCTGCGGTGACGAAGATGGCGGCGACGTTCCAGACGGTGACGGGCTCAGCTGGGACGTCCAGGATGTCGAGGGAGAAGCGGCGGATGAATTCCAGCAGCTGGATCACGACGAAGAGTAAGACTGCGACGTCGGCGAGCAAAAGTTCAGAGATGTCGCCGCGGTGGCCGGAGGTGATGTAGCAGATGGCGGCGGGGATGTGGTTGCTCTCCGTGGGTGCTCGAGTGTCGAATCAGTAGAGGGTGACGAGGGGGTCTGGTTCCAGGGTTTAGGTAGGGTGGAGGAAGGCCATGGTGGCCGCGGCGTGGACAGATTCAGATAAGTTCGCCGGCGAGGAAAAAAAAACAGAGAGGGCAAGCGACGGTGGGAGGTGGCGCTCGACGGCGGATCTCGAGGGGAGAGAGGAAACCTAGGCTAGGGTTAGGTGCCAGGGGGTCTAGGCGTACTTATAGCGCCCGCGGGTGGCTCCTGGCCGTCGGAGCGGCGCCACTGCCGCCGTGGCAGCTCTGGATGAGCTGCCGTACCGCGAAACGACGAGGGCAGCTCGACGAAGGGGTACCGGGCCAAAACCTGGGCCGCGCGGGAGGTAAATAGATAGGTGGGCAGGGTAGGTTAGGTGCCGCGCGGCTGTTTTTCTTTTTCTATTTGTTTTTCCTCTTTTTTTTGCAGCAAAGGGAAAAGGAAGAATTTGGTGGTTTTGGGTTGCTAAAAATTTTGAAAAAATTTCAGGTGAATTGGTTAGTTCAATATCCACCACTTTACAACTTAAGTTTTTGGAAATTCAAATTTAGTTGCTGTTTTTGCAAAATGGTTTGAATTGGAATAAATAGCAAACTAATTGATTTATTTTTGAAAACAACAAGTTTAATAGGGTGAACCCTATTATTAACTTGGTTAAATTAGTTGGTTGGTTTAGATAGTGTTCATAAGTTCAAATTGGTTCTGCCTGATGCATTTGATTTGAATTTGAAGG
Organism: Alopecurus myosuroides; assembly: GCA_028641055.1. Lineage (NCBI taxonomy): Eukaryota > Viridiplantae > Streptophyta > Magnoliopsida > Poales > Poaceae > Alopecurus > Alopecurus myosuroides. The sequence goes on along the minus strand of CM054057.1, from coordinate 589,992,856 downwards.
GGATTTGGAAATTAAAATGGTTGTTAATTAATGACTTAATATTGAACACAAGGTTTTTATTAGGGTGACCCCTATTATTAGGTGGATCAAAACATTAGAATGGTTTGGTATTTTTATAATTTCCAAATTAGGTGTTGTAGATGATTTGCTTTGAATTTTGAAACCATATTGGAATTAATTAATTGAATTAAAAAGCACCATTTTATTAGTTGATCAATATGGAATAATATGACAACAAATGGGTTGTTTTTATTCTAGATTTTTATTTGAAATGTTGTAACTGAGCAAGTATGAAATAACCATTTGAAATTGTTTGAGTTTCATTATGAAAACAAGATAAAACAGATGCAAAACAAATAGTAAACAAATGCAAACAATGAAATAATCATGATGACATGATGCAATACTTTAATTAAACATGAAATCAAACATTCTAAGGGATATTTCATACTTGGGATGTTACAACCCCCCCTTGAAGGAATCGCGCCCCGAGATTCCTTACTGAGAAGTGAAAAGGTCCGGATACTTCTTGCGAAGATCCTCTTCGGTCTCCCACGTTGCCTCTTTATCGGAATGATGCGACCACTGCACTTTCAAGAACTTGGTGCTCTTGTTGCGAGTCTTACGCTCGGTCTCATCGAGAATACGAACAGGGTGCTCCTCATAAGATAGATCATCTTGCAGTTCAATGGAATCATGATCAACTGCACGATCTGGATCTTTGAAACACTTCTTGAGCTGGGACACGTGGAACACATCGTGCACCTTGGATAGTTTTTCTGGAAGTTCAAGACGATAAGCATTTTCTGCCCGCCTTGAGAGAATATTGAAAGGACCAATGTATCTTGGTGCAAGCTTGCCTTTCACACCAAAACGATGAGTGCCTCTGAGGGGAGTTACACGGAGATATGCCTTGTCACCAGGTGCATAGATCATATCCCTGTGCTTGTTGTCATAGTAGCTTTTCTGACAAGACTGAGCAATCTTGAGATTGTCACGAATGATACGAACTTTCTCCTCGGCTTCCTTAACAATGTCAGGGCCTAAGAGTGAACGTTCACCAGCTCCAACACCAATTGATTGGACTCCTGCATCTGCGGCCATAGAGTGCTTCAAATGGTGCCATGCCTAGACTTGCCTGGTAGCTGTTGTTGTAGGAGAATTCAGCATATGGAAGGCAATCCTCCCATTTCATGCCAAAGGAGAGACCACATGCTTGAGCATATCCTCGAGAATCTGATTGACTCTTTCGACTTGCCCCTGAGACTGAGGGTGATAAGCTGTGCTGAACAGAAGTTTGGTGCCCAATGCTTCTTGAAAACTCTTCCAGAAATGAGAAGTGAAGATACTTCCACGGTCTGAGCTTATTTCCAATGGAACACCATGAACAGGAACAATCTTTGTTGTGTAGAGCTCTGCTAACTGGCTAGCTGAGATAGTTTCTTTGACAGCAAAGAAGTGAGCTACCTTAGTGAGACGATCAATAACAACGAAGATTGCATCGTTGCCCTTCTTGGACTTTGGAAAACCCAGAACGAAGTCCATTTCAATCATGTCCACTTCCATCAGGAATTTTTAGGGGTTGGAGTAGACCTGCTGTTTTTCTGATGGACTGCCTTAACACGTTGACAAACGTCGCATTCAGAAACGTATGAGCAATTTCACGTTTCATGCAGGGCCACCAATACAGAGTCTTGAGATCCTGGTACATCTTTGTACTTCCAGGGTGGATGAGAGAGGAGTTTCATGAGCTCCTTGAGAATGACATCTTTGAGACTTTGAATCTGAGGAACTGCAATGCGTCCTTCGAAGAACACAGTTCCTTGTCATCAATTGAGAAGGACTTGAATTTATCATTGCCTTCCTTGTGTGTCTACAATCTTCTTGATTTCAGTATCACGAAGTTGTTCAGAACGAATCTTGTCCTCGAGAGTTGGACTGGCTGTCAAGCTAGCAATAAAACCTTGAGGAACCAAGGTTCAGCTTCTGGAATTCTTATGAAGTGGAGGTTGGCTTTCCATGATCATGAGATTATTGCAATAGGATTTGCGACTGAGAGCGTCGGCCATAAACATTAGCCTGTCCTGGAGTGTAAGAAACGGTGAGATCAAAGTCTTTAATCTTTTCAATCCATCTCCTTTGCCTGAGGTTTAGATCTGGTTGAGTGAAGATGTATTTCAGACTCTTATGATCGGAAAAGATTTCAGTTTTGTTACCCAACAAGTATTGTCTCCATTTCTTGAGGGCAAACACAACTGCTGCAAGTTCAAGATCATGTGTGGATAGTTTTGCTCATGCATTCAACTGACGTGAAGCATAAGACACAACTTGATGTTCTTGCATAAGAACTGCACCTAGACCTTGGAGAGATGCATCGCAGAATATCTGGAAAGGTTTGGTAGTATCTGGGCCAACCAGGACTGGGGTGGAAGTGAGTTTAGTCTTCAGGAGATTGAAACTTTCATCACATTGTGGAGTCCAAACGAACTTTTTGTCCTTCTTTGTGAGATCAGTGAGAGTTTGCAATCTTGGAAAAGTTTGGACGAAACGACGGCAATAGCTAGCCAAGCCAAGAAAACTTCTGACTTGCTTCACCGTCTTAGGGGGTTTCCAATCAACAATTGCCTTACCTTTTCAGGATCAATGGCTATGCTTTGGCAGAGATGATATGACCAAGGTAAGCAACTTGGAATCCAGAACTCACATTTGGAGAATTTGGCATATAGACGATGCTCGCGAAGTTTCATGAGAGTGGACGAAGGTGTTCTCATGCTTTCCTCGGATTTTGCGTAGACTAGAATGTCATCAAGATATACCACACAAACGTCGAGGTATTCAGGAAGACAGAATTCATGAGTCTTGAGAACGTTGCCGGTACATTGGTGAGACCAAAGGACATGACAGTGTATTCATATAGACCGTACCGAGTGGTGAAAGCTGTTTTTGGAATATCTTCCTTTCTGATCTTATCTGATGGTAACCCATCCTCAAGTCCAACTTTGAGAATATTGAGGCTCCAGCAAGTTGATCAAAAAGATCATCGATACGAGGAATTGGATACTTGTTTTTGATGGTTTTCTCGTTGAGAGGACGATAGTCAACCACGATATTTTTGTTTGATCCTTCTTGGCAACAAACAGAGTTGGGAAACCCCAAGCGGAGGAACTAGCTGAATGTAACCTTTCTCCATGTACATATCGATTTGCTCCTTCAACAATTTCAGTTCGGAGGAGCTATCTTGTATGGATGCTTAGAGATTGGAGCAGTACCTGGCTCAAGCTCGATCACGAACTCAACTGCTCTGTCCGGAGGCATCCCTGGCAACTCTTCTGGAAAGACGTCAGGGAATTCACAAACCACCGGAACATTTTCAATTGCAGGAAGGGTTAGCATCGAGGTTGAACAGCTGAACAGAACTTGATCCATATGGAGAATAGACTATCTGGCCCGAAGGGTGAGAGAGAGTTATTGACTTTTGAGCACAGTCAATTTTTGCTTTGTGGGTCTTCAACCAATCCATGCCCAGAATGACATCAATGTGAGAATTTCCCAGCAACATGAGTGAAGCAAGGAATATGCGACCTCCAATTAGGATTTGATTGTCCATGCTTATCTTGGAAGTAATCATTTTAGTTCCCGGAGAGTGAACATAGATTTGATTGCTTAGTGGAACCAGAGCTAGATTGTACGTTGTAGCAAAGATCTTTGACACAAACGAATGCGATGCTCCGGTATCAAACAACACTTTAGCTGGAAAAGAGTTTACGGGTAATATACCGAGAACGACGTCAGCAGCTTCCTTAGCTATGTCGGCCTTGATATGATTCACCCTCGCGGTCCTCCCGACAGGCCTGTTGTTGGAGTTGAAGGCTTTAGCGGGGGGAGCACGAACCATTGCCTGGTTGGTGTTGGGGCGAGGAGGTGGAGGTAGCTGCCTCTGAGTGCACTTATCAGCATAGTGTCCAGTATCCTTGCACTTGTAGCAAGTGACGACACGAGGAGGACCTGGCCTTGGCCGCCCCATTGGAACCCTCTGACTCTGCATCTGAGCTGGGTTGGGTGGGTGGGGAGCAAAGCCTGGAGAAGCTTGGGCATAGGAGCCCGAGTGACAGCAGCATTTGGCACCAGATGCGGCGCTTCTGCGGAGGGGTGGTCATGTTGGAGGAGGAACCACCCTCACGCGAGTGCTTTCGGGACTCCTCGAACGCCTTGCGCCCATTTTCCTCTTGAGCGCGTATTCACGAGCTCCTCGAAGTCCTTGCACTTGATGTTGGTGAGAGCGTACTTCAGTTCCGGGTTAAAACCTCGGCGGAACCTTGCCATCTTCTTGGCTTCAGTGGACACCTCATCACCAGCGTATCGAGCGAGACGATTGAACTCGTTCTGGTAGCCAATGACGTCCAGCTTGCCCTGCTTGAGAGAGCAAAATTCCTCACGCATCCTTTCCATGAGACCATCTGGGATGTGGTGCTTCAGGAAGGCATCCTTGAAACATCCCCAGGTGATAGGATAGCCAGCTCTCATGGTCTGGTAGTTCTCCCACCAGGTAGCTGCCTGACCCTTCAGTAGGTAGGTGGCATACTTGACTTTATCCTCCTCAGCGACGTGAGCAATGTCCAGAGCCCTGGCCATCTCCCTGATCCAGTCATCAGCATCCAGAGGCTCACGTGTTGCCACGAAAGCTCTCGGACCCATACTCAGAAACTCCTTGATGCTGACTCGCGGAGCATTCTGGTTGTTGTGCCGTTAGCCTGGATCTGGGCCATCTGAGCCACGACCTGAGTCATCTGAGTCAACAGCTCCGTGAGCGAGGTGGTTCAGGCGGGTTGCTCCTTGTTGGCGGCATCCTGAATAGACATGCATTTTAGCACAACAATAGAAAAGGATAGACTTGGTAACCGAAAGATAGATTATTCCGACGCATGAATAGATAACCAACAGGTACATCATCACATTTCAAATACATCAGAATATCCAACACACCAATACATGGTTCGAAAGCCAAAGGATAACTAAACATAGCTAGGAATGGATACATCGATACTCCCATGCTCATCACGCAGGACGGCGGTGAGTAGTACGACGACAGATACGGTGAGGAGGAATCCCACGGAAGTAGGTAGAACGACGATCCACGTAGATCGGGACTGCTCTGAGAGCAACTCTCGTGTGGTGAAGTAGAAAACGTCGTCTCCCTGTGCTCCAAAGCGTGGAATCCCAGTGTAACCACTCCGAGGTTGAGGAGTGGACCTCTGATCGCTCGTAACCTCCAGCATCTGGCAAACTACGTCCAACTGTCTGATGGAAACGTGCAAAGCGCTCATCTCCAACAAAGTCTGTGGTGTAACGTCGCCAGACGAGTCAAAGCAAGGTAGAGCTGCTCCCTGACTGAGGCCAACTCCTGAGAAAGTGTGGTGGCAACAGCGTCACTGTGCCTCACAAACTGAGCGGTGGTGTGCAGCCTGGTGTTATCATGCTCGTAGACATCCAGGTTGTCGTAGAGGGTGAAGTGAGCTCCCGCTGAAGTGATGTAACCACGGGGGATGTGGTGATAGATAGAATCGTCAAACCCCCAGTCAGCACGGAGGACGGTGAGACTCACGTAAGCTGCCTGCTGCACGGCCATATCCACTGTAGAACCTACTGCCTCGTAGCGGTGGACAACGCTCATGCCATCATCTGACATGTAGACGATAGCCTGGTAGTAGGTCTGGTCAAACTCTCGCCTGAGTAGTAGAAGCTAGGTGCCCCAATGGAACCCCAGATAAGTGACCATGTCTCTCAGCATCTCCGGATAACGCGGTGCTCTCACAACGAGTCATCCGAACCACCTGCGGGTAGAACCTGAGATCCATCTGCAGATGATTTGGGAGGTTTTGATTAGACGCCGGTAGAGAACTGAAGTGGAAAGCAACAACAAGGTTCAACGGACGAAAAGGATGTTGAAAAGAGCAGGATATTGAAGCAACATCGGGAAACACGAGACCAAAAACTCTGAGGTACTACGGAGAACCCAAAACACGTGAAATCCTAACTTGAAAGTTTAGGTGAGAACAGAAAACAACGTTGCACTTCCTTACCAGAAAAGGGTGGTGGGTGGGGAAAGAAGAAAAATGGCAGAATTCCTACTCTCACGTTTCATTTTTCCTATATAGCTACAAAATAGTTTCTAGACTCAACTGCGACCAGTAAAAAGGGATCCTACAGGCAGACAGGCTCTGATACCATTTGTCGCACCCGGACTTCTAAAGGATACTCGCCGTTCCGTTTGAACAGTAGTAGATTGGATTACGGGGCTTACCGGCACCCGCGTCCTCTTACGAGTAGGCCAACACACGTATGTGTGACAACCAACCCCTATCTGTTCAACGTCGACGTAAACTATCCCATAGAAATCAGGACACTACCATTGACGTACTTCATACCATACACACATGGTACGTCAACGACTTTGAACAAAATGATAACACAACATCTCTAAGACACAAAAAGATTAAAATAATTGCAACTGGCCCTCACTAGGGCAGAGATAGCAAATACAATCATCCAGAGGACACATGTCCCAACATAACATCATTACATCTCAGCGGAAGCATTCAAAGGGTCTGAGTACAGACAAATCCAAATAGGCTTAAGAAGCCGGAAACTGAAATAAAGACGGAGCCCATCCACGATGTCTCGGATCCTGCTCGGGTCTGCTAACTACTCGTCAGCAGCCTCGTCAAACTCCACGTAGTAGCGTCACCTGGATCCTCGTAAGCGTAGTCTGCGGAAACCACAACCCCAAAGGGGTCAGTACATAGACGTACTGGCAAGCAAGACTCACAGTTCACCAAAGTGTATCCCGTCAACACCAAGCACGGATGCCTTGGGTTCAACGGAAGAAAGGGATGTAAAAGATGCTGCAATGGGCTGCGCTAACCAACTACAGAGATTCTATCACTTCCGGCTAACAGAAAGGAGATAAGATCAAGTTTTGTAACAACTGAAAGATAACTTCAAACAAACCACCATCTTGGATCTCGCCCCTTATCCAAAGAAGCAATCCGAGGATAACTCACACAGTTGGATTAAAGATGAATCAAATTATTGTATCAATAAGCCTATTACTAGTCAGGTTGTAATCATTGGGTGTAGGGTGGTTAATCATTATGTTTAAGTTGTCCCGAGTACTTGTTAGCCATACTTTCACCAAGTTAACTATAACCGCGGAAAACAACGGCTTCTCGAGAAGATTATCCCTGCAGGGTTGCACCAATTTGGCCGTACACGTATGAATAACCCGCCAGATGGGATGCCTCCCACCAAGCGGGGCACTCAACACAACTCAACTCTTCTTCGCATCAAGCCCAAAGCACCTTGGGCGCACGGCTAATCAAGCCCCGAAGAAAAGGGACCCATAGCACTCTAAGACCGTGTCCCCCTATATGCCGACTACGAAAGTTCCACCCTGCGCTGGGCTCGCAAAAACATGCATGCGGCAAATGGAAAACACGAACTAAATGAGATATTTGGACGAGATGCGAATCGAATCAAATTGAGGGGGGCACCCATACTCGCTTCCCACATGCGGGTAGTGCGCTCATCATGGATCAGTAGACAAGACCCTTTTCCTATTAGGGTCGACACTAGCAGGCCTCAAAACCACACAGGGCCTCCTGCCGGTGCCTTATCATCAATTATTATTAAGTAATAACATTACCATGATTGATTGATTAAACACCGAGCCCCCAGAACATAATAAAATATAGCAACTGAAAGTAACGGGTAACAGACTCGAGCAAAACAACCTAAGCATGCTAGTAAGACACTGGCTCAAACAATAGGGTTGTAGGAGTGGTGGTGAGGCAATATCAGGGTTAGGGGATTCATGTGATAGGTTCGTAACAGAAACAACTACCACTAAGGCTAGCAGAAATAGACAACGGAAAGTATCGGTAACAAGGGTTGAAAGGAACATAGTGGTTCATGTGAGTGATAACTTGCCTGCAAACTCAGCAGCCTGGTACTGAGCTATCCTCAGAAGGGGTGCTGTAAAGATCGTCTGTCTCAACTCGTCGTCTATTCGAGAAGAAGCAAACAAACAAGACAGAAATATAAACAATCAATATCATGGCATAGTGCACAATCATGGGATGATGCATGTCAGTTTAATAGATGCATCAAAGCAAACTAGGTGACATGGTAACACAATTTAAATGGACCCCTATGAAATTTTGAGTTGCTTATGGAAAAGGGTCCATGAATTAAGTGGAAACAAATGATTTACAATTAATTATTATGTGAGAGTTGTTAGTATGATGCAGGCATGATGATAACAACATAATAACAACAATAGATGCAAGTGGAAAAGGAATTTAATAAGTTTGGGAAATTATTTATTAAGTTTAGAAATTTGGGTTACTTAAACATGTCACACAAACAATTGTTGTTTTCATCAAGTCAAAGTGTGCAAAACAATTAACAAAATTTATATTTGAAAAGAACACCAAATTTTAGTTGGATTACATGTTTCAAATATTGAAATATGAGTTAGGATGAATTTATTATGACTTAAACAATATTAAACAAGTTTTAAATGAATTTAAAACAAGTTTGAATATTATTTGAATTTTATTTATTCAAAACATAAATTCAAATTCACATTTGAAAAGTTCGTATTTTCCTAGTTTGAAAACATATTTTGTATGTTCAAAAATAATTTATTTGGAGCAAGTTATGATTTTATCAAATTTAAATGAATTAAATAAGGATTAAATTATTTAGACAATTTAAATTATTCAAACCAGGAAACAAAAATTATATTTGAAATGGTTATTTGAAATAGCATGGAAACATATTTTATTTGCATTTTTTGGATTAGTAATGAATTAGTTATTGAATTTAGCAAATTGCATTTGAATTCAAATTTGAATTGCATTTTGAAAATTCAAAACAGTAAACAAGTGGTACCAAAAGGTAGACAATTAAATTTAGATTAGTGTGCATATTTTATTTTCATTATTTGGACTTATAAAATAAAAGTTATAATGTTTTTAAAACCAGGGACCAATCTGTTAGATAAAAGGACCAGTTTTGAAAACAGAAAGTTACAAAAACGTTTGTTACCGCACAGCAGCCTACCCCAGGCACTGCCAGGGGGGCCCAGGTCCACTGTGCGCTGGCGTGGAAACGGTGTGGCTGACAGGGGGCCCTCCCTGTCAGCGGTGCGTGGAAAAAGTTTGGGAAAAATCCCGTGCGAGGAGTAGGAATCGATCCCTGCACCTCTCGCTCGTGTGCGCGCTAACTGAACCAGTTGCGCTGCTCGCGTTTCTTGTCAGTTAACAGATGCGCAGCCAAGTTATGTTTCCTCTCCGTTAACTGAATTTTACGCTGACGAAAACATGACCGAACGCTGACAGAGCTAAACGCTCGCCGACGGTGAACGACGGGGCCGTGCTGCGCCGTGGTGGTGGATGCAGTACGGGGATGGATGCGTGCGGATGCGTCTGTGTTTGCGATCAAGGAACAGATAGGAGGAGGAGGTGATGGTCGCTCACCGTGGGGTTTCAGAAGGTGAACGACGGTGAGGTGGGTGCCGCTGCGGTGACGAAGATGGCGGCGACGTTCCAGACGGTGACGGGCTCAGCTGGGACGTCCAGGATGTCCAGGGAGAAGCGGCGGATGAATTCCAGCAGCTGGATCACGACGAGGAGTAAGACTGCGACGTCAGCGAGCAAAAGTTCAGAGATGTCGCCGCGGTGGCCGGAGGTGATGTAGCAGATGGCGGCGGGGATGTGGTTGCTCTCCGTGGGTGCTCGGGTGTCGAATCAGTAGAGGGTGACGAGGGGGTCTGGTTCCAGGGTTTAGGTAGGGTGGAGGAAGGCCATGGTGGCCGCGGCGTGGACGGATTCAGATAAGTTCGCCGGCGAGGAAAAAAAACAGAGAGGGGAAGCGACGGTGGGAGGTGGCGCTCGACGGCGGATCTCGAGGGGAGAGAGGAAACCTAGGCTAGGGTTAGGTGCCAGGGGGTCTAGGCGTACTTATAGCGCCCGCGGGTGGCTCCTGGCCATCGGAGCGGCGCCACTGCCGCCGTGGCAGCTCTGGATGAGCTGCCGTACCGCGGAACGACGAGGGCATCTCGACGAAGGGGTACCGGGCCAAAACCTGGGCCGCGCGGGAGGTAAATAGATAGGTGGGCCGGGTAGGTTAGGTGCCGCGCGGCTGTTTTTCTTTTTCTATTTGTTTTTCCTCTTTTTTTTGCAGCAAAGGGAAAAGGAAGAATTTGGTGGTTTTTGAGTTGCTAAAAATTTTGAAAAAATTTCAGGTGAATTGGTTAGTTCAATATCCACTACTTTACAACTTAAGTTTTTGGAAATTCAAATTTAGTTGCTGTTTTTGCAAAATGGTTTGAATTGGAATAAATTGCAAACTAATTGATTTATTTTTGAAAACAACAAGTTTAATAGGGTGAACCCTATTATTAACTTGGTTAAATTAGTTGGTTGGTTTAGACAGTGTTCATAAGTTCAAATTGGTTCTGCCTGATGCATTTGATTTGAATTTGAAGGGGATTTGGAAATTAAAATGGTTGTTAATTAATGACTTAATATTGAACACAAGGTTTTTATTAGGGTGACCCCTATTATTAGGTGGATCAAAACATTAGAATGGTTTGGTATTTTTATAATTTCCAAATTAGGTGATGTAGATGATTTGCTTTGAATTTTGAAACCATATTGGAATTAATTAATTGAACTAAAGAGCACCATTTTATTAGTTGATCAATATGGAATAATATGACAACAAATGGGTTGTTTTTATTCTAGATTTTTATTTGAAATGTTGTAACAGAGCAAGTATGAAATAACCATTTGAAATTGTTTGAGTTTCATTATGAAAACAAGATAAAACAGATGCAAAACAAATAGTAAACAAATGCAAACAATGAAATAATCATGATGACATGATGCAATACTTTAATTAAACATGAAATCAAACATTCTAAGGGATATTTCATACTTGGGATGTTACATCTCGGATCCTGCTCGGGTCCGCAACCTACTCGTCAGCAGCCTCGTCAAACTCCACGTAGTAGCCGTCACGGGGATCCTCGTAAGCGTAGTCTGCGGAAAGCACAGCCCCAACGGGGTCAGTACATAAACGTACTGGCAAGCAAGACTCACAGTTCACCAAAGTTTAGCCCGTCAACACCAAGCACAGATGCCTTGGGTTCAACGGAACAAAGGGACATAAAAGATGCTGCAACTGGCGGCACTAACCAACTACAGAACATACTATAACTTCCGGCTAACAGAAAGAAGATAAGATAGCGTATCGTAACCAACTACAACTATCCACCACACAAACCCATCCTGGATCTCGCCCCTTATCCAAAGAAGCAATCCGAGGATAACTCACGCAATTGTATTAATGATGGATCAAGTTGTTGTGTCAATAAGCCTATTACTAGTCAAGTTATCATTAGTTAGGTGTAAGTTGTTCTGAGTACTTGTTAGCCAGTACTTTCACCAAGTCAACCATAACCGCGGAAAACACGGCTTCTCGAGAAGATTTATCCCTGCAGGGGTGCACCAATTTGGCCGTACACGTAAGAATATCCCGCCAGGATGGAAATGCACTTCCACCAAGCGAGGCACTCTACACAACTCAACTCTTCTTCGCATCAAGCCCAAAGCACCACGTGCTGTGCGTGCGCGGCTAATCGAGCCCCACGAAGAAAAGGGGACCCTCATAGCACTGGAAGACCACGCCGCCCTAAATGCCGACTACAAAAGTTCCACCCTGGCCTCGGGTTCGTACCTGCATATGCGTGCATCAAATGGAAAGCCCGAACTAAGTGTGGTGATTTGGACGAGATGCGAATCGAATCAAATTGAGGGGGGCGCCCATACACGCTTCCCACATGCGGATAGTGCGCTCATAATGGATCAGTAGACAAGACCCTTTTCCTATTAGGGTCGACACTAGCAGGCCTCAAAACCACGCCGGGCCTCCTGCCGGTGCCTTATCAGCAATTTATTATTACCTCAAATTAACAGGTTGTTGTTTAACATCGAGCCCCAGAATATAATCAGATATGATAACAGAAAGTAGCTGATAACAGACTCGAGCAAAAACAACCCTAAGCATGCTAGTAAGACACGGGCCCAAGCAACGGGGTTATAGGACTGGAGGTGAGGCAATATCAGGGTTCAGGGCATCATGTGATAGGTTCGTAACAGAAGTAACGATACATATGGCTAGCAGAAATAGACAACGGAAAGTATCGGTAACCAATGTTGAAAGGAACACAATGGTTCATGTGAGTGATAACTTGCCTGCAAACTCAGTAGCCTGGTACTGGGCTAGATCCTCAGAAGGGGTGTCGTAAGGATCGTCGGTCTCAACGTCGTCGTCTATCCGAGAAGAAGCAAACAAACAATACAGGAAGATAAACAATCAATATCATGGCATAGTGCACAATCATGGGATGATGCATGTCAAGTTTAATGGATGCACCAAAATAAACTAATTGACATGGTAACACAAATTAAATGGACACAAATGCCATTTTGAGTTGCATATGAAAAGCCCATGAATTTTTGGTTAGATTATTTGTTTTCCAACTAATCAACAGGTGAAGGTGGATTAGTATGATGCATGGATGAGGAAAACAACAAAATAACAACAATAGAACCAATTTGAAATAGGGTTTACCAATTTAGAAATTTATTTATTAATTTAGGGAATTTTTTGGTTCTTTAAAGGTGACACACAAGTATTTGTTGTTTTCAGCCATTTAAATTGTTCAAAACAAATAACAAAATTCATATTTGAAAAGAACACACAATTTTAGGTGGATTACATGTTTCAAATATTGAAAAAGGAATTAGGATGAATTTATTATGACTTAAACAAAATTAAACAAGTTTTAAATGAGTTTAAAACAAGTTTGAATATTATTTGAATTTTATTTGTTCCAATCATAAATTCAAATTCATATTTGAAAAGTTTATACTTTTCTAGTTTGAAAACATATGTTGCATGTTCAAAAATAATTTAATTTGAGCAAGTTATGATTTTAGCAAATTTAAATGATTTAAACAAGGTTTATATTATTTAAGAAATTTAAATTATTCAAACCGTGAAACAAAATTTATATTTGAAAAGGTTATTTGAAATAGCATGGAAAACATATTTTATTTGCATTGATTGGATTAAGTATGAATTAGTTGGATTTTAGCAAATTGCAATTGAATTATTTGAATTCAAATTTGAAATGCATTTGGAAATTCAAAACAAAAAATAAATGGTACCAATAGGTAGATAATTTAATTTAGAGCAGTGCACATATTTTATTTTTATTATTTGGAATTATAAAACAAAAGTTATTCACCTTTTAAGTTTAAGGACCAATCTGTAATTTGGAGGGACTTAAACAGAAAAGAAAAAGGCTTAAAAACATTTTATACCGCACTGCTGTCTAACCTAGACACTGGCAGTGGGCCTGGGGCTAACGCGCACCTGCGTGGCATCACGGGTGGCTGACAGGGGGGCCACCCTGTCAGCGCCTGTGCGAAAAATTTGGTTTATTCCGCGGGCGAGGGATCGAACTCGCGACCTGCCCGTGCGCGCGCTCGCTCTGAACCAGTGGGGTGTGTTGCGTTTGTTGTCAGTCTAACGCGCGCGGGGAGGATAAGCCTCTGCTACGTTAACTGAACCTGTTAACTGAACAAGGTTCAGACTTGGACAGTGAGCTACCGGCGGCGATCGCCGTTGTCAACGTGCTCGTGCTGCTGTTGCTTGCGGGTGCTAGGGTGCCGAATCGGGTGCGTGATGAGTGTGCTAGCGACAGAGAGGGAGCAGGAGGGGATGGAGGCCACGGTGAGCTCACCGGGAGGTTGCAGAGGCTCGGGGGCGACGGCTCGACGGCGACAGCTCCGTGGACGGCGGCGCAGATCCAGGAGGCTTCAGGGGGAGTTAGGGTGTCCAGGAGATAGAGGGATAGGTGGTGGCTTGGTTCCCGTGGTCAGCGAGGTAGATGGGTTGTTGCAACGGCGGTGGCCATTGAAGGTTCAGAGGTGGCGCACTCCGGCGAGGTTGCAGAGAGGTGGGAGGTGGCCGTGAGAGGGGTAGACGGCGGCGGGAGCTCGAGGGCAGAGGGGTAGGCTAGGTTAGGGTTGCGCGTAGGGCTAGGGCTGCTCTTATAGCCCTCGGGATCGGCTCCTGGCCGTCGGGATGCGCGGCTGCCACCGTGGCATGGCCGGATGGCCTGCCGTACGCGATGACGAAGGAGGATTAGAAAGAGAAAAAAAACGAAGCGGTACGCTGGCCGCGGTGGGCTGGGCTGCGCGCGAGGGAAAGGAGAAGGTGGGCTGGGCGCAGCCCACGACCCCCTGGCGCCAAAATTTTATTTTTAAAATTTCTCCTCTGTTTTTTTTTTGCAGAATTAGGATTTGGAAGAAAAGATGATTTTGGGGTTTGCAAAAATTTCAGAAAAGTTTGGGTGGGCTATTTAGGTCAATAGCAAACAAATGCCAAGTTTTGTTTTCAAAAAGTTTGAAATTAACTTGCTGTTTGTATTTAAGTCAAATTTGAATTAAATTGCTTATTAAGTGATTATAAATGAAACCAAACTTTTAATAGGGTGAACCCTAAGTTAATTTAGAACAAATGAGTTGATTTGTTTTGATAACATTCATAAATTCAAATTAGGTGTTGTTTGATGCTTTGATTTGAATTTTGAATGTGATTTGGAATTTAAATGATTGATTAAAACCATCATTTTAATAAGTGAGCATTATGGAATAAAATGGAAACAAATAAGGGTTTGATTTGACATTATTATTTGAAAAAGATTGTAACAGAGCAAGTATGAAATAATTGTTTGGATAATGTTTGAATTTGAATTGTGAGAACAGAGTATAACAGATGCAAACCAAATGAAAACAAAGTAAAACAAATGCAAACAACTTAATGAATATGATGACATGATGCAATACTTTAATAAAACAAGAAATCAAACATTCTAAATGGAAGTTTTCATACTTGGGATGTTACAAAACGCCCCCCTTGAAGGAATCACGCCCCGAGATTCCTACTGAGAAAGGAATAGGTCCGGATACTTCTTGCGAAGATCCTCTTCGGTCTCCCACGTTGCCTCTTTATCGGAATGATGCGACCACTGCACTTTCAAGAACTTGGTGCTCTTGTTTCGAGTCTTACGCTCGGTCTCATCGAGAATACGAACAGGGTGCTCCTCATAAGATAGATCATCTTGCAGTTCAATGGAATCATAATCAACTGCACGATCTGGATCTTTGAAACACTTCTTGAGCTGTGACACGTGGAACACATCGTGCACCTTGGATAGCTTTTCTGGTAGTTCAAGACGATAGGCATTTTCCGCACGCCTTGAGAGGAATTGAGAAGGACTTGAATTTCTCCTTGCCTTCTTTGATGTGTTCTACCATCGTCTTGATTTCAACATCACGAAGTTGTTCAGAACGAATCTTATCCTCGAGAGTTGGACTGGCTGTCAAGCTAGCAAGATAGCCTTGAGGAACAAGACCAAGGTTCAGCTTCTGGAATTCTTCATGAAGTGGAGGTTGGCTTTCCATGATCATGAGATTATTGCAATATGACTTGCGACTGAGAGCATCGGCCATAACATTAGCCTTTCCTGGAGTGTAAGAAATGGTGAGATCAAAGTCCTTAATCTTCTCAATCCATCTCCTTTGCCTGAGGTTTAGATCTGGTTGAGTGAAGATGTATTTCAGACTCTTATGATCGGAAAAGATTTCAGTGCGGTTACCCAACAAGTATTGCCTCCATTTCTTGAGGGCAAACACAACTGCTGCAAGTTCAAGGTCATGTGTGGGATAGTTTTGCTCATGTGCATTCAACTGACGTGAAGCATAAGCCACAACTTGACGTTCTTGCATAAGAACTGCACCTAGACCTTGGAGAGATGCATCGCAGAATATCTGGAAAGGTTTGGTAGTATCTGGGCCAACCAGAACTGGTGTAGAAGTGAGTTTAGTCTTCAGGAGATTGAAACTTTCATCACACTGTGGAGACCAAACGAACTTCTTGTCCTTCTTTGTGAGATCAGTGAGAGGTTTGGCAATCTTGGAAAAGTTTTGGACGAAACGACGGCAATAGCTAGCCAAGCCAAGAAAGCTTCTAACTTGTTTTACCGTCTTAGGAGGTTTTCAATCAACAATTTCTTTAACCTTTTCTGGATCAATGGCTATGCCCTTGGCGGAGATGACATGACCAAGGTAAGCAACTTCTGGAATCCAGAACTCACATTTGGAGAATTTGGCATATAGACGATGCTCGCGAAGTTTCATGAGAGTGAGACGAAGATGTTCTCCATGCTCTTCCTCAGATTTTGAGTAGACCAGGATGTCATCAAGATATACCACAACGAACTTGTCGAGGTATTCATGGAAGACAGAATTCATGAGTCTTGAGAATGTCGCCGGTGCATTGGTGAGACCAAAGGACATGACGGTGTATTCATATAGACCGTACCGAGTGGTGAAAGCTGTTTTTGGAATATCTTCCTTTCTGATCTTTATTTGATGGTAACCCATCCTCAAGTCCAACTTTGAGAATATTGAGGCTCCAGCAAGTTGATCAAAAAGATCATCGATACGAGGAATTGGGTACTTGTTTTTGATGGTTTTCTCATTGAGAGGACGATAGTCATGATGGAGGGATACTAACCCGATAGGCCAACTCCAAGGCATAACCCGGCCCAAAGGACGCTGCGTAAGATCCGGCTAAGGATAAAGAAACTTCTGTAAGGCCCAAGTTTGTAGGCCTCGTAACCCGGATTGTGGGTTACGGTAAAGGAAAGTTAGGGTTTGTATGCGGTGTCCGGGTAGGATTCAGGGTGTACCTTGGAGAGTAAGCCAGGGGGTACGGGTGCTTTATAAACCGATCCCTAGGTTTGTTTGAGAGAGATCGAAGAACCCTAGCAGTATCGCTTGGTATCGAGCATCCAGTGTATACGAGAGATTGAGTTAATATATTAAGATTGGAGACTCGGCGACTTGATTGCCGGCTACCAGATCGAATTCCATCATGTTTTTCTCTGAGCTAAACCCTCTCCCAAACGCCTGTGTCGTCTTGCCCCAAGATCAGTTACCCCCGGTAACGTCTGCCGTGATTATCCCACGACAGTTGGCGCCCACCGTGGGGCCTGCGTCCAAAGGTGTTTACATCACGGGAGAAGCTCGGAAGAACATGGAGAATCTTGTCGTCAGCGAGATCTACATCGACCACGAAGGGGAGAAGATGGTGGACGATTCCGGCTAGGGGCCAGAGTCGGATCACCTTGAATCCGGATCCGTCGTGACAATCGGCCGGATCAGCGTCTTCATCGGTATGGTATGTACTTCCGGTTCGATCCCTGACAATTTTGGATCTGATTCTGTGTCAGGGAGGCCACTTATATCCAATCAGATGAAGAAGAATCAGTTGGAACGACATATCCGACAGAAGAACCCATCGCGAAGTGGGAACAGCCGGAGGAACCGGCATGGACCCCGCGACGGGTCGAAAGAGAGGATGATGCCGAGTCCATCCTGGATCTGCTGGAGAACCGGTATGAGGAGAATAACAGCGAAGAGGAACAGCATGAATTCGCGCCAAGCATCATACGCCGAGTTGCGGTTTACACGGCTCCCGCGACCAATCTCAACCAAGAGACCGTAACCGCGGCCGCGGCCGGTCAGCACAAGCATTAACCCGCAGCAGGGGCCGGCTAACGGAAACACGGTTGGCCCAGGTTGACGGAGAGTCGGCATCGGTTACCAGTCAAGCGCCAGAAAACGAGTTACACGCGAACACGTTCGGATTCCTAGCAAACCGGACACCAGGAGCGGGTCCTTCCAATCCACAACATCCGGCCTTGTTCGACAACAATCTGATCCTAG
This sequence comes from Alopecurus myosuroides, assembly GCA_028641055.1. Taxonomy (NCBI): domain Eukaryota; kingdom Viridiplantae; phylum Streptophyta; class Magnoliopsida; order Poales; family Poaceae; genus Alopecurus; species Alopecurus myosuroides. Next base: position 589,974,926 of record CM054057.1, on the reverse strand, counting down.
ATCCGACGGTTCTTGCCACAGTTATCACTCCAGAGAACGCGGCGGAACGTGTTAGGGATTTGGACGTAGCCCGTCGTGCACTGGAGCAGCAGAGGAGGCAAGTGGACGCAGAAAGACAAGGGATGGCCACACGGCAACGCGAGCTGGATGCACTGGAAACCCGGCTCCGAGAGGAAACGACTAGAATACATCAAAGGCACCAAACTAGATTACCAGCATTGGGAGGAGTCATAAACCCGGCCGCACTATTTATCACGCCTCAGGATCAGCCGATTCCAGCGGCAAATCAAGGAACCGCCCCTCAGCCGACAACCGGAGGAGTACAACCGGTAGACACGCAGGCCGGGTTACACGCACCACAGACTGGAGTTACTGCCGGCAATACTGTACCACCGCCACCACCACCACCACCATCGCGTTTTCGCACACCAGCGGGTCATTACAACAATCCCATGGACAACGTGTACGCGGCAACGCTTGCACTAAATCAAATCCCCGTGAGAGAGTCACCCCACGCAGAGGAGACCCGGCGGGCGATAGATATGCTGCGCACCGCGGTGGCGCAACAGGTTAATTACCCGGATCACAGAAGTGGAATGCATGGGACACCATATGTCAGCCAACAACAAGGTAACACTGGAACCATCCAAACAAGTTCGGCACGGCGGAGGGAAGAGCAGCAGCAAATGCCGCCTCCTCCACACATTCAGGCAGTACCAGCAGCATCAGCAGCACAGGCCATCGTGGATAGTTCCAGAGCCAGGAGAGCCGTGGCCGGGTCTGCGGCACATGGGCCACCAGCTGTACCGCATCCAGCTGTACCCCCTGCAGGATCACACGTTTCCCGAGTAAGACCAGCTTTAACCATTCTTGCAGGGCCTAAGTGTCTTTCGGATATCATCAGGGCTGAACCTTACCCGGAAAAGTTCAAAGAACCGGGTAAAGTGGTGAATTATGAGCCAACTATGGATCCGGAAACATGGTTGAGCAGTTATGAGATGGCCATGTCGATTCGCAATGCGTCCGAGAATCTTCAAGCCAAATTCATGTATCTAATGATGTCAGAGGAGCAGCAAAGTTATGGTTCGCCAATCTACCGGAAGGATCTATTAAGTCATGGGAAGAATTGAAAACTGCGTTTATCAAGCACTTTCACGGGACGTGCAGAAAGTTATTCACTATTGATGACCTAGAGCGATGTGTTCAGAAGAAGGGAGAATCGGCGCGCAGCTGGGTGCGCCGGGTTATGGAAATTCTTCATTCATCTACGGATATTCAGCCTAAGGATGCGCTGCAAGCTATGGCAAAGACCTGCAAGTACACACCTTTAGTACAAAAGTTAATTCGCATGAAATCTAGTCGGAATGCTTCGGAGGTTACAATGGGAGAATTGATGGATGCATGCAACAAACATGCCGCAACGGACACTACGGAAGAGGAAACTGATGATAAAAAAGCAAAAGCAAACACAAGTAATAACGGAAGAACCGGCAACGGATCAACGCCGGGTAACAACAGTCAGAACAAGCGTCCGTTTGAAGGAGGCTCCGAGTTTGTCGCCAATACTGAAGTTGGATCTTCCAGACCCAGGGCAGAAGGAAATTTCAATACTGGAAATCACAATGGAGGAAACTATCAAGGGCCACCAAGGCCGAGTAATAATTGGGACATATTCAGAATGGCATGCCCGAAGCACAGCAGGAACGGTAGGCCAGCTAACCACTCCTTGGAGCAGTGCGCCGACCTACAGAGATGGAAGAATGAGGAAGTGACAGAGCCATGCGAGGTACAGGTCGGGGAGGAGGACCGGTCCAGGTGGAAACCCGGGCAACGGCCCACCCCCAGCCGGTAACCCGGCAGCTGGAAATCAAGGTAATAACCAAGGGGGAGCAGGAGGTTTCCAGGCCAACCCCAAACAGTTGGGTCAATATCACGTGCATACCACAGGAGGTTCTAACAAGGACAAAAAGATACTGAAGCAAGCGGTCAATTCAATTTCTTCGGCTGTACCGAGATACCTGAGATGGTCAGAACAGGATGTAACATGGAGCAGAAGGGATCACCCGGAAAGAATAGAACACCCGGGAGTCTTAGCATTAGTAGTCGCACCGCAGGTCAATGGGTATGAGCTGGAAAAGGTTTTGATGGACGGTGGAAGTAGCATCAATATACTGTATTGGGAAACCTTCTTACGCATGGGCCTCAAGGAGTCTCAGCTACAAAAAAGTTCAACAATTTTTCATGGATAGTGCCGGGTCATTCAGCGTGCCCCGAGGGAAAAATCGCATTGGAGGTAGCTTTTGGGGAATCAAAGGATAACTATCGAGTTGAGTGGCTCACTTTTGAGGTGGTCAAATTGCGCAGTCCTTATCACGCACTATTCGGAAGGCCGACTTATGCTAAATTCATGGCTAGGCCGTGTTACGTGTATCTACAGCTAAAAATCCCGGGTCCGAAGCAGACCATTACCATACACGGAAATCGAGATATAGCAGCTGAATGCGATGAAGGAGACGCAGCAATGGCCGAGCAAGCCTGTAGAAAAGAGGAACTCAAGCATTACCGGTCTCAAGCAGACCCGGAGGACAGAACCACATCAAAAAGGCCGAGCACTGAAGGCGAAAGAGCAAAGTCCAAGGCAGCACAAGATGCTAAGATGGTGGCTTTTATCAAGGATTCCTCCAAACAATCTGGCAGAGGAGAAGAAAATGCACGGCCGCTCACGGCCAGCCGCGTTATGGAAACACCTCACCCGGGTTGGCTAGTAAACCCGGTACTCATCATGAAAAAGTCCAACAAATGGAGAATGTGTATCGGTCACGTCAGCCCGGGACCGGTTCTCAAGAAGAACTAAACAATGTAACGGGCAGCAGGTTTCAGACGCGCTCTTTTCCTACCCAGGGTACCTAAGGGGACTGGAAGGTTTTTAATGAGGCGGCCTGCTGACCCAAACTTTCTCGTATCAATAAAGAGATGGGTATCAAGTCCTATTTTGTTACGATCTTTACTTCGGTTACAGGTAAGTAGTATCCATTGCCATCAATACATCAGTATCATTAAGTATGTTGAACATATATAGGTCTCGGGGGCTGATTGCTTGAATAGCACAGCCACAAACCCAAAGACCCGGCCTTGATTCCTATGAGTTATAAGGGCCGATCACTCGCAAACGAGTACGGCTGCAATCTTGTAACCGGACAAAGGAGCCAAATTTTCTTGACTTTTCTTACTTAAGCTCGATGTGACTCGCACTAAAGTGGCATGATTTGCTCGCTTACGATTACAATCAGCCATGAAGCCCAATGGGACTTGTCTGACCCTGTTTTCGTATAGATGTAACAACATGGTATCCACGCGAAAGCCGGCTTACAGTACAAGATAGTCAAAAGGGTCATCTAAACCACAAGTTATGCAGAGTACAAGGCTAATAGCCGGAAACTCAACGTTTATCAAGCATAACTTCATTATCTATATGAAACAGTTCCGGGTTTCGGCTTAGCAACAACAAGTTTGTTCTCTTCGAAAAGACCACACACCACAGACTCGGAAATTCGGGCCTTGGGGACTGTGGGTTTCGAAATAGAATCAAGTTGTTTCGTCACCAAGCTCGAAAGACCCCAATGTCCGAGTCGTGGGGACTTGGGGACTTAAAGAAAAGTCCACCTGTCAAAACTCACGATACTCGGAAATAAAGAAATGAAAGTTGGATATCAAGAATAAGTTCAAAAATAGATAAGTATCAAGTTCATCAAAAGGCCTAGAAAGGCAAGAAGTGTATCACAGAGTTAAAGCGCGTTGCAAAGTTGCGACACCAGTATCAAGGGTGCACAGGCGCACCGTCAAAAGAATACTTGTTTTGAATAAAAGCATCAGATGATCGAAGTATTTTGATGGCATTTGCCTATTCGGCTTCCTGGGTAGGGTCCACATCTTTGCCCTTGCTCTCCAGGTCTTGCTCCTGGACTTGCTCTTTAGCTCTCCCGGCATCATCACCCGGATTCTTCGCGACAGGACGGACAGGCGGAAGAACAGCTGGTGTAGAGGTGGTTGGCCCTGATCTTAACTCGGCCTCTCTCTTCGCAGTTTCTTCCCTCTTCCTGGCCGAGTCAGCAGCCCATTTCTCCAAAATATCAAAGGGTGGGGGTGCGTCCTCTGTAACGATTTTGCCTTCAGCATCGTATGCACTCATAATTGTGTTCAGATCCATACTATCGGCCAAAGTGGTGGCCGAATGACGCACTGCGGACTGTATGGCCTTGAAGTCCTTGGGTGCAAACTTGGAGCCATCCGCTTTGAATTCTGGAAACCCGGATATTACCTTTGCCGGATCAAGCTTCGGAAAATAAGCCTTAGCCAGGGTAAAGGCCCGGGTCATACCAATCCGGCATGCCGAGCGTTTCCAGATTTCAATCCAGGCAGGCACGGTGGAGCAGGCTTGGATAAGATTTTCTTCACCCGGATATACCTCAGTAGGCCACTTCACGGCATCCAGTATAAATTTCGTGCCGGCAAAGAATGTCCGGAGCACCGTCTTTAGAGTTCTAGCCTTTGCAACGGCATCCTCCTCTGGGGCCGCAAGGTTGGCACCTGCAGTTGAAACAAAGGAAGGACGTATCAGTAATCCCGAGTATCATGTAAAGGCATGAAGTGAGTCGGCAGCAAAAACTTACTAAGCAAGATGCGATAGGTATCGGTAACCTGGTCCGATAATTTCTTCAGCGCGGATTGAGCAGTATTGTACTTCTTCTTGTATTTAGAAACATCCTTCTTCAAGGTTTCCAGGTCATCCTCAAGGGCTTCTCTCCGCTTTACCTCGGCAAGAAGAAGTTGTTCGGTCTTGAGCAAAATTTCATCAGACCGGGTCATCTGTGCCTGTAAAGAACAAGGAGTACAAGTATCAGTCGGGTATTATGGCAAGCTAAGTATTGCATAAAGTACCAAGCACAACTTCAACAAGTTATGCTCGGAACTTGGGGACTAGGTGTACGTTACGAGATATCAAGTAGTGTTACCTGGTGCTCGGCGGCCATGCGCTCCAGAATATTGCTCTCTGAGGTCTTCATAGTGAGGAGAGCGCTCATCAGTTGATCAAAGGTATCATTACCCGTATTAGAGGACCCGGGGCCTTGGAACTTCAGAGAAGGAGTTTTCTTCTTAGCAGGAGGCGGCATCCGGGTCATTCGAATGTCGGAATCTGATGCTCCCTCTCCCGCACCCAAAGTTGCAGCTTTTTCCTTCTAGCTTGCATGAGAAGCTATCGGATACTCGGCTTCTTGTCTGGCCGGGTTTATTGGTGACGCTTGTTCTTCACCGCTAGACGCGGCTGTTGTCTTATCAGCCGGGTTCCCGTTACCCGGGTCATCGGTCGCCATATCCTCTTGGTCGCTAATAACGACAGTGGCCCTATGGATAGTGTGAGTGAGCAGTTAGTGTACAATCAGGAAAGGGTGATGAAAATGTGATAGAACGTCAGAAAAGGAACTTTACCCGGGATTCACCGCAAAGTCCGAAGGGAATTCACTGCTGGACCCGGGCGAAACTGAAAAACCTCAAGCAAGATCTTGTGAGGGAATGGTTCAGGAAGTTTTTTTTTCATTCAAGAAAGGATAAGGTAAATACCAGTGTGTCGAGCTGGAGACGATGGAATACCCGGGTTAAGAGCACTATCACCCGGGTAATTTCGAGTCGCTTTGCGCTTGGTCATAGGCGACTCCTTCAAATACGGCCAGTGGAATAACGTCAAGATAGCTCATACATGTTATCAAAGGAGTATGAATTGGACACAAGGAAATGATTTGGTACCTCGAAGACGACCCCTCGGGTTTTTCTCTTTGATCCGACTTTGATTGTCGGCTCCACTTCATCCTCATCACTGGCGGATTCCACCTTGCCATCAGTTTCTTCTTCTTCGTCTTTGTCCTCTCGTTCTGGAAGTCATCAAGGTTATAGTTGGAAAATGAAGGAGTTACGACGAACTTAAAGGAACCAAGTAAAACTCGGAGAGCATCTTCGTCCGAGTTAACGGCCTCTTCTTGTTCCTCTGGACTCTCGGAGCTAGGAGAAGTGTCGATCTTCCAAAAATCATCATCAGCCTGAGATGAAGGTATCAGAACAAGGGTTATCAGCTGTATCAAGTGGAAAGAGCGAAGGTAAAAACATCAAGATCGGATCTTTACCTTGGGGGCTGGGTTCTCGAGTGTGAAGGGCTCTAGTCCGGATATGTTCCGGATTACCTCTAGTTTTTCTGTCAGAAAGCCCTTGATAGTTTTATTGGTGTCACAGGCCGCAAAGCTGTTATCAGAGTACCGGAGCGGGTCTGTGGTGTGCCCCGAATACTCGCACATTAACTTTGTGCGGATGGAATTGGGCTGAATCCGGAAATCGACCCAAGTTTTCACCAGGTTGAGCCCGATGAGACCTTGGGCCGCAAGAATAGTGATTTTGGCTAGCAAAGGTTGAATTGCCTCCCTGTCCGAGTCAGGGGCAAAGGCATTAAAATTCTCGAGATGTCAAGAAGGCCCTCTGAGTAACCCGGCAGTTTCTTTTGGCCGGGTGGGAAGTGTCTCGGCAGTAAAAATATGAGAGCTGCCAATGTTTGACGTGGGAGTTAAGGGTAAGAGGTGGCATCAGAGAATTCTTGCGGCGCTGGATGGAAAACCCCGCCGCAAGCAAGGAGCGCCCCGTCGCCGCTTTCGCGGCACGGTTTGCATTGGAAAAGCTCGACGAAAAGAGCCAAACTTGGCGGAGTGCACAAGTATGACTCGGAAAGGACGATGAAGAGATATTTAACACGGAGTTAGGCCCTATGTCAAATATACGAAGGCCATAGTGGCTCAAAATGTCACGAAAGAAAGGTTGACCCGGAGGACGGAAGCCCCGGTCACGTGCTCCACGAAACATATTACCTCATCCTTTGCCGGTGTAGGCCGGTCTCGTTACCCGCACCCTCCACTGGATATCCTCTTGGGGGGGAAGAACCCTAGCTCGACCAGTTCTTCTAACTTGGCCTTGGTGACCGAAGATCGCGCCCAGTTGGCGGATATGGAGTTGGTGGTCTTGGCCTTGGCTGGTGTTTTTCCCTGCTTCTTGGGAGCCATGTGATTGACTTGCAAAGCACAAGGTAGAAGGATACAAGGAATAAGACTCGGAAACCATAAGCAGGTCGAGTATCGGTGAGTGGCATCGAGACAATATGGAAGTTACATACTATCCGGGTGTTATTCCGTGGAGCAAGGTTCAAGCTATCCGGGTATCAAGCATCATTATAAAAATCATGGAGGCTTACGCATTGAAAGAATGTTCGAGGGTGATGGATGGTTACACAGGTACCTATTACGAATAAAGGGAATCGGAAAAGGGAAGATTTTCCGGATGATAGAGGCGAGGGCGGAAAAATTGGGCGGCCCGAGCCCAGGCTAGAGATTCCATTTCTGGATTTGTGGCAAAATTAGCAGCTATGGGCGGTAGGGAAGTAAAATAAAGTCAGTATCCAATCCATTGGATGAACTAGAGTGAGTACAAGTAACTTAATTCGGCATGACCGGGAAAATGACCGGCGGGTTGACCTAGATCTAATCTGAAGAAAATCAAGAAATTGCGGAGGCCAGTTAACGGGTGTGGGAGGCTTACTGGAGGAGATCGAAGTGAAGCTCGACGGAGGAAAATAGCACAAGCTTGGTGCCCCTTTGCGATTCCCGGCGGGCCGGTTGGGGGTTTGGCGGCGGATCTTGGCGGCGGTGCAGAGCGCACTGTGGCGGAGCGTAGCCGGCGGCCGATAGGCTCCGGTGATGCGCGCGAGGTTTCCGTGGTGGCGCTCTGTGAGCTTGAGCACGGAGGAAGAAAGGAAGAGGAATAGGGGGAAGTGAGCCGTTGGGGTTAGGGTTACCCCTAAGAGCATATTTATAGTGGTTCGGTTGGATAAGTTTAGTTCAACGAGCGGGAGCCGGGAATTACGGAGTAACGGCTATCTGTTTGAGTTTTGCGAGATATGCTTCAAGTGTTGAACGTGATATCTGGGCAGAAATAAGAAGGAGATATTCTTCATAATATCAAAATCAATTATCGAGTAAAGTGCAGGATCTTGACATTTTTATCAGGGCTTAGACCCGGAAAGCTAAGCCGAGTGTTTGGAGAGAAGCCAGGTTACTATATGGCCACCGTGGAGTTGGGCCTAGCTGTTTATCAAAGCGTTTTAACCCGGCCTTCATACATTTGGGCATTTGATGTTTTTTTTCAGGGAATAGCAAGCGCTTCAAGGAAGGATCCGTGAAGCCCAAGCTATTCTGGGGACTACTGATGAAGGGATGCTAACCCGGTAGGCCAAGTCCAAGGCATAACCCGGCCCAAAGGACGCTGCGTAAGATCCGGCTAAGGATAAAGAAACTTCTGGAAGGCCCAAGTTTGTAGGCCTCGTAACCCGGATTGTGGGTTACGGTAAAGGAAAGTTAGGGTTTGTATGCTGTGTCCGGGTAGGATTCAGGGTGTACCTTGGAGAGTAAGCCAGGGGGTACGGGTGCTTTATAAACCGATCCCTAAGTTTGTTTGAGAGAGATCGAAGAACCCTAGCAGTATCGCTTGGTATCGAGCATCCAGTGTATACGAGAGATTGAGTTAATATATTAAGATCGGAGACTCGGCGACTTGATTGCCGGCTACCAGATCGAATTCCATCATGTTTTCCTCTGAGCTAAACCCTCTCCCAAACGCCTGTGTCGTCTTGCCCCAAGATCAGTTACCCCCGGTAACATCTGTCGTGATTATCCCACGACAAGTCAACCACGAGTCTTTTTGTTTGATCCTTCTTTGCAACGAACAGAGTTGGGCAACCCCAAGCGGAGGAACTAGGTTGAATGTAACCTTTCTCCATGTACATATCGATTTGCTCCTTCAACAATTTCAGTTCAGGAGGAGCTATCTTGTATGGATGCTTAGAGATTGGAGCAGTACCTGGTTCAAGCTCGATCACGAACTCAACTGCTCTGTCCGGAGGCATCCCTGGCAACTCTTCTGGAAAGACGTCAGGGAATTCACAAACCACCGGAACATTTTCAAGTAGAGGTAGAGGTTTAGCATCGAGAGTGTATAGCTGAACAGAACTTGATTCATTTGGAGAATAGACTATCTGGCCAGAAGGGTGGAACAGAGTTATTGACTTCCGAGCACAATCAATCGTAGCTTTATTGGCCTTCAACCAATCCATGCCAAGAATGACATCAATGTCAGAATTGCCAAGCAGAATGAGGGAAGAAAGGAATATGTGACCTCCAATTAGAATCTGATTCTCATGACTGATCTTGGAAGTTTGCATAGTTGCTCCAGGGGAGTTTACTACTAACGGGGAACCCAAACCAACAAAAGGTAGTTTAACTGCTGTCGCAAAGATCTTTGACACGAAAGAATGCGATGCTCCGGTATCAAACAACACTTTAGCTGGGTTAGAGTTTACGGGGAATGTACCGAGAACGACGTCAACAGCTTCCTCAGCTTTGTCGACCTTGACATGATTCACCCTCGCGGTCCTCCCGACAGGCCTGTTGTTGGAGTTGAAGGCTTTAGCCGGGGGAGCACGAACCATTGCCTGGTTGGTGTTGGGGCGAGGAGGTGGAGGTAGCTGCCTCTGAGTGCACTTATCAGCATAGTGCCCTGTCTGCTTGCATTTGTAGCAAGTGACGACACGAGGTGCATCTGGCCTTGGCTGCCCCATTGAGAACCTCTGAGCCTACATCTGAGATGGGTTGGGTGGGCGGGAGGCGAAGCCTGGAGAAGCTTGGGCATATGGAGCCCTAGTGACAGCACCATTTGGCACCCAGATGCGGCGCTTCTGCGGAGGGGTGGTCATGTTGGGAGGAACCACCCTCACCGAGTGCTTGGACTCTTCGAACGCCTTGCGCCCATTTTCCTTATTGAGCGCGGTGTTCACGAGCTCCTCGAAGTCCTTGCACTTGATGTTGGTGAGTGCGTACTTGAGTTCCGGGTTAAAACCTCAGCGGAACCTTGCCATCTTCTTAGCCTCAGTGGACACCTCATCACCAGCGTAACGAGCGAGGCGATTGAAATCATTCTGATAGCCAATGACGTCCAGCTTGCCCTGCTTGAGAGAGCAAAACTCCTCACGCATCCTTTCCATGAGACCATCTGGGATGTGGTGCTTCAGGAAGGCATCCTTGAAACAACCCCAGGTGATTGGGTATCCAGCTCTCATGGTCTGGTAGTTCTCCCACCAGGTAGCTGCCTGACCCTTCAGTAGGTAGGTGGCATACTTTACTTTGTCTTCCTCAGCAACGTGAGCAATGTCCAGAGCCCGGGCCATCTCCCTGATCCAGTCATCAGCATCCAGAGGCTCTCGTGTTGCCACGAAAGCTCTCGGACCCAGACTCAGAAACTCCTTAATGCCGACTCGTGGAGCATTCTGGTTGTTGTGCTGGTTAGCCTGGATCTGGGCCATCTGCGTCACGACCTGAGTCATCTGAGTCAACAGCTCCGTGATCGGAGGTGGCTCCGGCGGGTTGTTCCTTGTTGGCGGCATCCTGAATAGACACGCATTTTAGCACAACAACAGAAACAGATAGACTTGGAAACCGAAAGAGAGATTATTCCGACGCATGAATAGATAACCAACAGGTACATCATCACATGTTCAAATACATCAGAATATCCAACACACCATTACATGGTTCGAAAGCCAAAGGATAACTAAACATAGCTAGGAATGGATACATCGGTACTCCCATGCTCATCACGCAGGACGACGGTGAGTAGCACGACGAGGGGTACGGTGAGGAGGGGGCCCACGAAAGTAGGTAGAACGACGATCCACATAGATCTGACGTGGTCTGAGAGCGACTCTAGGTGTGGTGAAGTACATAGCGTCAGCTCCCTGTGCTCCAAAGCGTGGAATCCCAGTGTAACCAGCACCGAGGTTGAGGAGTGGACCTCTGATCGGCTCGTAACCTCCAGCATCTGGCAGACGACGACCAACTGGCTGATCGAAACGTGCAAAGCGCTCATCTCCAACAAAGTCTGTGGTGTACGTCGCCAGACGAGTCAAAGCAAGGTAGAGCTGCTCTCTGACGGAAGCCAACTCCTGAGACAGTGTGGTGGCAACTGCGTCACTGTGCCTCACAAACTGAGTGGTGGTGTGCAGCCTGGTGTTATCATGCTCGTAGACATCCAGGTTGTCGTAGAGAGTGAAGTGAGCTCCCTCCGAAGTGTAACCACGGGGGATGTGGCGATAGATAGAATCGTCAAATCCCCAGTAGTCAGCACGAAGGACGGTGAGACTTACATAAGCTGCCTGCTGCACAGCCATATCCACTGTGGAACCTACTGCCTCTAGCGGTGGACAACGCTCATGCCATCTGACAGAATGTAGACGATAGCCTGGTAGTAGGTCTGGTCAAACTCTCGCTGCTGCTCGTAACCTGGTACTCTGGTGCCCAACGGAACCCCAGATAAGTGACCATGTCTCTCAGCATCTCCGGATAACCGGCAGTGCTCTCGCAACGAGTCATCCGAACCACCTGCGGGTAGAACCTGAGATCCATCTGCAGATGATCGGGGAAGTTTTGATTAGACACCGGTAGAAGAACTGAAGTGGAAAGCAACAACAAGGTTTCCACGGACGATAAGGATGTTGGGGAAAACAGGATATCGAAGCAACATCGGGAAACACGAGACCAAAAACTCCTGAGGTACTACGGAAGAACCCATCCGGGCTTCTAAAGGATCAATATCTACTGCTTAAGGGATAGAGGATTTGCTTCCGGGGCTTACACGCCTCCGTTCTCAATCATGAGTAGGCAACATGATAAATCATGTCACAACCACCTCCATTCCTATGGTCTAGTAGATATAACTATCCCAGAGAAACCAGGATTCGTGAAAACCTAACTTGAAAGTTTAGGTGAGAAGGGAAAACAACGTTGCACTTCCTTACCAGAAAAGGGTGGGTGGGTGGGGAAAGAAGAAAAATGACATAATTCCTACTCTCACGTTTCATTTTTCCTATATAGCTACAAAAATAGTTTCTAGACTCAACTACGACCAGTAAAAGGGATCCTACAGGCAGACAGGCTCTGATACCATTTGTCGCACCCGGACTTCTAGAGGATACTCACCGTACGAACTGAACAGTATTTTGATTGGATTACGGGGCTTACCGGCACCCGCATCTCTTACGAGTAGGCCAACACTTATGTGTGACAACCAATCTTTACTATTCACCGTCGATGTAAACTATCCCGTAGAAATCAGGACACTACCATTGACGTACTTCATACCATACACACATGGTACGTCAACGGCTTTGAACAAGATGATAACATAACATATCTCTAAGACACAAAAGATTGAAATAAGTTGCAAAGAGCTCTCACTAGAGCAGAGATAGCAAATACAATCATCCAGAGGACACATGTCCCAACATAAAATCATTACATCTCAGCGGAAGTATTCAAAGGGGTCTGAGTACAGACAAATCCAAATAGGCTTAAGAAGCCGGGAATGAAAAGAAAACGGAGCCCATCCACGATGTCTCGGATCCTGCCCGGGTCCGCTACCTACTCGTCAGCAGCCTCGTCAAACTCCATGTAGTAGCCGTCACGGGGATCCTCGTAAGCGTAGTCTGCGGAAACCACAGCCCCAACGGGGTCAGTACATAAATGTACTGGCAAGCAAGACTCACAGTTCACCAAAGTGTAGCCCGTCAACACCAAGCACAGATGCCTTGGGTTCAACGGAAGAAAGGGACATAAAAGATGCTGCAACTGGCGGCACTAACCAACTACAGAACATACTATAACTTCCGGCTAACAGAAAGAAGATAAGATAGCGTATCGTAACCAACTACAACTATCCACCACACAAACACATCCTGGATCTCGCCCCTTATCCAAAGAAGCAATCCGAGGATAACTCACGCAATTGTATTAATGATGGATCAAGTTGTTGTGTCAATAAGCCTATTACTAGTCAAGTTATCATTAGTTAGGTGGAAGTTGTTCTGAGTACTTGTTAGCCAGTACTTTCACCAAGTCAACCATAACCGCGGAAAACACGGCTTCTCGAGAAGATTTATCCCTGCAGGGGTGCACCAATTTGGCCGTACACGTAAGAATATCCCGCCAGGATGGAAATGCACTTCCACCAAGCGAGGCACTCTACACAACTCAACTCTTCTTCGCATCAAGCCCAAAGCACCACGTGCTGTGCGTGCGCGGCTAATCGAGCCCCACGAAGAAAAGGGGACCCTCATAGCACTGGAAGACCACGCCGCCCTAAATGCCGACTACAAAAGTTCCACCCTGGCCTCGGGTTCGTACCTGCATATGCGTGCATCAAATGGAAAGCCCGAACTAAGTGTGGTGATTTGGACGAGATGCGAATCGAATCAAATTGAGGGGGGCGCCCATACAAGCTTCCCACATGCGGATAGTGCGCTCATCATGAATCAGTAGACAAGACCCTTTTCCTATTAGGGTCGACACTAGCAGGCCTCAAAACCACGCCGGGCCTCCTGCCGGTGCCTTATCAGCAATTTATTATTACCTCAAATTAACAGTGATGGGGGGATAATAACCCGGTAGGCCAAACTCCAAGGAGTAACCCGGCCCAAAGGACGCTGCGCAGGATCCGGCTAAGGATAAAGAAACTTTTGGAAGGCCCAAGTTTGTAGGCCCAGTAACCCTGATTGTGGGTTATGGTAAAGGAAAGTTAGGGTTTGTGCGCCGTGTCCGGGTAGGATCCAGGGTGCGCCTTGGAGGGTAAGCCAGGGGGTACGGGTGCTTTATAAACCGACCCCTAGGAGTAGTTGTTTGAGATCTAAGAACCCTAGCAATATCGCCTGATATCGAGCATCTAGTGTAATCCCAGAGTTGAGTTATTATATCAAGATCGGAGACTCGGCGACTTTGATTGCCAGCTACCAGATCGAGTTGCATCATGTTTTCCTCTGAGCTAAACCCTCTCCCAAACGCCTGTGTCGTCTTGCCCCAAGATCAGTTACCCCCGGTAACATCTGCCGTGATTATCCCACGACAGTTGGCGCCCACCGTGGGGCCTGCGTCCAAAGGTGTTTACATCACGGGAGAAGCTCGAAAGAACATGGAGAATCTTGTCGTGGGCGAGATCTACATCGACCACAAAGGAGAAAAGATGGTGGACGATTCTGGCTGGGGGCCAGAGTCGGATCACCTCGAGTCCGGATCTACGGTGACGATCGGCCGGATCAACATCTTCATCGGTATGGTACGTACGCCTGATTTAAAGGGACAATATCATGTGCATACTGCAGGAACTTCTAGCAGGAACAAAGAGACATTGAAGCAAGCGGTAAACTCGGTTTCCTCGACTGCGCCGGGATACCTTAGATGGGCGGAACAAGAGGTAACGTGGAGTAGAAGAGATCACCCGGAAAGAGTAGATCGTCCAGGAGTCTTGGCATTGGTGGTTGCTCCACAGGTTAATGGTTACGAACTGAAAAGGGTCCTGATGGACGGTGGAAGTAGCATCAACATCCTTTATTGGGAAACCTTCTTACGCATGAGTCTCAAAGAGTCCCAGTTACAGAAAAGTTCGACAGTCTTTCATGGGATCGTGCCGGGTCACTCGGCGAGCCCCGAGGGAAAGATCACCTTGGAGGTTGCTTTCGGAGAATCGACGGATAATTATCGAGTTGAGTGGCTCACGTTCGAGGTGGTAAAATTGCGTAGTCCTTATCACGCGCTGTTTGGAAGACCGTCTTATGCTAAATTCATGGCTAGGCCGTGTTATGTGTATTTGCAGCTAAAGATCCCGGGTCCTAAACGGACTATCACCATACATGGGAACCGGGATATAGCGGCTGAGTGTGATGAAGGAGATTCAGTAATGGCCGAGCAAGCGTGCAGAAAGGAAGAACTCGAATATTACCGGTCTCAAGTAAATCCGGATGATAGAACAGCCTTGAAAAATCCGAATACTGAGGACGAGAGAGCAAAATTCAAAGCAGCGCAAGACACCAAGAAGATAGATTTTGTCGAAGGTGATTCCACTAAGCAATTTACCATAGGGTCTAATTTGGGAAAAGAGCAGGAGAAGGCACTTGTGGAGTTTATTCGTTCAAATGCAGACGTGTTCGCCTGGACACCTAGCGACATGCCGGGTATCCCTACAGAGCTGGCCGAGCACATCTTGCATGTAGATCCCAAGTCCAGGCCCGTGAAGCAGGGTTTGAGGAAAATGAATGAGGAAAGAAGGAAGGCTATAGGCGAAGAGATCGCTCGGCTATTGGCAGCCGGCTTTATCATGGAAGTATTCCACCCGGATTGGTTGGCAAACCCAGTTCTAGTGATGAAAAAGACCAATGAGTGGAGGATGTGCATTGATTTTACGAGTCTCAACAAACATTGCCCAAAGGATCCGTTCGCACTACCAAGGATAGATCAGATTATAGACGCAGTAGCTGGAAGCGATCTATTATGCTTTCTGGACGCATATTCTGGGTATCATAAAATTAAGCTCAAAAGGGAGGATTGGGAGAAAACATCATTCATAACCCCTTTTGGGGCCTTCTGTTATAAAACTATGACGTTTGGATTGAAGAACGCCGGCGCAACTTACCAACGGTGTATTCAAAAGTGCTTCGAGGACCAAATTGGACGCAACGTCCATGCCTATGTGGATGATGGTTATCAAGACCAGGAAGGCGGAGACATTTATCGATGATCTAAAGGAGACGTTCAAAAACTTGAGGAGGTATCAGATGAAGCTTAACCCGACAAAGTGCGTGTTCGGAGTTCCAGCCGGGAAATTACTCGGCTTTATCGTTTCCGAGAGAGGAATCGAGGCAAACCCGGATAAAATCAAGGCCATCCAGAGTCTGAAAAAGCCGGAAAATTTGAAGCATGTTCAAAAGCTCACGGGCTGCGTAGCAGCCTTGAGCCGATTCATATCCAGGCTCGGAGAAAAAGCAATACCCTTGTACCGGCTCTTGAGGAAATCAGATAAATTCGTATGGGATCAAGAGGCGGATGAGGCGTTTGAGGCACTAAAGAAACAATTATCTGAAGCACCAGTAGCGGCCCCGGGTCCTAAAGAACCTATGTTGCTATACGTGGCAGCCGGCCCCCGAGCCGTCAGCGCAGTAGTTGTTGTGGAGCGCAAAGAGGATGGGAAGGGTTACCCGGTCCAGAGACCGATTATTACGTCAGCGGTATTATCAGAAGCAAAGCAGCGCTATCCGCATTGGCAAAAGTTGGTGTTCGGGGTCTTTATGGCTAGCCGGAAATTGAAGCCGTATTTCCAAGAACACCCCATAACAGTGGTTAGTTCAATACCAATGTCGGATATCATCAGAAACTCGGACGCGACAGGAAGAATAGCCAAATGGGCGATAGAGATGGGGGATTATCACATCAACTACGAACCCAGGTCAGCAATCAAATCTCAAGCTTTAATTGATTTCGTTAACGACTGGACACATACATGCATGACTACAACGGTTCCAAACTCCGAGTCATGGATCATGCACTTCGATGGATCTAAGCAATACGAGGGATCAGGAACGATTGGTAGCAAGGTGTGACGGATGTCAAAGGTACGCTTGCCAAACCCATGTGCCGGCTATGGAGTTACGGACCATCCCGTTAACTTGGTCGTTCGCTGTCTGGGGTATGGACATGGTTGGCCCCTTTCATATGTCACCATGCAAGAAGACACATCTTTTGGTGGCTATTGATAAGTTTACCAAGTGGGTTGAGGTTATGCCAGTTACTAATTGCGAATCAGCCACAGCAGTCAAGTTCCTGAAAAGGATTATCTACTGGTTCGGGTATCCCCACAGCATAATTACCGACAATGGAACCAACATGTCCCTTGGTGAGATGGAGAAGTTCTGTGGCAACAATGGAATCCGGCTTGATGTTGCATCAGTGGCTCATCCGCAGGCCAATGGACAAGTGGAGGGCAAACCAAGAATTGCTTCGCGGATTAAAACCACGATTACGAGTCCCCTGTATCAGGGCAGCTGGCGCATGGGTCGAAGAACTTCCTTCTGTGGTTTGGGGTATCAATACCACGCCTAATAGATCGACTCAGATGACACCCTTCTTCATGGTCTATGGCGCGGAGGCAGTACTACCAAGTGATATTATTCATGATTCACCACGAGTATCAGCATACGTCGAAGTGGAGAATGAAAAAACCCGGCAAGATGCCGTGGATATGTTAGAAGAGCAAAGGGAACAAGCCCTGGAAAGATCAGCCATATATCAGCAGATTTACGAAGGTATCATAGCCGGCACGTGAAAACCCGGGTCTTCCAGGAAGGAGACCTGGTTCTGCGCCTGGTACAGTCGAACGAAGGAAAGCACAAGTTATCACCACCATGGGAAGGACCGTTTATCGTAAGCCGGAATTTGCATAATGGGTCATATTACTTGATAGATGCAAGGGAAGAGTCGACCACAGTTAATGCCACTGCTCATACCACTTCATCTATGCAAGAATGAGACAGACCGTGGAACGTGGCTCAGCTACGTCCATATTATACTTAGCAAAAATTGTGTTGGCATATGGAATTAAACGATGTAACAGGCAGCAGGTTTTCAGACGTACTCTTTTCCTATCCAGGGTACCCTTGGGGACTGGACGGGTTTTAATGAGGCGGCTTGCTGACCTAGATTTTTCATATCAAGTAAAGAGGTGATTATCAAGAAAAGAGATGATTATTATCAGGTTCTGTACTCTTAGTATGATGCGTATATTTAGGTCTTGGGGACTGGTCGCTTGAATAGCACAGTTACGAACAAAGACCCGGCCATGATGCCTATGAGTTATAAGGGCCGATTACTTGCAAACGAGTACGGCTACAATCTTATAACCGGACAAAGAAGTCCAAATTTCTTGGCTATTCTTACTTAAGCTCGTGTGACTCGCACTAAAGTGGCATGATTTGTTCGCTTACGATTACAGTCAGCCATGAAACCCGACGGGGCTTGACTGGCCACGTTTTCGTATAGATGTAACAACATGGTATCCACGCGAAAGCCGGATTACAGTACAAGATAGTCAAAAGGGTCATCTAAACCACAAGTTATGCAGAGTACAAGGCTAACAGCTGGAAACTCAACGATTATTAAGCATAACTTCAAGTCCTATGTGAAACGACTCAGGGGTCTTTGTGAATTTAGCAGCAGGCAACTCGTTCTCCTTTCAAGATCAAGTGTCCTAGACTTGGAGATCCGGGTCCGGGTGATTTGAAATCTTGAAAGAGAAAAAATTGTTTACTTGTTAAAATTCCAAAAACCCAAATATCCGAGTCTTGGGGACTTGGGGAGTTAGAAGTAAATCCGCTTGTCAACACCCATGAGACCCGGAAACCGAGTTTCACAAAAGGAACAATAAAGAAAGCCGGATATCGAGAGCAGATGAGTTCAAAAGTGGATAAATTTAAAAGGCCAGAAGAGGCACAAGAGTATATCAAGACCTTAGCGTACATTACAAAATCCCGGTGAACAGATATCAAAGGTGCACAGGCGCACCACCCAAAATATAATTGTTTAAACAACACGTTGGCCGACTGACGCATAAGAAGAGGCATTAAGTATCAGATATCACTCGGCGTTCATCTTGGCCTTGCCCTTGCCATCATTAGTGGTAGCAGCAGCACCCGGATCAGTAGTACCAGCCCGCGCAGGAGGAGGAACGACCGGTGTTGAGGTAGCGGGGGCAGAACCGGCTTCAGCTTGCTTCTTGGCAGCCTCCGCCCTCAACGCAGCAGCTTCCTCCTTCCACCGAGCCAGCATATCATACGGCTCGGGAAGATCCGATTTAACCGCTTCACCAGCAGCATCATATGCAGGAACAAGGATATCAACATCCAGGTCGTCAGCGATCACGCTGGCCGGGTAACGGACCTCCTTCTGGACAGCCTGAAAATCCTTCACTGAGAACTTGGACCCATTGTAAGGACCCCAGACCGGCAGTCTGAAACCCTACGTATGCATACATTCACGATCCCAGAAAGATCAGTCGTGAACAACATACAAAGTTGGCACACAGAAATACATCATCCATTACACGAATACATAAGGGTATTACACAAATGATCACATGATCAAGTTTAAAGCAACTGCCACAAGGGCAGGCAACTTAACAAACACAGCGGAAGACAATTAAAACACAACGTAGTTGAGCCCAAGTCACGCCTTAACCTACAGGCTGCTGACCCGGAGACGATCCTAGTTTCGCAAAGCCGTCAACTCCGTACTTCTCTTCATAGATCTCCTTCGGAGACTCCTTCTCCAAATCTGATAAGTAGATACCAGGGGCGAAACCATAATGAGTACATTTGAATGTACTCAGCAAGACATCCATCATGTCACTTACCAAACATGCAAATATGCTTATGGTGGAATAGGTAGGCTATAAATAGGGTTCACTATCAATGGTGTTCATGTATGATGACACCACAGTTGCAGTCAGGTTAATCTGTATCTTCGTTGAAGAAGATACTTCAGAAGAAAATAATATAGTTTTATTTCTCTTGTCGATATCACATGTACAAGAGGTTTTGTAAAACTTTGTTAAAGAATATTTTCTCTTTGCAAAACTTCTTGGAATCAGTTTCCAGAATTCTTGCTTAGAGTAGAAAAGGTTTTCTTTGCAAAACATTTTGTTTTGTATAGCATCATCTGGCTTTTCATCATCGACGATACCTCCACGGTATACGTTTTCCTTCCTTTCCGAACTTCACAAGTTCAACACTTCCTTTCCAAAAATTCCTTTTTTGAAAACTTCCTCTTTTGAAAACATTGACACAATGCTAGCTACATGGCCATTCAACCGTCCATATCCGAGGACGCGGCTATCTCGAAATAGTTTTACTCTGCAGAGGTGTACACATTTCCACCAGATCCAGAATCCGCCATGAAACACCCATGGACTGTCCTCAACCTATGAGAACATCAGATAACTGATATTGACTATCCGCTATGTGCAAGCTAGTACATGACTATCTCTTCAATTGGGGTTCCCCCTCCCTGGCAAGCCGTGTCCCACACTGCCCAAACAGGAGACCCAACTGCTGCATCCGGAGGGAAAATTAATCCCACACTTTAGATGTCCCGTATCCTCCACTCCTAGCGACACTTCGGTTCGGAGGATCCAATCCCCTATAGCACTTGAGATAGCACACATACTAACCATAACAAGTTTTTAATCAAGCCCCTACCCATATTGGGGTAAAGTGGCAGTACGGTAAAGGTTGTCCAGCGAAGACTAGGTTATGTGTCATTTTTGAAAACACCACTTTCTCAAAAATGACCACTTCCACATTCCTCCGGAGAACAAGGATCCGCCTTTTCTCCGGGTTTTTCCGTAAAGCCTTTGTTTTGTAGAATCACAATTTTAGGGTGTCTTAGGGACTAGTATATTTGATGGTAATAAATACCATATGGTGGCTTATGGGCTTGGTATTACCAAGTTTAACTACTGGCATGATAGTAACCTATATACTAATATAGTAGTAATAGCCACATCAAAAATAGTTTTGATAATCAAGTTTTGGTAAAACTTCAGAGGTAAAACATGCATGATATAATGGTAAGTATTGTATCAGCAAGCAATCAGGATGGCTTGCCTGGTAACTCTTGTGTCCCTGGTGTTGGAGTGACTGGAACTTGAAACAGAGCTTCACGACACTTCCTTCCTCTTCGTTTTCTAACGCCGTAAAAGGAATAAAGGACACACATTCAGAACCAATCAAGGCAAGCAACAATACATAACAACACATACAGCAAGGAAATCTAATAAAAACCAATCACACAATTATAATGGAGGCAAACAATCAAACAAACACACTTGACATAAATGCCACTTAATAAGACAACTTAAGGTTGGAGGGACATATCTCAACCTTAATATCATGGATTCAGTGGGTGTGCCACTCTCATACCAAGATATTAATAAACCCAAAATATACTTAGTTTCACAAGGGTGATACTACTAAAAGTATATAAAACATGCACCACATTAATCATGGCAATGGGTCTATCAACCAAACAACAAAAAGAAAAAGGTAGGTATCTTACTAAGTCTAAATTCACATCAAGAATAAATAAGACACATGATTTGCAAAAGTTACTTTTACAAATCAGTGAGCCTACACAAGTGTAACAAGTTAATAGACTCATCACAAAACACACAATTTCTCATAGTGAGAACAATAGAAACAATGACTAAAAAGGAGGAATCCTATAGACATGCTTCTACTAAAAGTTTGCTATGCAAGCATGCATAATATGTAAAGTACTAACATGCAAACAAGGAACCATGTTATAATTATGGTAAATGAAAACATGTCCTCATGCAAGGATACACAAATTTCTACCAAACACAAGTTGGCAGGAAAAATAATTCAATACAAAAACTGCTAAGGAAACTAGTACTACTCACACATGAAGAATCAATGGATGTATTTCAATCAAGTAATTGAAATACAACCAGAGGGTCCATGTCATAAAAACAGTAGTGAAAAATATCTATACTTGCCATAACAAAAATATTCCATTTGATAAAACAAGGCATCAATTTGCAGGGCAACTCCTATATATTAGTGATAATAAAAGGGCATTACTAGAGGAATCAATCAACACTCCAAAGATGGATTTTTCCTAGCAAGCCACACATGATTACAACCACTTACAAACAGAAGCATACACATTTCCATTTAGCACAAAAATTCCCAAGCAAAAATACTAGGCACTCATTAGTTATGAAACTATATAAAAGAAACACATCTAGTGTGGGGAAAATAATGTTTCCACCAAAAATGCAATGAAACCAGTGGGTGTTCCACTAGCATATCAAAGCATCAAGAGGTCACAATGCCTCTGGTCATACTTGACAAAAATTAGCAAAAACCTAAACTAGCACCTAGTGCAATAACAATACTAGCAGAAAATAATAGGGTGCTTAAATAAGCAAGGCAATGCTACTCATGCTATTATTTTCACACAAGTGAAAATCTAGGGGTCAAGTACTCATAAAAACATCATCAAAATGCTACTGGTCCTATGAACATAACACAAAAATAGGTGGCTACACAACCACAAATGATTATGTCAAAAATTCCACACATGAGGGAATTTTTCCATACATCCTCATAGTTATGACAAAGCTACTCATGCTTTTCTACCAAATCAAATGCACTATAGCAGAGGTGATAACAACACAATATAAGTACCAACATGGTACTGGATCTAATATCTCAACACAACAATTCAATCACTTGCACACAATTTAATCAATCAAAAATTCTATGCAAGTAATAACTAGAGGTAAAACATATTCTATTCCCATAAATCATATTTCTTCTCAACTCAAGTCCACACATTCTAACATGCTAAAATAGTTAAGTAACACTTAGAAAACAAGTTCACACAACTTATACATGCTAGAAAACAATATTGCAACACAAAAATATCATCACACAAATTAATTAACTAAAATGCCAAAATGGCAGAAACAGGTGAAACAAAGATCTGTCCACCAAATTTTGTAGGATTCTCTAAAAATTAAACCCAGCTAGTTTTGGATAGTCCTAAACATATACAAGACTATCCAGTTGAGTTTGCATCAAAATACATTTTTAATAATTTTATAAAAATCACCAAAGTGCTCTCTGGTGTTTTACCAAATTGCATGCCATTTCAAAATTTCTTGGAATTTGGAAGCAAGGTTAATTGCTCCTGTTAGGAAATTTCAATGGCTATCCAATGCAATTGACCTTAC
This sequence comes from Alopecurus myosuroides, assembly GCA_028641055.1. Taxonomy (NCBI): domain Eukaryota; kingdom Viridiplantae; phylum Streptophyta; class Magnoliopsida; order Poales; family Poaceae; genus Alopecurus; species Alopecurus myosuroides. The sequence goes on along the minus strand of CM054057.1, from coordinate 589,952,156 downwards.
TTCATTCTGAGTTGTGAAATAAAAATGGTGCTCATTTTGGTGTTTCTGGTACCTGTTGCCAAATCATTTTTCATTTCAAAACTATACATCCAAAAGTAGATCTACAAGTTGGAGGTGGTTTAGATTTAGTTTATGTACCACTGTGAATTTTATTTTGGTCAAATTCATTTGTTTGGTTAGCTTTTAGGGCCAAAAGCAATCATGCATCAATCTGTGAAAATATAAATGGAAAATCAACTGTCCTGGGCCAGATCTGCTAATTGGGCCGGCCAGGTCAAAACTCACCGCGAGGGAAGCTAACCTTAGCCGCTGACCCGCGGGCCAGGATGCCACGGGGGCAGCCACGCGGCAAGGCCAGGCCCCACGGGCCAGTTTGACTCCTTGCGCGGGGTCAAAGGGTGATGACGCGAGCGTGACCTCACCGCGACGTCATCGCCGGCGGCAAGGAATTCCGGCGAGCAAATCCGAGCGAAAACGTTTACCATTTTACGAATCAAAGACATATACGGGTTCCTCTCGACGTGGGCTACCAACTAGGGCCAACGTCGTTTCCAGGGAGAGGCCGGAGAGTGGCCGGCGGCGAGGGCGTGCGGCGACCGGAAACAGAGCACGGCGCGGTGGAGTTCTAGAGGGAGAGGGAGGGGGAAAAAGGCGGCGGGTGATTCGCCTGCTTACCATGAACACGCGGGGGTGCTCGGAGAAGAAGGAGGTGGCTCGAGTCACCGGGAATAGCTCGCCGGAGCTCGCCGGCCCCGAAGACGAAATTGGACGGCGCGGGCTCCTGGCGCCATCCCGCCTCGATTCCTCTCGCACACGGGGTAAACACGACGATGCGGAGACGATGGTGCTAACGGCTACCGGCGGCGTGCCCTCTAACGGCCGATCGATGGCGAGCTCATCAAGCTAGGGTTTCGGTTTTGCAAAATATCTAAGAGAGAGAGGACTAGTCCAAGGGGGAGAGAGAGGGGGTAGATAGCAGCACATGGGGGGGTTTTAACCATCTAGAAGCCTTCCACTCGAAGGCAATGGAGCATGGGCAGCCATGCCCTCTACTGCTTGCTACAGGAAGAAGAAGGACATGTGTGACTAGGATAACATTTTGGTCCCTAGCAATTACAACAAGGTCCCTGTGCTCTCTGAAAATGGATGTTTTCCCTAAGCAAACAAAGTCATAATTTGAAATCCCTTTGCCCAAAATTCTTACTAGTTAAGATACACAACATATGTGAAAATTGGCTCATTTGCCTAAACTTGATAATTTAAAGTTGTTCAAATTTGAATTCTTACATAAATGGACATTGAATTTATTAACCTACTTAGGAGCTTCCAAAAATGATAATTTTTGGCACACATTCCTTATTTGATGTGTTCCTTATGTGGTAGAAAATTCAGGTCATTTTGAGTTAGTTCATAGAACAAACTTGTTCCAATTTCAAAAAGGTGCTGTCAAGAAAACAGGGCTTTTTGGCAACTTAAATTATTCAAAAACTTGCGCCCTTTTGTTTTTCATCCTTATTTATGATATAGAGCATATGGTATTTATTTCATGGCATTTGGAAAAAGTTTGTAGAACAAACTTGTTCAAAATCCCAAATGTTGCTGTGGAGAAAATTCATGTTTTCAGGGCTTTAATGGATTCAATTTTGGTCTCCTCTTGTGTGTGTTCCTTATTTGATATAAGAAATCAATGATATGAATTTCAAATAATTTAAAGAAAGTTTCCAATAGTAACTTGTTTTAGTTTTTTGTTTCTGGAAATATTGGAATTTCTATTTAATAAAGCACTTGGCTTTTCTTTAGCAAATGATTTGCCAAAATATTTATGTGACTAGAGATAGCAAGTCAATGCTCTCCAATACTATTGTTTTTAATCTTGCAAGGTTGGAAAAACATTTGATAATATTTTGGTGAAGCATTTAAGAATGCCTCTTTTTCTGATAATCTTTTAGGGAAATTTTATTAAGTGTTTCCTCTTTCTTAATTTAGGTCTTGGAATAATATTCAACAAGTATGAGATTCATAAGATGTTCTTGGAAAACTCTTTGATCAATATTTACTTTAGAAAATATTGCCAAGGTCATTGGAACAATGTGTTGAATATTTTTAGTTTACTGCTTTGCTATCTTTTAAGGTTTGCTTTCAATTTCTTAGCCATGTAGGATTATATACTTAGTTTGTTTAGTTGCACTTAAACAAAACACAAACAAAGTTTATTTGTCAAGCAATTAGCAAAACAACTGTGTTATCAGGTATTCCAAAATTGGGATGTGACAGGTCTTCCCCCCTTAAAAAGAATCTCGTCCCCGAGATTCGCAAGCAAAGACTAAGGGAGGGCCAACAAACACAATGTTAGTGTTGGAAAGCAGGTGCTTCCCCCATTTGACTTTTCTTGGGAGGTGGGGTACATCCCTAAATTAGCAAATTTACTTTAAAAATTTCTCTAGCTATCAATTTACTCAACCACCAAATTTTAAAAGAAATCTGATAACGTCACTACTGCCAACTAGTTCCTTTTAGTGCAGAACTACCTGGAAAAGTACCGTCAATTATTACATGAGTTCCTAGCTATATCCCACATCTTACATACCACATATGGGGTGGTTTACCACCCTCATAACAAGGTATATAATAAGCTAAACATATAGCTTGTGGGTGCAAAGGTTAGGTTGCTAAGGTAAAACAAACAGACAGAACAAATACCCATGGCAGTGGTTATTACCACCACAAGCAACTATCACTTAATATGTTCAAGATTTTAGTTGGGTGTTTTTAGTTTCATAAGATACTCTTAAGCACAATCATAACACAAGTATAAACTCATGCTAAGGTAAAACATTTAAACAAAATCCAATAAACAAGCAAACAACACCACAGATGAATAGACTATTTATTCACTAGGTTATTGTTTATTAGAGGTTTTGGAACCCATCAATCATGAACAATTAGCAAACAACCAGTAGCTAAAAACCAATGAATACAATCATAAAGGTACTATAAAACACCATCTTCACACAAGATAAAACTCCTATTACACAGGCATAACAAAAAAACAGGACTGCACAAATAACACACTAGTATGAAAAATCTACACCAGCATGCTATAAGAGATAATCATATCCTATAACCATAGAACATGAAACTAAATAATTCATGGCATGATAACAGAAGTAATAACTTCCTATCATGCTATATCAACACATATGCTCGTAAAATAAAAAGAGGGTAATACTAGAGCAAAAATCACCATTTTCTAGTGGTGAAACTAGTTTCACTCTAGAGAAGCAAACAATGCTATCATGATGTTTAAAACTAAACAAGAAAGTCATGAATATAAGTGTACCTAATAACAGTACACAAAACTTACTCATGTTAGTAAGCACAAACACCAGAGTAACTTTATGAATCAACCATTAAGCATGCAGAAATTTCTTCTAGCGATTTATGTTTTCTTTAACCAATTACTAGCAAACAAGCAAGGTATAACTCACACAACCAGTAGCTATGCAATTAATGAAAAGTTATCTAAAACTTCTCAAAAATCCATACACTCAATTTGAAATTATTCACAAATAATCTACCAATCAAGAGGAATTTATTTTATTTGCGAACAATTTAATTTTAGCACACGATAGTGAAACATTTCTTAACATGATACCCCTAAGGAATATTATGCTAACAAAAGGATCACACCTAAACATATTAGTATTTACTAATAAGAAATAAACTTCTCACTTGCATAAGTGAAAAGAAACGATTATATTTCCCATGGTGGAAAATAGAAATCAATCACATAGTGAAACATGCTATTTTCACACATGTGTATGGTTGGGGATTTTCATCCTCAAGCCAAAACACAATGGGACCAGTGGACTATGGCCTACTAATACCAAGGCAAAATAGGTACTAAGCCTCTGGTTCCTCATGAAAAACTTTGCATACAAGATAAAAATATAAGGCTATTTAATCTAGTGAAACAATACTAGTGCATATTGATAGCAATTCTTACACATGCTTTACTATTAAGAGACATGCAAGCTAACATAGGTACAAGCATCAAAATAACAGTACCTAAATGGTACTGGACTCAAAGAAACATAGCACAAAATTTACTAAGAAAGTATTCACAGATCTAGCTCTCACAATTACTTCCAATTAATAAACTAGAAGGTAACAAATGCTATTTCATTTTTTTTATTCGAGTTTCCAATCATGCACACACTTTCTATGGTAGGTTTATTGTAAGAAAACAACATAATAACAAGTCCTAACAATTCCATATAAGTTAGGAAGCAAGATTGAACAAAACACAAATTTATTTCAATCAAGAGCACACAAAGAAACAAAAACAGGAAAACTGTTGTTTCCTAGATCTATCATATCCATTCCATCGTTCACTTTATTTCTAAACCTCGAATCTCATAGTACCTACAATTCTACCAAGTTTTTGATTTCCAAAGTAGATACACCGATTTCCTATTGAGTAGTCAACGAATAGGTCATCCTCTTATTTTCTCGTGACTTCTCCTTTTTACCAACTAGATTAAAAAGTGTCGTAAGTCACTTAATTCTTTGGTTTAGAAAGAGTTGTCAGTAGTTCGCATGCTTTGGTTAGGTGTCAACCTAAAATTACGCAAAACATGTTAGTCTTGTTAGTTTCCTATTTAATTATGTTTGTCCGACAAGATACGACTAGCGTCATACGTCGAATATTGAATTGTGCTCTTCTTATTGGCTTTTTAGGGGGTTGCGCATCATGGCATGTGAAGACTTATTTTGCACCTTTCTCCAGAGGAGGGAGGTATATAACTTTTAAAAGGGGATTTCTCTTAATTGGTCTTTTAAAAGGGAACATAACAAAAAAAGTGCGACATTTAGCCAACAAGTTAAAAAGAGTCTTTTGCAAACAGACAAAACATAGAGGTTTAGGTCAGTATTGGTTGGTTTTCTTCACGCCTTTTCTTCTTTGAGGATTGTCGTTGTTGGAGCTTTATTTGTTGGAGTGCATCACTGGTAGCGACGCTATCAACTCGTGTGGCTTGATGGTCCTCTATTATTAGGCAGAACGGTGCTTTCATTGATTTGTGGGGCAGATGGTGGTGGTTCACGACGGGTCGCATTATGAAGCGAAAACAAGTATAAGTCTAAGCAACAAATTCTTGTTTTTGAATGCTATACAAACATTTTTGCTTGCAAAATTTTTACACGAGGCGATTCAAAAACAAGAGCGGGGCAAGCACAAATCTGCAAATTTTGAGCACCCCACAAACATATAGAAGCCTAGATGAACCAAAATCTACACCCCACAATAGCACAAATTCCTACGGACACACATAAACAAGCCAAAACACACAAGCAAGGCTCCATTGGAGCTACGTCGGGGGATGATCCAAAAATCCTAGAAGTGGCTGAAGAACTATATCTACTTCTGACCATCATCACTGTAGAGCTATGCGATTATTTTTGGTCTTCTCGGGACATCGGCAAGTATAAAAGCTTTTGGATAGAAACAAGATAATATAAGTAAAGTTTTGATAAAAATTTATGCAATAATCTGTTTTTGAAACCCCAACTATTTTCTGAACAGAAAACTTCAAAGATGAGAGAAGTTTCAAAAACAGAGCGGAGCAGTTGCAAACAAGTAAGAAATAAACTCTTAACCGAGAGAGATACCAGCTCTGTAAGGCCCGCCCTTCGAACCACTGTTCAAGGACGCCCTTGATATGCATTTAGAATCTTTTGAAAAGATCAGAAGGAGGGAAAATATACTAAAATTCCCTGAGATAAAAATAATGTAGATAGTAAATAGGTTTTTACTCAAAAATATTTTTCTTTCCTATCTGACGTCCATGCTAACTAAGGTCTCCTAAGGTCAGGATGGCTCTGATACCAACTCTGTAAGGACCCCAGACCGGCAGTCTGAAACCCTACGTATGCATACATTCACGATCCCAGAAAGATCAGTCGTGAACAACATACAAAGTTGGCACACAGAAATACATCATCCATTACACGAATACATAAGGGTATTACACAAATGATCACATGATCAAGTTTAAAGCAACTGCCACAAGGGCAGGCAACTTAACAAACACAGCGGAAGACAATTAAAACACAACGTAGTTGAGCCCAAGTCACGCCTTAACCTACAGGCTGCTGACCCGGAGACGATCCTAGTTTCGCAAAGCCGTCAACTCCGTACTTCTCTTCATAGATCTCCTTCGGAGACTCCTTCTCCAAATCTGATAAGTAGATACCAGGGGCGAAACCATAATGAGTACATTTGAATGTACTCAGCAAGACATCCATCATGTCACTTACCAAACATGCAAATATGCTTATATGGTGGAATAGGTAGGCTATAAATAGGGTTCACTATCAATGGTGTTCATGTATGATGACACCACAGTTGCAGTCAGGTTAATCTGTATCTTCGTTGAAGAAGATACTTCAGAAGAAAATAATATAGTTTTATTTCTCTTGTCGATATCACATGTACAAGAGGTTTTGTAAAACTTTGTTAAAGAATATTTTCTCTTTGCAAAACTTCTTGGAATCAGTTTCCAGAATTCTTGCTTAGAGTAGAAAAGGTTTTCTTTGCAAAACATTTTGTTTTGTATAGCATCATCTGGCTTTTCATCATCGACGATACCTCCACGGTATATGTTTTCCTTCCTTTCCGAACTTCACAAGTTCAACACTTCCTTTCCAAAAATTCCTTTTTTGAAAACTTCCTCTTTTGAAAACATTGACACAATGCTAGCTACATGGCCATTCAACCGTCCATATCCGAGGACGCGGCTATCTCAAAATAGTTTTACTCTGCAGAGGTGTACACATTTCCACCAGATCCAGAATCCGCCATGAAACACCCATGGACTGTCCTCAACCTATGAGAACATCAGATAACTGATCTTGACTATCCGCTATGTGCAAGCTAGTACATGACTATCTCTTCAATTGGGGTTCCCCCTCCCTGGCAAGCCATGTCCCACACTGCCCAAACAGGAGACCCAACTGCTGCATCCGGAGGGAAAATTAATCCCACACTTTAGATGTCCCGTATCCTCCACTCCTAGCGACACTTCGGTTCGGAGGATCCAATCCCCTATAGCACTTGAGATAGCACACATACTAACCATAACAAGTTTTTAATCAAGCCCCTACCTATATTGGGGTAAAGTGGCAGTACGGTAAAGGTTGTCCAGCGAAGACTAGGTTATGTGTCATTTTTGAAAACACCACTTTCTCAAAAATGACCACTTCCACATTCCTCCGGAGAACAAGGATCCGCCTTCTCCGGGTTTTTCCGTAAAGCCTTTGTTTTGTAGAATCACAATTTTAGGGTGTCCACTTAGGGACTAGTATATTTGATGGTAATAAATACCATATGGTGGCTTATGGGCTTGGTATTACCAAGTTTAACTACTGGCATGATAGTAACCTATATACTAATATAGTAGTAATAGCCACATCAAAAATAGTTTTGATAATCAAGTTTTGGTAAAACTTCAGAGGTAAAACATGCATGATATAATGGTAAGTATTGTATCAGCAAGCAATCAGGATGGCTTGCCTGGTAACTCTTGTGTCCCTGGTGTTGGAGTGACTGGAACTTGAAACAGAGCTTCACGACACTTCCTTCCTCTTCGTTTTCTAACGCCGTAAAAGGAATAAAGGACACACATTCAGAACCAATCAAGGCAAGCAACAATAACAACACATACAGCAAGGAAATCTAATAAAAACCAATCACACAATTATAATGGAGGCAAACAATCAAACAAACACACTTGACATAAATGCCACTTAATAAGACAACTTAAGGTTGGAGGGACATATCTCACAACCTTAATATCATGGATTCAGTGGGTGTGCCACTCTCATACCAAGATATTAATAAACCCAAAATATACTTAGTTTCACAAGGGTGAGACTACTAAAAGTATATAAAACATGCACCACATTAATCATGGCAATGGGTCTATCAACCAAACAACAAAAAGAAAAAGGTAGCTATCTTACTAAGTCTAAATTCACATCAAGAATAAATAATACACATGATTTGCAAAAGTTACTTTTACAAATCAGTGAGCCTACACAAGTGTAACAAGGTAATAGACTCATCACAAAACACACAATTTCTCATAGTGAGAACAATAGAAACAATGACTAAAAAGGAGGAATCCTATAGACATGCTTCTACTAAAAGTTTGCTATGCAAGCATGCATAATATGTAAAGTACTAACATGCAAACAAGGAACCATGTTATAATTATGGTAAATGAAAACATGTCCTCATGCAAGGATACACAAATTTCTACCAAACACAAGTTGGCAGGAAAAATAATTCAATACAAAAACTGCTAAGGAAACTAGTACTACTCACACATGAAGAATCAATGGATGTATTTCAATCAAGTAATTGAAATACAACCAGAGGGTCCATTTCATAAAAACAGTAGTGAAAAATATCTATACTTTCCATAACAAAAATATTCCATTTGATAAAACAAGGCATCAATTTGCAGGGCAACTCCTATATATTAGTGGTAATAAAAGGGCATTACTAGAGGAATCAATCAACACTCCAAAGATGGATTTTTCCTAGCAAGCCACACATGATTACAACCACTTACAAACAGAAGCATACACATTTCCATTTAGCACAAAAATTCCCAAGCAAAAATACTAGGCACTCATTAGTTATGAAACTATATAAAAGAAACACATCTAGTGTGGGGAAAATAATGTTTCCACCAAAAATGCAATGAAACCAGTGGGTGTTCCACTAGCATATCAAAGCATCAAGAGGTCACAATGCCTCTGGTCATACTTGACAAAAATTATCAAAAACCTAAACTAGCACCTAGTGCAATAACAATACTAGCAGAAAATAATAGGGTGCTTAAATAAGCAAGGCAATGCTACTCATGCTATTATTTTCACACAAGTGAAAAATCTAGGGGTCAAGTACTCATAAAAAAATCATCAAAATGCTACTGGTCCTATGAACATAACACAAAAATAGGTGGCTACACAACCACAAATGATTATGTCAAAAATTCCACACATGAGGGAATTTTTCCATACATCCTCATAGTTATGACAAAGCTACTCATGCTTTTCTACCAAATCAAATGCACTATAGCAGAGGTGATAACAACACAATATAAGTACCAACATGGTACTGGATCTAATATCTCAACACAACAATTCAATCACTTGCACACAATTTAATCAATCAAAAATTCTATGCAAGTAATAACTAGAGGTAAAACATATTCTATTCCCATAAATCATATTTCTTCTCAACTCAAGTCCACACATTCTAACATGCTAAAATAGTTAAGTAACACTTAGAAAACAAGTTCACACAACTTATACATGCTAGAAAACAATATTGCAACACAAAAATATCATCACACAAATTAATTAACTAAAATGCCAAAATGGCAGAAACAGGTGAAACAAAGATCTGTCCACCAAATTTTGTAGGATGCTTTAAAAATTAAACCCAGCTAGTTTTGGATAGTCCAAAACATATACAAGACTATCCAGTTGAGTTTGCATCAAAATACATTTTTAATAATTTTATAAAAATCACCAAAGTGCTCTATGGTGTTTAACCAAATTGCATGCCATTTCAAAATTACTTGGAATTTGGAAGCAAGGTTAATTGCTCCTGTTAGGAAATTTCAATGGCTTAGATTTACAAGTTGGAGGTGGTTTAGATTTAGTTTATGTACCACTGTGAATTTTATTTTGGTCAAATTCATTTGTTTGGTTAGCTTTTAGGGCCAAAAGCAATCATACATCAATCTGTGAAAATATAAATGGAAAATCAACTGTCCTGGGCCAGATCTGCTAATTGGGCCGGCCAGGTCAAAACTCACCGCGAGGGAAGCTAACCTTAGCCGCTGACCCGCGGGCCAGGATGCCACGGGGGCAGCCACGCGGCAAGGCCAGGCCCCACGGGCCAGTTTGACTCCTTGCGCGGGGTCAAAGGGTGATGACGCGAGCGTGACCTCACCGCGACGTCATCGCCGGCGGCAAGGAATTCCGGCGAGCAAATCCGAGCGAAAACGTTTACCATTTTACGAATCAAAGACATATACGGGTTCCTCTCGACGTGGGCTACCAACTAGGGCCAACGTCGTTTCCAGGGAGAGGCCGGAGAGTGGCCGGCGGCGAGGGCGTGCGGCGACCGGAAACAGAGCACGGCGCGGTGGAGTTCTAGAGGGAGAGGGAGGGGGAAAAAGGCGGCGGGTGATTCGCCTGCTTACCATGAACACGGGGTGCTCGGGAAGAAGGAGGTGGGTCACCGGGAATAGCTCGCCGGAGCTCGCCGGCCCCGAAGACGAAATTGGACGGCGCGGGCTCCTGGCGCCATCCCGCCTCGATTCCTCTCGCACACGGGGTAAACACGACGATGCGGAGACGATGGTGCTAACGGCTACCGGCGGCGTGCCCTCTAACGGCCGATCGATGGCGAGCTCATCAAGCTAGGGTTTCGGTTTTGCAAAATATCTAAGAGAGAGAGGACTAGTCCAAGGGGGAGAGAGAGGGGGTAGATAGCAGCACATGGGGGGGTTTTAACCATCTAGAAGCCTTCCACTCGGCAATGGAGCATGGGCAGCCATGCCCTCTACTGCTTGCTACAGGAAGAAGAAGGACATGTGTGACTAGGATAACATTTTGGTCCCTAGCAATTACAACAAGGTCCCTGTGCTCTCTGAAAATGGATGTTTTCCCTAAGCAAACAAAGTCATAATTTGAAATCCCTTTTCCCAAAATTATTACTAGTTAAGATACACAACATATGTGAAAATTGGCTCATTTGCCTAAACTTGATAATTCAAAGTTGTTCAAATTTGAATTCTTACATAAATGGACATTGAATTTATTAACCTACTTAGGAGCTTCAAAAAATGATAATTTTTGGCACACATTCCTTATTTGATGTGTTCCTTATGGTAGAAAATTCAGGTCATTTTGAGTTAGTTCATAGAACAAACTTGTTCCAATTTCAAAAAGGTGCTGTCAAGAAAACAGGGCTTTTTGGCAACTTAAATTATTCAAAAACTTGTGCCCTTTTGTTTTTCATCCTTATTTATGATATAGAGCATATGGTATTTATTTCATGGCATTTGGAAAAAGTTTGTAGAACAAACTTGTTCAAAATCCCAAATGTTGCTGTGGAGAAAATTCATGTTTTCAGGGCTTTAATGGATTCAATTTTGGTCTCCTCTTGTGTGTGTTCCTTATTTGATATAAGAAATCAATGATATGAATTTCAAATAATTTAAAGAAAGTTTCCAATAGTAACTTGTTTTAGTTTTTTGTTTCTGGAAATATTGGAATTTCTATTTAATAAAGCACTTGGCTTTTCTTTAGCAAATGATTTGCCAAAATATTTATGTGACTAGAGATAGCAAGTCAATGCTCTCCAATACTATTGTTTTTAATCTTGCAAGGTTGGAAAAACATTTGATAATATTTTGGTGAAGCATTTAAGAATGCCTCTTTTTCTGATAATCTTTTAGGGAAATTTTATTAAGTGTTTCCTCTTTCTTAATTTAGGTCTTGGAATAATATTCAACAAGTATGAGATTCATAAGATGTTCTTGGAAAACTCTTTGATCAATATTTACTTTAGAAAATATTGCCAAGGTCATTGGAACAATGTGTTGAATATTTTTAGTTTACTGCTTTGCTATCTTTTAAGGTTTGCTTTCAATTTCTTAGCCATGTAGGATTATATACTTAGTTTGTTTAGTTGCACTTAAACAAACACAAACAAAGTTTATTTGTCAAGCAATTAGTAAAACAACTGTGTTATCAGGTATTCCAAAATTGGGATGTGACAGGTCTTCCCCCCTTAAAAAGAATCTCGTCCCCGAGATTCGCAAGCAAAGACTAAGGGAGGGCCAACAAACACAATGTTAGTGTTGGAAAGCAGGTGCTTCCCCCATTTGACTTTTCTTGGGAGGTGGGGTACATCCCTAATTTAGCAAATTTACTTTAAAAATTTCTCTAGCTATCAATTTACTCAACCACCAAATTTTAAAAGAAATCTGATAACGTCACTACTGCCAACTAGTTCCTTTTAGTGCAGAACTACCTGGAAAAGTACCGTCAATTATTACATGAGTTCCTAGCTATATCCCACATCTTACATACCACATATGGGGTGGTTTACCACCCTCATAACAAGGTATATAATAAGCTAAACATATAGCTTGTGGGTGCAAAGGTTAGGTTGCTAAGGTAAAACAAACAGAACAAATACCCATGGCAGTGGTTATTACCACCACAAGCAACTATCACTTAATATGTTCAAGATTTTAGTTGGGTGTTTTTAGTTTCATAAGATACTCTTAAGCACAATCATAACACAAGTATAAACTCATGCTAAGGTAAAACATTTAAACAAAATCCAATAAACAAGCAAACAACACCACAGATGAATAGACTATTTATTCACTAGGTTATTGTTTATTAGAGGTTTTGGAACCCATCAATCATGAACAATTAGCAAACAACCAGTAGCTAAAAACCAATGAATACAATCATAAAGGTACTATAAACACCATCTTCACACAAGATAAAACTCCTATTACACAGGCATAACAAAAAAACAGGACTGCACAAATAACACACTAGTATGAAAAATCTACACCAGCATGCTATAAGAGATAATCATATCCTATAACCATAGAACATGAAACTAAATAATTCATGGCATGATAACAGAAGTAATAACTTCCTATCATGCTATATCAACACATATGCTCGTAAAATAAAAAGAGGGTAATACTAGAGCAAAAATCACCATTTTCTAGTGGTGAAACTAGTTTCACTCTAGAGAAGCAAACAATGCTATCATGATGTTTAAAACTAAACAAGAAAGTCATGAATATAAGTGTACCTAATAACAGTACACAAAACTTACTCATGTTAGTAAGCACAAACACCAGAGTAACTTTATGAATCAACCATTAAGCATGCAGAAATTTCTTCTAGCGATTTTATGTTTTCTTTAACCAATTACTAGCAAACAAGCAAGGTATAACTCACACAACCAGTAGCTATGCAATTAATGAAAAGTTATCTAAAACTTCTCAAAAATCCATACACTCAATTTGAAATTATTCACAAATAATCTACCAATCAAGAGGAAATTTTTTTATTTGCGAACAATTTAATTTTAGCACACGATAGTGAAACATTTCTTAACATGATACCCCTAAGGAATATTATGCTAACAAAAGGATCACACCTAAACATATTAGTTTTACTAATAAGAAATAAACTTCTCACTTGCATAAGTGAAAAGAAACGATTATATTTCCCATGGTGGAAAATAGAAATCAATCACATAGTGAAACATGCTATTTTCACACATGTGTATGGTTGGGGATTTTCATCCTCAAGCCAAAACACAATGGGACCAGTGGACTATGGCCTACTAATACCAAGGCAAAATAGGTACTAAGCCTCTGGTTCCTCATGAAAAACTTTGCATACAAGATAAAAATATAAGGCTATTTAATCTAGTGAAACAATACTAGTGCATATTGATAGCAATTCTTACACATGCTTTACTATTAAGAGACATGCAAGCTAACATAGGTACAAGCATCAAAATAACAGTACCTAAATGGTACTGGACTCAAAGAAACATAGCACAAAATTTACTAAGAAAGTATTCACAGATCTAGCTCTCACAATTACTTCCAATTAATAAACTAGAAGGTAACAAATGCTATTTCATTTTTTTTATTCGAGTTTCCAATCATGCACACACTTTCTATGGTAGGTTTATTGTAAGAAAACAACATAATAACAAGTCCTAACAATTCCATATAAGTTAGGAAGCAAGATTGAACACAAATTTATTTCAATCAAGAGCACACAAAGAAACAAAAACAGGAAAACTGTTGTTTCCTAGATCTATCATATCCATTCCATCGTTCACTTTATTTCTAAACCTCGAATCTCATAGTACCTACAATTCCTACCAAGTTTTTGATTTCCAAAGTAGATACACCCGATTTCCTATTGAGTAGTCAACGAATAGGTCATCCTCTTATTTTCTCGTGACTTCTCCTTTTTACCAACTAGATTAAAAAGTGTCGTAAGTCACTTAATTCTTTGGTTTAGAAAGAGTTGTCAGTAGTTCGCATGCTTTGGTTAGGTGTCAACCTAAAATTACGCAAAACATGTTAGTCTTGTTAGTTTCCTATTTAATTATGTTTGTCCGACAAGATACGACTAGCGTCATACGTCGAATATTGAATTGTGCTCTTCTTATTGGCTTTTTAGGGGGTTGCGCATCATGGCATGTGAAGACTTATTTTGCACCTTTCTCCAGAGGAGGGAGGTATATAACTTTTAAAAGGGGATTTCTCTTAATTGGTCTTTTAAAAGGGAACATAACAAAAAAAAGTGCGACATTTAGCCAACAAGTTAAAAAGAGTCTTTTGCAAACAGACAAAACATAGAGGTTTAGGTCAGTATTGGTTGGTTTTCTTCACGCCTTTTCTTCTTTGAGGATTGTCGTTGTTGGAGCTTTATTTGTTGGAGTGCATCACTGGTAGCGACGCTATCAGCTCGTGTGGCTTGATGGTCCTCTATTATTAGGCAGAACGGTGCTTTCATTGATTTGTGGGGCAGATGGTGGTGGTTCACGACGGGTCGCATTATGAAGCGAAAACAAGTATAAGTCTAAGCAACAAATTCTTGTTTTTGAATGCTATACAAACATTTTTGCTTGCAAAATTTTTACACGAGGCGATTCAAAAACAAGAGCGGGGCAAGCACAAATCTGCAAATTTTGAGCACCCCACAAACATATAGAAGCCTAGATGAACCAAAATCTACACCCCACAATAGCACAAATTCCTACGGACACACATAAACAAGCCAAAACACACAAGCAAGGCTCCATTGGAGCTACGTCGGGGGATGATCCAAAAATCCTAGAAGTGGCTGAAGAACTATATCTACTTCTGACCATCATCACTGTAGAGCTATGCGATTATTTTTGGTCTTCTCGGGACATCGGCAAGTATAAAAGCTTTTGGATAAACAAGATAATATAAGTAAAGTTTTGATAAAAATTTATGCAATAATCTGTTTTTGAAACCCCAACTATTTTCTGAACAGAAAACTTCAAAGATGAGAGAAGTTTCAAAACAGAGCGGAGCAGTTGCAAACAAGTAAGAAATAAACTCTTAACCGAGAGAGATACCAGCTCTGTAAGGCCCGCCCTTCGAACCACTGTTCAAGGACGCCCTTGATATGCATTTAGAATCTTTTGAAAAGATCAGAAGGAGGGAAAATATACTAAAATTCCCTGAGATAAAAATAATGTAGATAGTAAATAGGTTTTTACTCAAAAATATTTTTCTTTCCTATCTGACGTCCATGCTAACTAAGGTCTCCTAAGGTCAGGATGGCTCTGATACCAACTCTGTAAGGACCCCACACCGGCAGTCTGAAACCCTACGTATGCATACATTCACGATCCCAGAAAGATCAGTCGTGAACAACATACAAAGTTGGCACACAGAAATACATCATCCATTACACGAATACATAAGGGTATTACACAAATGATCACATGATCAAGTTTAAAGCAACTGCCACAAGGGCAGGCAACTTAACAAACACAGCGGAAGACAATTAAAACACAACGTAGTTGAGCCCAAGTCACGCCTTAACCTACAGGCTGCTGACCCGGAGACGATCCTAGTTTCGCAAAGCCGTCAACTCCGTACTTCTCTTCATAGATCTCCTTCGGAGACTCCTTCTCCAAATCTGATAAGTAGATACCAGGGGCGAAACCATAATGAGTACATTTGAATGTACTCAGCAAGACATCCATCATGTCACTTACCAAACATGCAAATATGCTTATATGGTGGAATAGGTAGGCTATAAATAGGGTTCACTATCAATGGTGTTCATGTATGATGACACCACAGTTGCAGTCAGGTTAATCTGTATCTTCGTTGAAGAAGATACTTCAGAAGAAAATAATATAGTTTTATTTCTCTTGTCGATATCACATGTACAAGAGGTTTTGTAAAACTTTGTTAAAGAATATTTTCTCTTTGCAAAACTTCTTGGAATCAGTTTCCAGAATTCTTGCTTAGAGTAGAAAAGGTTTTCTTTGCAAAACATTTTGTTTTGTATAGCATCATCTGGCTTTTCATCATCGACGATACCTCCACGGTATATGTTTTCCTTCCTTTCCGAACTTCACAAGTTCAACACTTCCTTTCCAAAAATTCCTTTTTTGAAAACTTCCTCTTTTGAAAACATTGACACAATGCTAGCTACATGGCCATTCAACCGTCCATATCCGAGGACGCGGCTATCTCAAAATAGTTTTACTCTGCAGAGGTGTACACATTTCCACCAGATCCAGAATCCGCATGAAACACCCATGGACTGTCCTCAACCTATGAGAACATCAGATAACTGATCTTGACTATCCGCTATGTGCAAGCTCATGACTATCTCTTCAATTGGGGTTCCCCCTCCCTGGCAAGCCGTGTCCCACACTGCCCAAACAGGAGACCCAACGCTGCATCCGGAGGGAAAATTAATCCCACACTTTAGATGTCCCGTATCCTCCACTCCTAGCGACACTTCGGTTCGGAGGATCCAATCCCCTATAGCACTTGAGATAGCACACATACTAACCATAACAAGTTTTTAATCAAGCCCCTACCTATATTGGGGTAAAGTGGCAGTACGGTAAAGGTTGTCCAGCGAAGACTAGG
The DNA here is from genome assembly GCA_028641055.1 of Alopecurus myosuroides. Classification (NCBI taxonomy): domain Eukaryota; kingdom Viridiplantae; phylum Streptophyta; class Magnoliopsida; order Poales; family Poaceae; genus Alopecurus; species Alopecurus myosuroides. Next base: position 589,935,363 of record CM054057.1, on the reverse strand, counting down.
TTATGTGTCATTTTTGAAAACACCACTTTCTCAAAAATGACACTTCCACATTCCTCCGAGAACAAGGATCCGCCTTTCTCCGGGTTTTTCCGTAAAGCCTTTGTTTTGTAGAATCACAATTTTAGGGTGTCCACTTAGGACTAGTATATTTGATGGTAATAAATACCATATGGTGGCTGGGCTTGGTATTACCAAGTTTAACTACTGGCATGATAAACCTATATACTAATATAGTAGTAATAGCCACATCAAAAATAGTTTTGATAATCAAGTTTTGGTAAAACTTCAGAGGTAAAACATGCATGATATATAATGGTAAGTATTGTATCAGCAAGCAATCAGGATGGCTTGCCTGGTAACTCTTGTGTCCCTGGTGTTGGAGTGACTGGAACTTGAAACAGAGCTTCACGACACTTCCTTCCTCTTCGTTTTCTAACGCCGTAAAAGGAATAAAGGACACACATTCAGAACCAATCAAGGCAAGCAACAATACATAACAACACATACAGCAAGGAAATCTAATAAAAACCAATCACACAATTATAATGGAGGCAAACAATCAAACAAACACACTTGACATAAATGCCACTTAATAAGACAACTTAAGGTTGGAGGGACATATCTCACAACCTTAATATCATGGATTCAGTGGTGTGCCACTCTCATACCAAGATATTAATAAACCCAAAATATACTTAGTTTCACAAGGGTGAGACTACTAAAAGTATATAAAACATGCACCACATTAATCATGGCAATGGGTCTATCAACCAAACAACAAAAAGAAAAAGGTAGCTATCTTACTAAGTCTAAATTCACATCAAGAATAAATAAGACACATGATTTGCAAAAGTTACTTTTACAAATCAGTGAGCCTACACAAGTGTAACAAGGTAATAGACTCATCACAAAACACACAATTCTCATAGTGAGAACAATAGAAACAATGACTAAAAAGGAGGAATCCTATAGACATGCTTCTACTAAAAGTTTGCTAAGCATGCATAATATGTAAAGTACTAACATGCAAACAAGGAACCATGTTATAATTATGGTAAATGAAAACATGTCCTCATGCAAGGATACACAAATTTCTACCAAACACAAGTTGGCAGGAAAAATAATTCAATACAAAAACTGCTAAGGAAACTAGTACTCACACATGAAGAATCAATGGATGTATTTCAATCAAGTAATTGAAATACAACCAGAGGGTCCATTCATAAAAACAGTAGTGAAAAATATCTATACTTTCCATAACAAAAATATTCCATTTGATAAAACAAGGCATCAATTTGCAGGGCAACTCCTATATATTAGTGGTATAAAAAGGGCATTATAGAGGAATCAATCAACACTCCAAAGATGGATTTTCCTAGCAAGCCACACATGATTACAACCACTTACAAACAGAAGCATACACATTTCCATTTAGCACAAAAATTCCCAAGCAAAAATACTAGGCACTCATTAGTTATGAAACTAATAAAAGAAACACATCTAGTGTGGGGAAAATAATTTCCACCAAAAATGCAATGAAACCAGTGGGTGTTCCACTAGCATATCAAAGCATCAAGAGGTCACAATGCCTCTCATACTTGACAAAAATTATCAAAAACCTAAACTAGCACCTAGTGCAATAAACAATACTAGCAGAAAAAAATAGGGTGCTTAAATAAGCAAGGCAATGCTACTCATGCTATTATTTTCACACAAGTGAAAAATCTAGGGGTCAAGTACTCATAAAAAAATCATCAAATGCTACTGGTCCTATGAACATAACACAAAAATAGGTGGCTACACAACCACAAATGATTATGTCAAAAATTCCACACATGAGGGAATTTTTCCATACATCCTCATAGTTATGACAAAGCTACTCATGCTTTTCTACCAAATCAAATGCACTATAGCAGGTGATAACAACACAATATAAGTACCAACATGGTACTGGATCTAATATCTCAACACAACAATTCAATCACTTGCACACAATTTAATCAATCAAAAATTCTATGCAAGTAATAAGAGAAAACATATTCTATTCCCATAAATCATATTTCTTCTCAACTCAAGTCCACACATTCTAACATGCTAAAAATAGTTAAGTAACACTTAGAAAACAAGTTCACACAACTTATACATGCTAGAAAACAATATTGCAACACAAAAATATCATCACACAAATTAATTAACTAAAATGCCAAAATGGCAGAAACAGGTGAAACAAAGATCTGTCCACCAAATTTTGTAGGATGCTTTAAAAATTAAACCCAGCTAGTTTGGATAGTCCAAAACATATACAAGACTATCCAGTTTGAGTTTGCATCAAAATACATTTTAATAATTTTATAAAAATCACCAAAGTGCTCTATGGTGTTTAACCAATTGCATGCCATTTCAAAATTACTTGGAATTTGGAAGCAAGGTTAATTGCTCCTGTTAGGAAATTTCAATGGCTTAGATTTACAAGTTGGAGGTGTTTAGATTTAGTTTATGTACCACTGTGAATTTTATTTTGGTCAAATTCATTTGTTTGGTTAGCTTTTAGGGCCAAAAGCAATCATACATCAATCTGTGAAAATATAAATGGAAAATCAACTGTCCTGGGCCAGATCTGCTAATTGGGCCGGCCAGGTCAAAACTCACCGCGAGGGAAGCTAACCTTAGCCGCTGACCCGCGGGCCAGGATGCCACGGGGGCAGCCACGCGGCAAGGCCAGGCCCCACGGGCCAGTTTGACTCCTTGCGCGGGGTCAAAGGGTGATGACGCGAGCGTGACCTCACCGCGACGTCATCGCCGGCGGCAAGGAATTCCGGCGAGCAAATCCGAGCGAAAACGTTTACCATTTTACGAATCAAAGACATATACGGGTTCCTCTCGACGTGGGCTACCAACTAGGGCCAACGTCGTTTCCAGGGAGAGGCCGGAGAGTGGCCGGCGGCGAGGGCGTGCGGCGACCGGAAACAGAGCACGGCGCGGTGGAGTTCTAGAGGGAGAGGGAGGGGGAAAAAGGCGGCGGGTGATTCGCCTGCTTACCATGATGAACACGCGGGGGTGCTCGGAGAAGAAGGAGGTGGCTCGAGTCGCCGGGAATAGCTCGCCGGAGCTCGCCGGCCCCGAAGACGAAATTGGACGGCGCGGGCTCCTGGCGCCATCCCGCCTCGATTCCTCTCGCACACGGGGTAAACACGACGATGCGGAGACGATGGTGCTAACGGCTACCGGCGGCGTGCCCTCTAACGGCCGATCGATGGCGAGCTCATCAAGCTAGGGTTTCGGTTTTGCAAAATATCTAAGAGAGAGGACTAGTCCAAGGGGGAGAGAGAGGGGGTAGATAGCAGCACATGGGGGGGTTTTAACCATCTAGAAGCCTTCCACTCGAAGGCAATGGAGCATGGGCAGCCATGCCCTCTACTGCTTGCTACAGGAAGAAGAAGGACATGTGTGACTAGGATAACATTTTGGTCCCTAGCAATTACAACAAGGTCCCTGTGCTCTCTGAAAATGGATGTTTTCCCTAAGCAAACAAAGTCATAATTTGAAATCCCTTTGCCCAAAATTCTTACTAGTTAAGATACACAACATATGTGAAAATTGGCTCATTTGCCTAAACTTGATAATTCAAAGTTGTTCAAATTTGAATTCTTACATAAATGGACATTGAATTTATTAACCTACTTAGGAGCTTCCAAAAATGATAATTTTTGGCACACATTCCTTATTTGATGTGTTCCTTATGTGGTAGAAAATTCAGGTCATTTTGAGTTAGTTCATAGAACAAACTTGTTCCAATTTCAAAAAGGTGCTGTCAAGAAAACAGGGCTTTTTGGCAACTTAAATTATTCAAAAACTTGTGCCCTTTTGTTTTTCATCCTTATTTATGATATAGAGCATATGGTATTTATTTCATGGCATTTGGAAAAAGTTTGTAGAACAAACTTGTTCAAAATCCCAAATGTTGCTGTGGAGAAAATTCATGTTTTCAGGGCTTTAATGGATTCAATTTTGGTCTCCTCTTGTGTGTGTTCCTTATTTGATATAAGAAAGCAATGGTATGAATTTCAAATCATTTAAAGAAAGTTTCCAATAGTAACTTGTTTTAGTTTTCTGTTTCTGGAAATATTGGAATTTCTATTTAATAAAGCACTTGGCTTTTCTTTAGCAAATGATTTGCCAAAATATTTATGTGACTAGAGATAGAAAGTCAATGCTCTCCAATACTATTGTTTTTAATCTTGCAAGGTTGGAAAAACATTTGATAATATTTTGGTGAAGCATTTAAGAATGCCTCTTTTTCTGATAATCTTTTAGGGAAATTTTATTAAGTGTTTCCTCTTTCTTAATTTAGGTCTTGGAATAATATTCAACAAGTATGAGATTCATAAGATGTTTTTGGAAAACTCTTTGATCAATATTTACTTTAGAAAATATTGCCAAGGTCATTGGAACAATGTGTTGAATATTTTTAGTTTACTGCTTTGCTATCTTTTAAGGTTTGCTTTCAATTTCTTAGCCATGTAGGATTATATACTTAGTTTGTTTAGTTGCACTTAAACAAACACAAACAAAGTTTATTTGTCAAGCAATTAGCAAAACAACTGTGTTATCAGGTATTCCAAAATTGGGATGTGACACCCATCAAGCTTGAACTCCGGGAAGCCGCCCATAAGCTTCACTAGCTCGAGCTTAGGGAAATAAGCTTTGGCAAGTGCAAGCCCCCGGGTTACTCCAACCCGGCAAGACGAGCGTTTCCAGTGCCAAATCCACTCAGGAATAGTGGAGAAGGCATCCAGCATCCTCTTCAGATCGACATGTCCTTTACCCGGCCAATGTAATTCCTAGAGGATCCATTTGGTTCCGGCGCATAGCTGCCGGATAACGCTCTTCATAGTTTTCAGCCTGGCAACATCATCCTCATATGGCATCGCTTCGTCCGGGCCTGAAGAAATGGAAACATAAGTCGGGAAAACTCTGGCTATTTATCAAAAGGATAACCCGGAGGAAGAAACGTACCAAGTAAAGCACGATACGTGTCAACAATTTGGACAGAAAGGCTTGTTAGGTCATCCTCTGCTTTGTGAGCCCTTTTCCTATACTTCATCATATCCTATTCCTCCTGGCCTCAGCCTCGGCTGCTTCACGCAGAACCACCTCCTTTTCAATGAGCTTGGTGGCATTTGCCAGTTTCTCCTCAGATTGAGTCACGAAAGACTGCATGGATGCAACGAAGGATTAGCCGGGTAAAGGGGCAAGTTATCAGTCGCTCGTATCATAAAGTCCCAAGCAAATTATGAATCAATTCACTCGGAACTTGGGGACTGGATAAGGACACAAGCAACGTTAGTCGGATTTACCTCGTGTTTGGCTATCAAAGCCCCCAAGATGTTTTCTTCATTCGCCCTCAAAGTGCGCAGGGTTTCCAGCATCTGGGTAAACGTCAAGTCCTCGGGTCGAGCACCGGAAGAGCCGGCAGCCTGGTCGCCTGGTGGGGGAGCTCTCCCCGCCCTTGGGGTCGAGACCCGGACAGTTTGAGTATCCGGGTTGGGAGAACCCATCCTTGTATCCAGAACCTCGATCTCCTCGTCCACTGGTTCCGACGAGGAAGGAGATCCGGCGGCTCGGTGAAGTGGATCGTTCAGGGGGCCTTGTTCCTGATTATTCTCGGTATCACCGCCAGTCGCGGCATCTACGTTCTCAGTCAGCTCCTCTGCCCGATGGTTATCCGTCTCTACATTCTCCGGATCACTGACGGTGACGTGAGTGCTAGAATAAAGATGAGAGGAGGCAGTTAGCAGTGGTGATCGAAATTTGTCAGGCATCAAAGGAAGTCATATAGCAAAAACTTACCCGGCATTCACGGTGTAGTCCGGCGGGAGCTCGCCGCTGGAAGCAGATGAAGTCGTCACAGGGACCACTAATGGAACCCGGAATTGCCCGGCACGTGGATGGTTAGGAGAAGGGTGGCGTTGAGGAGAATCGGAAGGACGAGACGGAGGAGCGCTGGCACGATGGACGGAGGAGGTAGAGATGCCCGGGTTAAGGGGATCTTCACCCGGGGAGCTCCGAGTTACTCTGTGTTTGGCTGGGAGAGAATCCTTCAAGCACGACGAGTTTGATAATTGATGGTTAAGTCGTCGCATGGCGTCAAAGGAGTAAGGTTCAGAGGATAACGAGGAGAAAGGAACCTTGGACACTGCCCCTCGGGTCTTCCTCTTGGCTCCAACTGTTGCCTCTTGATCAGATTCGGTAGCCTCCGGGTCCCCCTCGTTGGTCTCACCTTCGTCCTCCATCCCTGCGAATCGAGTGTGTGTCCGTGGGAAAAAGTTAAATGGGAGGAAAATCATGCAAGTAAAAATAATACAAGTTCCGGGCAGGTACCTTCACTATCATCGGCCGGCTCGTCCTCTTCTTCTGGGTCTCTGGAAGGGGGAGAGGGTTCAACTCTCCAGAAGGGGTCATCAGCCTGAGACAAAAGGATGAGGCTAAGGGTTAGAAGCTGTATCAAAAAATGTGGAAATAAGTTATGAATATCGGATATTACCGCTGGAGCCGGGTTTTCCCGAGTAAAAGGGGGTAACCCGGCGATGCCCTTTATCACCTCTAGCTTCTCGGTCAAGAAGCCCTTGATGGTCTTGTTGGTGTCGCCGGTCGCAAAGCTCTTGGTGGAGTATCGGAGTGCATCCGTGGTATGCCCCGAGTACGCGCACATTAATTTGGTGCGGATGGAGTTGGGTTGAATTCGAAAATCTACCCATGTTTTCACTAAATTGAGCCCAAGGAGGCCTTGGGATGAGAGGATGGCTATTTTAGCTAACGAGGGGAGGATGGCCTCCCTGTCTGAGTCAGGTGCAAAGGCATTGAAAGACTCGGAAGGCTCGAGGAGGCTCTCCGAGTAGCCCGACAGTTTCTTTTCGCTGTCTGGGGAGGTATCGTGGCAATAAAAGAAAGACAGCTGCCAGTGTTTGACGTGGGAGTTTAAATTGAGGGTTGGCATCGGTGAATTCTTGCGGCGTTGGATGGATACCCCGCCGCAGGTAAGAAGTGCTCCGTCGCCACTTTCGCGGCACGGCTTACACTGGAATAGTTCGATGAAGAGAGTCAAACTTGGCGGAGTGCACAAGTACGACTCGGATAGAACGATGAAGTGGGTAATGTTCAACATAGAGTTAGGACCTATGTCGAATACCCGGAGGCCATAATGGCTTAAGACCTCCCTAAAGAAAGGGTGACCCGGAGGACGGAATCCCCGGGTCACGTGCTCTACGAAGCAGATTACCTCATTTTCGGCGGGTGTGGGCCGGGTCTCGTCGCCCGGTGCTCTCCAGTGAATGTCCTTCTAAGAAGGGAGAATTCCTAACTCGGCTAGCTCGTCCAGCTTGGCCTTTGTAGCTGTGGAACGCCCCCAGTTGGCGGATATGGTTTGGGTAGTCTTTGCCTGAGTCGGCTGTTTTCCTTGCCGTTGGAGCCATGGGATCAACCTGCAAAACACAAGAAAAAAGAGGTATAGGAAAAAGACCGGGAAGTGTTGGGTTATCCGAGTATGAGGTATCAAGAAAGTATGAAAACTAAGAACTATCCGGGTATCACGCTATGAGGTGGAGGTTACAAGGTGTCCGGGTGTTAAGTATAACTGTGGAGATTATTGTTCACTTACGTACGGAAAAGCATTTGGGGAAGATGGATGGTTGCCCATGTATCTACTGCAAGCAAAATAGCTGGAAAAGAAGGATTTTCCGGGTGTTAATGCAATGAGCGGAAAATCGAGGAGGAATGGATCTAGATGGGAAAACTTGCGAGTGATTCTACGGGGAATTTGGTGATTAGTAATGGTAGGAGGATGAGTTGTAGTCATCAAGCAGGTGGTTAAAGGAGTTAGCGAGCGTAAAATCGATCTAATTCGATGCAACCGGAAGAATGACTCACAGGTTGACCTAGATCCAATCCTGGATGAATTGAAAAATTGCGGGGCTAAATTAAACAAGTGCAAGGGGCTTACTGGAGATATTGGAGTTTAGCGCGACGGCGGTGGACGGCGTGGCTCAAGTGCCCCTTCGTGACTCTTGGCGAGTGGAACGAGGGTGCGGCGGTGAAGCTTGACGGCGGCACGAGATGGCTCGAGAACGGGTGCGGCCGGCGGCGGCCTTGCTTCGTTGGCGAGCACGAACTTCTTGCGGTGGTGTTGCAAGGGCGTAAGGAGCAAGGAAGGAAAGGGGAAACTGAAGTGGAGCGATGGGTTTAGGGTTACCCACGGAGCACTATTTATAAGGTGAGGGTGAGTCTATCCCAACGGCCGGAAGCCGGAAATTGTGGGGTAATGGCTATCTACGCGGATTCTGCGAGATATGCACCAAGTATTGAGCAAAGTATCTGGACAAAAAAGAGAAGGAGATCCACCCCGTGATATCAGGGTCAGTTATCGAGTATGGAATCTTGACATTTTTATTAGGGTTTAGACCTGGAGCGTTAAACCAAAGTATTTGGGGGAAAAGCCGGGTTACTATATGGCCACCATGGAGTAAGGCCTAGCTTTCTATCAAAGCATCTTAACCCGGCCTCCATATGCTTGTGTGTTTGATATCTTTGCAGGGAATAGCGAGCGCTTCAAGGAAGGATCCGTGAAGCCCAAGCTATTCTGGGGACTACTGATGGGGGGATAATAACCCGGTAGGCCAAACTCCAAGGAGTAACCCGGCCCAAAGGACGCTGCGCAGGATCCGGCTAAGGATAAAGAAACTTTTGGAAGGCCCAAGTTTGTAGGCCCAGTAACCCGGATTGTGGGTTATGGTAAAGGAAAGTTAGGGTTTGTGCGCCGTGTCCGGGTAGGATCCAGGGTGCGCCTTGGAGGGTAAGCCAGGGGGTACGGGTGCTTTATAAACCGACCCCTAGGAGTAGTTGTTTGAGATCTAAGAACCCTAGCAATATCGCCTGATATCGAGCATCTAGTGTAATCCCAGAGTTGAGTTATTATATCAAGATCGGAGACTCGGCAACTTTGATTGCCGGCTACCAGATCGAGTTGCATCATGTTTTCCTCTGAGCTAAACCCTCTCGCAAACGCCTGTGTCGTCTTGCCCCAAGATCAGTTACCCCCGGTAACATCTGCCGTGATTATCCCACGACAAACAGGTTGTTGTTTAACATCGAGCCCCATAATATAATCAGATATGATAACAGAAAGTAGCTGATAACAGACTCGAGCAAAAACAACCCTAAGCATGCTAGTAAGACACGGGCCCAAGCAATGGGGTTATAGGACTAGAGGTGAGGCAATATCAGGGTTCAGGGCATCATGTGATAGGTTCGTAACAGAAGCAACGATACATATGGCTAGCAGAAATAGACAACGGAAAGTATCGGTAACCAATGTTGAAAGGAACACAATGGTTCATGTGAGTGATAACTTCCCTGCAAACTCAGTAGCCTGGTACTGGGCTAGATCCTCAGAAGGGGTGTCGTAAGGATCGTCGGTCTCAACGTCGTCGTCTATCCGAGAAGAAGCAAACAAACAATACAGGAAGATAAACAATCAATATCATGGCATAGTGCACAATCATGGGATGATGCATGTCAAGTTTAATGGATGCACCAAAATAAACTAATTTACATGGTAACACAAATTAAATGGACACATATGCCATTTTGAGTTGCATATGAAAAGCCCATGAATTTTTGGTTAGATTATTTGTTTTCCAACTAATCAACAGGTGAAGGTGGATTAGTATGATGCATGGATGAGGAAAACAACAAAATAACAACAATAGAACCAATTTGAAATAGGGTTTACCAATTTAGAAATTTATTTATTAATTTAGGGAATTTTTTGGTTCTTTAAAGGTGACACACAAGTATTTGTTGTTTTCAGCCATTTAAATTGTTCAAAACAAATAACAAAATTCATATTTGAAAAGAACACACAATTTTAGGTGGATTACATGTTTCAAATATTGAAAAAGGAATTAGGATGAATTTATTATGACTTAAACAAAATTAAACAAGTTTTAAATGAGTTTAAAACAAGTTTGAATATTATTTGAATTTTATTTGTTCCAATCATAAATTCAAATTCATATTTGAAAAGTTTATACTTTTCTAGTTTGAAAACATATGTTGCATGTTCAAAAATAATTTAATTTGAGCAAGTTATGATTTTAGCAAATTTAAATGATTTAAACAAGGTTTAAATTATTTAAGCAATTTAAATTATTCAAACCATGAAACAAAATTTATATTTGAAAAGGTTATTTGAAATAGCATGGAAAACATATTTTATTTGCATTGATTGGATTAAGTATGAATTAGTTATGGATTTTAGCAAATTGCAATTGAATTATTTGAATTCAAATTTGAAATGCATTTGGAAAATTCAAAACAGAAAACAAATGGTACCAATAGGTAGATAATTTAATTTAGAGCAGTGCACATATTTTATTTTTATTATTTGGAATTATAAAACAAAAGTTATTCACCTTTTAAGTTTAAGGACCAATCTGTAATTTGGAGGGACTTAAACAGAAAAGAAAAAGGCTTAAAAACATTTTATACCGCACTGCTGTCTACCCTAGACACTGGCAGTGGGCCTGGGGCTAACGCGCACCTGCGTGGCATCACGGGTGGCTGACAGGGGGGCCACCCTGTCAGCGCCTGTGCGAAAAATTTGGTTTATTCCGCGGGCGAGGGATCGAACTCGCGACCTGCCCGTGCGCGCGCTCGCTCTGAACCAGTGGGGTGTGTTGCGTTTGTTGTCAGTCTAACGCGCGCGGGGAGGATAAGCCTCTGCTACGTTAACTGAACCTGTTAACTGAACAAGGTTCAAACTTGGACAGTGAGCTACCGGCGGCGATCGCCGTTGTCAACGTGCTCGTGCTGCTGTTGCTTGCGGGTGCTAGGGTGCCGAATCGGGTGCGTGATGAGTGTGCTAGCGACAGAGAGGGAGCAGGAGGGGATGGAGGCCACGGTGAGCTCACCGGGAGGTTGCAGAGGCTCGGGGGCGACGGCTCGACGGCGACAGCTCCGTGGACGGTGGCGCAGATCCAGGAGGCTTCAGGGGGGAGTTAGGGTGTCCAGGAGATAGAGGGATAGGTGGTGGCTTGGTTCCCGTGGTCAGCGAGGTAGATGGGGGGTTGCAACGGCGGCGGCCATTGAAGGTTCAGAGGTGGCGCGCTCCGGCGAGGTTGCAGAGAGGTGGGAGGTGGCCGTGAGAGGGGTAGACGGCGGCGGGAGCTCGAGGGGAGAGGGGTAGGCTAGGTTAGGGTTGCGCGCAGGGCTAGGGCTGCTCTTATAGCCCTCGGGATCGGCTCCTGGCCGTCGGGATGCGCGGCTGCCGCCGTGGCATGGCCGGATGGCCTGCCGTACGCGATGACGAAGGAGGATTAGAAAGAGAAAAAAAACGAAGCGGTACGCTGGCCGCGGTGGGCTGGGCTGCGCGCGAGGGAAAGGAGAAGGTGGGCTGGGCGCAGCCACGACCCCCTGGCGCCAAAATTTTATTTTTAAAATTTCTCCTCTGTTTTTTTTGCACAATTAGGATTTGGAAGAAAAGATGATTTTGGGGTTTGCAAAAATTTCAGAAAAATTTGGGTGGGCTATTTAGGTCAATAGCAAACAAATGCCAAGTTTTGTTTTCAAAAAGTTTGAAATTAACTTGCTGTTTCTATTTAAGTCAAATTTGAATTAAATTGCTTATTAAGTGATTATAAATGAAACCAAACTTTTAATATGGTGAACCCTAAGTTAATTTAGAACAAATGAGTTGATTTGTTTTGATAACATTCATAAATTCAAATTAGGTGTTGTTTGATGCTTTGATTTGAATTTTGAATGTGATTTGGAATTTAAATGATTGATTAAAACCATCATTTTAATAAGTGAGCATTATGGAATAAAATGGAAACAAATAAGGGTTTGATTTGACATTATTATTTGAAAAAGATTGTAACAGAGCAAGTATGAAATAATTGTTTGGATAATGTTTGAATTTGAATTGTGAGAACAGAGTATAACAGATGCAAACCAAATGAAAACAAAGTAAAACAAATGCAAACACCTTAATGAATATGATGACATGATGCAATACTTTAATAAAACAAGAAATCAAACATTCTAAATGGAAGTTTTCATACTTGGGATGTTACAGTTTTGAACATCTGATATATGTCATTGAATATGTGATTCGATTGTGGAACTATGTATTCATGTTGTTCATACTAAATTGTCCTTAGTGATTAAGGTTGTGCTGGACACACACCCTAGACTAATGTGAGAGTTGGCTGATGACTCGGTTCCACTTGTCATGGGCATGGTGATGCCATTCCAACGCTCACGGACTTGGCTAAAGAGTTTAGCAAGTCGGACTGACCCACATTGAGATGCAACGAGCAAGTCGTCATTTGCATGTCTCAATCAATGTAATCCTTAGACCTGAGGTTGTCGCACAATACGAGTTGTGGATCACCGACTTAGGTTCTGTCAAACGTTGTTCTGTGACAAGGCAACTATAAAGGCAGAGTTCGGGTCGAATGAGAAGCAAGCTGCGTGATGTGGATAATCAAGATGGGATTTTGCCCCTCCGAATGGAGAGATATTCTCTGGGCCCTCTCGAGTGATATGATTCAGGAAGCATGGCCATGCGCGACTCAGTAAAGTGTTAACTGTGTCGATTGACTAAGAGTTAGTCAGATGAATCACATATCACGGATCGAGAAGAGAGTTGAACTATTAAAGGGATGACGATAAATCGCCTATAGTTCGACAAGGTATATCGTGAGGCAAAAGGGACTAAGATGAATATCACATTGAAAGTTATGTCGTCATGACTCAATGGGACTTGTGAGTCGGCACGTTCTGCTAGGAGCCGCTACCGATTGATCGATTGAGAGTCGGACTCCAATCGTGTCCAAGTCGCCATGAGCCTGCAAGGTCGCACACTTAAGAGCGGGAGCAAGTATTGGTCGGGTTGGACCCGAACCGAAAATGGACAGATTTTGTGAGTCGGACTCACAGAGGGAATGGGCCACAAGTGTTGTGAAGCCCACTACCATTTGCTATATAAAGAGGGGCGCAGGTTGCCCAGCGGGAAAGTTAGTCCACTCTCCCATGCGTTGGGAACCCTAGCCCCACTCAGTCCAGCCGTCGCACCGGACCTAGCAGTCCGCCGTCGGAGCTCCTCCTCGTACGTGTGGATACCGGCAGAGGTGCTGTACGTTCAGCACTTCGACGTTCGAGGGATTGGATCGGCCGGACCGGATCGTGGGACTGCACTGCCCCGACGCGCTGCATCGATAATCCGCACCTGCGCGTCTAGTGGTAATACTCGTGGCCTTCTACCTCGGGTAGATCTTGGAAGCATCGCGTAGAAAAAAGTTTCGTTTATCTCTACGCGTTCCAACAGTGGTATCAGAGCGGTAGCTTCTGGTATTAGGCCCGAGATCCGCACATATGTGATATGTAGTTAGCGTTAGATGTGATCTAATTGCTGTTTTAGTGGTCGGTCTATGAGATAGATCGGTTTTGTACAAGGTTGATTGGATCAATCGTACTCGGGGTTAATGGATGATCAGGTTTCCGTGATCATACTGCTAAGGTCGGGGAACAAATTACCCCTACCGGTCGGTTTCCTCCATCGGGGTATACCGTGACACATAAATCCAGTTGCGGTGATCGAAGATCAAAGAGTTTGATCGAATCGGAATACGGATCAGATTTGGGTAAAATCGTTTTATCCGATGAAGAAATCCATGATCAGAATGCAGATGAGATCTACGTTTTCCAAAATCGTTCAAGGAGACCGCCGGCTTCGCCCTGTCGTAGCGCCTTAGATGTCGTTGCGAGTTTCACAACGCCGGTAGATATCGTATCTATGCATAACTTGTTTTTGCAGGAAGTTGTGAATGGTATGGCTTATGTGCATGTGATGTGTGTAATCCATACATGATCTACGTATCATGTTTTTGTCAGCCGGCTGGAGCCTAGGTACTGTCATTTTATTGTATACCGGCCTGCGTGTTGGATTCTCTATGTAATCTTTGATTTACTAGCTAGTGTAGCTTGTTGGAGAACCCGATGACATGCAAGTCGATGTACTAGTCGGCTACATGGAGTAACATGGCACGTGACAAGAGTTGGCACGAGTCGACTTACAAGCTTTGTGGAGATGGAGATCACCATGAAGAGAGCCATACCATTTCACATTATAATTGTTTTATTTGTGTTATTGTTATGTCTCTATTTACCTCTATTTAGATAGTTGGTAGATTTTAATCCCTCAAAGAAGGTCTAGTCGGTCGCCCCGCCAGTGCTGCACCATCACAAGTCGGACATTCTTGGTAGTGGGCTCATAAAATTGAGGTGCTACCAATTCTTTCCGATTAGGTGGGTTTGAGTCGGACTCTTACAAGCAGAAGCACTTGGTAATCTAGACGAGTCCATCACAACGGTTGTGGGGCTCGGGGCGAGGTAGGTTGGGAGCCGGGGCATGTGATTTCACCCAACTAACAGGAGTCGTATTGGATACGATTGGCAAGGTGTTGCCTACCTAGATCACTTGACGGCTAGCAGTGATGCTAAAGCTCACTAGTCGGCTTTCTTATTTAGGGTCTTGAACCACTTAGTAACCATCGGAGGGATGTTGGTTCTGGTGGGAGCATAAGTATTAAATCGTTTAATATGCCTGCTCTTTTATGAATACATGTCTTAAGTGTTTTGCATATTTTCTGGTGTAGATCAATGGCACCTAGCAACCTTCCTCAGTTGTCCGCGTTTGCGTTAAGGTCAATCCTAGAGAAAGATAAGCTTAATGGAACTAATTTCACCAACTGGTATCGTAATCTGAGGATAGTCCTCAAGCATGACAAGAAAGAACATGTTCTAGAAACTCCACTTCCAGAAGATCCAGATGACGATGCGACTGTCGCAGTCATAAATGCCTACCGTAAGACTAGAGATGAGTCTACGGAAATTAGCTGTCTTATACTTGCACACATGGAACCGGAATTGCAGCAGCAGTTCGAGAATGTTGAGGCCTACGATATGATCGAAAGCCTCAAAAGTATGTTCCAGGCTCAGGCAAAGACCGAGAGGTATCAAGTCTCTCAAGCTTTGCTGGGCTGTAAGATGAAAGACGGCAATCCACTGAGTCCGCATGTAATAAAGATGATTGGTTACATACAGTCTCTGGATCGGCTGGGCTTCCCAATTAACGAAGAGTTCGCTACTGATATAATTCTGAACTCTCTTCCTAGTGCGTATGGTCCGTTCATCTCGAACTACCATATGCATGGTATGGATAAGAGTATCACTGAATTACATGGGATGCTCAAAACGGCAGAGGCTGATATCAAGAAAGGCGCCAGTCAAGTGTTGATGGTGCAGAATAAGGCTAAGTTCAAGAAGAGTTCTTGAACTAAGAAGAAGAAGGATAAGTCAGGAGGTAGCGCCCATGGCCCTGTCCAGAGTGCTCCCTCAAAGACTAAACCTTCTCCTACAGCCGGAGCCAACTGCTTCTATTGCAAGCAAGATGGCCACTGGAAGAGGAACTGCACCAAGTATTTGGCTGACAGAGCCAAGAGTGGAGGTGTGACTTCCAACTCAGGTACGCTTGTGTGCAATGTTATAGACATTTATCTTGCTGATGCACCTAACAGTTCTTGGGTATATGATACCGGATCAGTCATTCACGTTTGCAACTCGTTGCAGGGACTGGTAAGAATTAGAAGCTTGGCGAGAGGATAGGTTGATATCCGGGTCGGCAACAAGGCGAGAGTCGATGCGTTGGAAGTCGGCACGATGCAACTTCATTTACCTTCAGGATTTTTATTGGAACTGAATAATTGTTATTATATTCCAGCGCTTAGTCGAAACATTATTTCCGCCTCATGTTTGATGAGACAAGGTTATGAGTCGAATATTAAGAATAATGGTTGTTCTTTATATTTGAAAGATATGTTTCATGGCTTTGCACCCGTTCAGAACGGGTTATTTATTTTAAATCTTGATAGTGAATCGGTCTATAACATAAATTTTAAAAGGTTGAAACCAAATGATCTGAATATGACTTACTTTTGGCATTGTCGGCTTGGTCATATAAGTTGGAAGCGCATGAAGAAGCTCCATGATGATGGACTTCTAACTTCGTTCGACTTAGAGTCATTCGATACATGCGAATCATGCCTACTAGGCAAAATGACCAAGACACCTTTTGCAAGGAGTTGTGAAAGGGCGTCCGACTTGTTGGAACTAATACATAGTGATGTATGTGGTGTATGTGGTCCAATGAGCACGACAGCCAGAGGTGATTATGAGTACTTCATTACCTTCACTGATGATTTGAGTAGGTATGGATATATCTATTTAATGAAACACAAGTCGGAAGCCTTTGAAAAGTTCAAGGAATTCCAGAGTGAGGTACAAAATCAGCTCGGCAAGAAAATAAAGTTTCTACGGTCGGACCGTGGAGGCGAGTACATGAGCCATGAGTTTGATGAACATCTAAAGAGTTGTGGAATAGTTCCTCAACTCACTCCGCCGGGTACACCGCAGAGAAACGGTGTATCGGAACGGAGAAATCGGACCCTGTTGGACATGGTACGATCAATGATGAGTCGGACAGATCTACCTTTATCATTTTGGGGTTATTGTCTAGAAACTGCAGCTTTCACACTAAACAGAGTACCATCAAAGTCAGTAGAGAAGACACCACATGAGATGTGGACTGGTAAAAAGCCAAGTTTGTCTTTTCTTAAGATTTGGAGTTGTGAAGCATTTGTCAAGCGACTTCAGTCGGACAAACTCACGCCCAAGTCGGATAAGTGTATTTTCGTGGGGTATCCGAGGTACTACTTCTACAACCGGGAAGAGGGCAAAGTGTTTGTCGCTCGGAATGATGTCTTCCTTGAGAAAGAGTTTCTCAGTCGGGAAGTCCGTGGGAGCACGGTGCAACTCGAAGAAATTCGAGAGGAACCAGCTAGGGGCGAGTCGGCAATGGCCTTGGAGGCTGGGCCGGTCGTGGTACCTACACCAGTTACAGCACCTGAACCTCGGAGATCTGCCAGATTACAGAGTGCTCGAGATGTTTTACTGTTAGACAGTAATGAGCCGGCAACTTATTCGGAAGCGATGGTGGGATCTGATTCCGAGTCATGGCTTGGAGCCATGAGATCCGAGTTAAAGTCCATGGATGAAAACCAAGTTTGGAATTTGGTTGATCTGCCTGACGGTGCAAGACCCGTCGAGTGCAAATGGGTCTTTAAGAAGAAAACTGATATGGATGGAAATATTTCCGTTTATAAAGCACGACTTTTCGCGAAGGGGTTCCGACAAGTTCAAGGAGTTGACTACGACGAGACCTTCTCGCCCGTAGCGATGCTTAAATCAGTCCGGATCATGTTAGCCATAGCAGCCTATTTTGACTATGAGATATGGCAGATGGATGTCAAAACGGCTTTCCTTAATGGAAATTTAACTGAGGACGTGTATATGATACAGCCCGAAGGTTTTTTCGATCCAGCTAACGCTGACAAAGTATGCAAACTTCAGAAATCCATTTATGGGTGGAAGCAAGCATCTCGGAGTTGGAACATTCGCTTTGATGAGGTAGTCAAATCGTTTGGCTTCATCAAGAGTGATCATGATTCTTGTTTATACAAGAAATTTAGTGGGAGCAAAGTAAACTTTCTAATCTGATATGTGGATGACATATTACTGATTGGAAATGATGTCATGATGTTGCAAGAAACCAAAGAGTCATTGGAAAGGAGTTTCTCAATGAAGGATTTGGGTGAGGCGACTTACATATTAGGAATCAGGATCTATAGAGATAGATCAAGGCGGCTCATTGGATTGAGTCAGAGTACTTATCTAGACAAGGTTTTGAAGAAATTCAAAATGGAAGAGTCCAAGAAGGGATTCTTACCGATGTCCCATGGCATAATACTTAGCAAGACTCAGTGTCCTTCGACAACTGATTAGCGAAGTCGGATGAGTGTGATCCCGTATGCTTCGCAATCGATCCATCATGTATGCCATGATTGTACAAGGCCAGATGTTTCCTATGCCTAAGTGTTACGAGCAGATACCAGGCTGACCCTGGCGAAGCCCACTGGCAGCGGTTAAAAACATCCTTAAGTACTTGAGAAATACTAAGGAAATGTTCCTAGTTTATGGAGGTGATGAGGAATTCAGTGTAAAGGGTTACACGGATGCGAGTTATCTCACCGACTCAGATGATTCTCGTTCGCAATCGGGATACATGTTCGTAATGAACGGAGGAGCTGTGAGATGGAAGAGTTCCAAGCAAGATACGGTGTCTGCATCTACAACAGAGGCTCAGTATATTGCTGCCTCGGAGGCGGCAAAGGAAGCTGTTTGGATCAGGAACCTCCTGATAGATCTTGGTGTGGTTCAGGGCGCGTCCAATCCATTGGACGTATATTGTGACAACAATGGTGCTATCGCACAAGCCAAGGAACCGAGACAACACCAGAAGAACAAACATATACTCATGCGGTACCACCTCATTCGCCAGTTTGTCGAACAAGGTGATATCAAGTTATGCAAAGTACACACGGATGCAAACATTGCAGATCCGTTGACAAAGGCACTACCACAGCCTAAGCATGAGGCGCACACGAGAGGTATGGGCATTAGATGCCTAGGCATATGATGCCAATATGATTGACTCTAGTGCAAGTGGGAGACTGTTGGGAATATGCCCTAGAGGCAATCATGTATGATGTAATTCCCACTGTATTCATAAAGTTATTAAGTTGTCCTTGTTTTGAACATCTGATATATGTCATTGAATATGTGATTCGATTGTGGAACTATGTATTCATGTTGTTCATACTAAATTGTCCTTAGTCATTAAGGTTGTGCTGGACACACACCCTAGACTAATATGAGAGTTGGCTGATGACTCGGTTCCACTTGTCATGGGAATGGTGATGCCATTCCAACGCTCACGGACTTGGCTAAAGAGTTTAGCAAGTCGGACTGACCCACATTGAGATGCAACGAGCAAGTCGTCATTTGCATGTCTCAATCAATGTAATCCTTAGACCTGAGGTTGTCGCACAATCCGAGTTGTGGATCACCGACTTAGGTTCTGTCAAACGTTGTTCTGTGACAAGGAAACTATAAAGGCAGAGTTCGGGTCGAATAAGAAGCAAGCTGCGTGATGTGGATAATCAAGATGGGATTTTGCCCCTCCGAATGGAGAGATATTCTTTGGGCCCTCTCGAGTGATATGATTCAGGAAGCATGGCCATGCGCGACTCAGTTAAGTGTTAACTGTGTCGATTGACTAAGAGTTAGTCAGATGAATCACATATCATGGATCGAGAAGAGAGTTGAACTATTAAAGGGATGACGATAAATCGCCTATAGTTCGCCAAGGTATATCGTGAGGCAAAAGGGACTAAGATGAATATCACACTGAAAGGTATGTCGTCATGACTCAATGGGACTTGTGAGTCGGCACGTTCTGCTAGGAGCCGCTACCGATTGATCGATTGAGAGTCGGACTCCAATCGTGTCCAAGTCGCCATGAGCCTGCAGGGTCGCACACTTAAGAGCGGAAGCAAGTATTGGTCGGGTTGGACCCGAACCGAAAATGGACTGATTTTGTGAGTCGGACCCACAGAGGGAATGGGCCACAAGTGTTGTGAAGCCCACTACCTTTCGCTATATAAAGAGGGGCGCAGGTTGCCCAGCGGGAAAGTTAGTCCACTCTCTCATGCGTTGGGAACCCTAGCCGCACTCAGTCCAGCCGTCGCACCGGACCTAGCAGTCCGCCGTCGGAGCTCCTCCTCGTACGTGTGGATACCGGCAGAGGTGCTGTACGTTCAGCACTTCGACGTTCGAGGGATTGGATCGGCCGGACCGGATCGTGGGACTGCACTGCCCCGACGCGCTGCATCGATAATCCGCACCTGCGCGTCTAGTGGTAATACTCGTGGCCTTCTACCTCGGCTAGATCTTGGAAGCATCGCGTAGCAAAAAGTTTCGTTTATCTCTACGCGTTCCAACAGTTACAACAAATAGTTTGACATTACTATATAGGAAAATATATCCTTAGCATTTCTAAAATGACACAAGGATCTCTCCCACTGTTGTCTAATCATCATATGAATTATCCTGCTATAACATTTTATAGCATATGACTCATCTGGTTGTGTACATAGCATGGAAACATGACTTAGAAATCTCAATTTCAGTGATGCTCATCAAGTGTCAAAATACTTGAATCTTGCTCAATTATTTTCCATGTGACTAGAACTCCTTCTTGTCATTTCGATATTGACTTACTTCAATATTTCATCTACGTAATTTGGCTTCAATCATATCAGGCGATCTAATCCATCTCTCATAGATATCGATGCCCAATATCTTCTAAGCCTCTCATCAATATGAATTTCTTAACCGTGTTAATTTAAAATTACATATTTTCCAATCAACCATATGTCAGCTACATAAAGTATTGGAAATATTTCATAGCGCTCCCACTTAATTTCTTGTAACTCTACAAGCATCTTTATCGTTCATGATGGAATCAAACTCTTTTGATAACTTCATTAAGGTAAAGATTTCAACTTCGTTATGCTCACTTCAACCATTGAAGTGTGCATACCTTTCTAGCAACCTTTTGAATTTTACAAAACTTTCAGACTGTGTCAAGTACACATCTTTGATCAAACTTCCTCAAGAGGAGACTTGGTTTTGTTATTCAACTACCATATCATAATATGTAACTTTTGCTAGAACTATCCGCAAAGACTAAAAAATCACTACAGAAGATCAAAATCTTGTAGTAGTCAACTCTTCGAACTTCGTCGAAAACAACTTTTCAATAAGTACAACTTTCAAAGGATGTAAAAATCCATGTCTTTTTCTCTATATAGACCCTTTTGCTATCGTTAGGCATCAAGCCTATCGAAAAGACAACCAAGTCACATACTTGATATTCATACAAGGATACTATGGCGGATATAATGACTCATAGTCAATTTTACGAAGTCAGGGCCCATCATTTGCTTCCTTTATAAGTTCCAGATCCTTTGTTGTCAAAACAACACTTTACTCTTAAACCATAAGTTGGTCTAACTACAAAGTTTTAGGACTCTTGTGGTTCAGTTCGCAAACTCATTCGAAGTATCTACAACATTTGTAGTGTCTTCTATTTAGTCAAAATAGCAAACCCCGGAACAACTTCCAGTGCTGCGCTACTCTTGACATGATAACGAAGATTCTCTAATCTCGTTGAGTTTGTACTATCCTCCCACTCACTTGTTTCGCAAGAACTAGTTTCTCGAGAAATCAACCCTTTCTGAAAAACAATATTTGTCTTTGGTCGGTGATAGGAGAAATACCCAATGGATTCGTTGGGATAACCTTATAAACATATATTTATCTCATTTTGGTTGTAAACATTTTACATATGCTATGCATACCAAAAACTTAAGAAAATGAAAATTCGGGTCACTACCCAAACCATATCTTATATGTTGTCAATTTCAACGGATCATGATGGTGCTCTTTTCAGTGGAAAAACGGTTTTCACTAATGTATAAACTACAAAATTATAATAGCATTTTTATTATCTTACCATGTCAAACAAGGTTTGATTTTGTCTTTTGAATACTCCATAAACTACAAAATTATAATAGCATTTTTATTTATCTTACCATGTCAAACAAGGTTTGATTTTGTCTTTTGAATACTCCAAACTAATGTGGGGTATTCGAGAAGTATAAGTTGTAGAACAATTCTGCAACTCCTCAGATGTTTTGCTAAACTTGTAACTCAAACTTTATCCTTTATGATCCAATCATAAATACTTGATTATCTTATTATAATGATTTTTTACTTCAAATTAAAAACTATTTGAACCAATTCAAAAGTCAAACTCCGTTGTCTTTAAATAGATATACTCACATATCTACTCAAATCATCGACATAATTTTATGAAGGAAAATTAATCCACCATATATGACTACACATAATGGACTATATACATCAATATGTATAATCTCCACTAAATTAGTCGTCCATTCTACTTTGGCCTAAGAATGGAATTCTAGTCATCTTTTGGAAGAGGTCTCACAAGCGTCAATTTATTCAAAACAAAATGACTCCAGAAGTCCATCAATATGGAGTTCCTTCATGTTTTCCTTTCCGATACGAACTAAAATGGTGGTGTCACAATTTAAGTGAAACTCTTTTACGTCTTGCAATGTTTAGCATTTAGTTTTATATATGTTTACTTTACCAACATGATTTATATTAACAAATCCATCAATTATGGAATATGGTCATAGTTTGAACAATATCATTTGTTCTCACAAAAGACCAGAACAAAATAACAACTTATTAAGTTTTTAAAATAAATCTTGAATATTTGGTTTTATATGACAATGAACACAATAACACTTTATTTCTGTTCTTGTCATAATCGATTCCACATCTATTACTAGTTTCTTTTAGGCCCTTGTATTTCTTGCATTGCGTTGCTTTGTATGACAACTCATACCAACCAATGTGGTATCAAAATACCCAAAAATACTTTGTTAACTAGTAATACATCTATAACTTGTATATCAAGCATATACTCCTGAGCTGGACTTTTCCAATTATCTTCTTTTTGTGCCATATATATTTTTGTAATTCTATTTTCAATATTCCCTTTCCTTTATAGAAGAATCATTCAACATCAAACAATGCTAGTCATACTAGCACATTTTTCTTGGCGTGTTAGTCATATACTATCAGCCATTGAGTCATACTTTGAGTTTGATTGTTCTACTAATATCACCATATTAATAGTATTCTTCTAGATTCCACTCTTAGCAATCTCCAAGTAAGGTAAAGAACTTTACCTATACTTTTAATCCACCCCATCATAACAATTTTATGATTAAGCTACTATAGCTCGAAGGAAGGGATTTAGAGGATAAGTTTTAGCGCCCAACTTCTTGGAATATTCAAACGCCTAGTGTCTTCAAGCATTGCATATATTCAAATAATATAAGCATACATTGTCACGCTAAATTATACTCAGTCATGTTGCCACAAATAAGTTTCTAGATATCAATATATCTTTCACTTGTTTGTTTCTGAAAACAACTCTTTTCAGTTCCTAAATCACCTTGATCAACAAAACATTCTTTTGAAGATAAAGTAATATGGAAGCAACCATGACTCTAGATTCTAAGTAGGAATTGGTTGCTCTTTAGATCAATCAATCATTAATCATATGGAGCTAGGTAGGAAATACCAAAAATCTACAATAGGACTCAATTTTAAATTTCACTAATACGGTACCAATCTTAAATGCTTTTTACCAGATCATAACAGTTATATCTCAATTAACAATCTAAGTGTAAGGTAGTTTTGTGGATGCCAATGAATACTACAATTTGTGCAAATTCACTTTGATTGGTTGTTCATGATAAATAAGTTCGATTTAATTCAAAATTAAACCATGAACTCCCACTCAAAAACAACATCCATCTTAGTCGTCTTTAGTGATTACACGAACCAAATTCACTACACCAAAACCGATCATCACGTGAGATGATGTAGCTTCAAAGGCGAACATCAACATGTTCATCATATCATCCATATGACTCATGCTTTACCTTTTGGTTACGTGTTCCGAGGCCATGTCTGTACATGCTAGGCTCGCCAAGGAGAACCGTAGTATTGTGTGTGTTTCAAGGCCATGTCTGTACATGCTAGGCTTGAAAACACCCGTTGTATGCGAACGTTGAGTCTGTCACACCCGATCATCACGTGGTGTCTCGAAACGACGAACTTTCTTAACGGTGCATACTTAAGGAAGAACACATTATTATCTTGATATTAAGTGAGAGGGATCATCTTATAATGCTACCGTCACTATCTAAGCAAAACAAGATGCATAAAAGGATTAACATCACAGACATCACATGTAAGGATAACGTGATATGATATGGTCTTCCTTGCACTTGATCTCCATCATGTGCATCATGGTATGATCTCCATCATTCCACCGGCGTGGTAACAAGTACCACGGCACCCTAATCTTGATTGTTCATCAATAATAAGACAACCATATGGATACCTTCCGGTATATCAAAATTTTACAAAAGAGATCATCTCATAATCAAATTTGTAACATTGACTATATCACATTACATGCCCAGCAAAATCTAGTTAGACGCTTCTAATTTATTTTTGCATATTTTATGTGGCTTAGGGCTTTCGAAGATAGAACCGTTCATACCTACGAACATCAACCACAATGTTGATAAACACAATTTAACAACCCTTCGTAGATTAGATCTTAACTATAGTAGTAGAAACAGACACCCACAAGCCACTTATGCAATACAAATTGCATATCAGTTGTGGAACAAGTCTCATGTACGTGGACATGTAAGGTTAGTACGGGCCGCTTCATCCCACTATGCCACTAAGATCATAAAATAATCAAGGAGGTAATAACATGATCATCAACGCCCACATACACCTATTTGTTCTACCCGTACAAAACATCTACGCATAGATCCGGCTCTGATACCACTGAAGGGGTCGTTGCATAGAAAACAAAAAATTTCCTACACGGGAGACACCCGAAAGGCCAAGATCTAATCTAGGAGACGAAGTGCAATGGGCGAAGAGAGGGTTAAGGAGAACATATATCCTCGAAGACACAAAGCGTTACGAGATCTAATCTCGTTGTTGACGTAGTCGTACTCACACCGATCCCGATAGCGAGAAGATGTGCACCGCATCCGGCGGTGCCTCCGTGATCGGTCACACATACGGTTGATGACGACCTCCGTTCCCTCAATCCAGCGGGGCGCGGAAGTAAAGGATCACTCGGAACTCCAGCAGCACGACGGCGTGGTGGTGGTGAAAAATCCCACGGCCAGGGCTTCGCCAAGCCGGAGACCATGGAATGGAGCAGCGGGTGGAGAGGAAATGAGGTGGGGAAGTGTGTGGATGAAGAGGAGCCCTCACCCTCCTTTTATAGGGGAGGGGGAGGCAGCCCAAGAGGGGGGTGCGGCCAGCCATGGGGTTCCCCCACTTCTTCCCTCTTCATGTGAGTGGAAGCCCCACTCACACCCACTCATACTCCCTTAATTTTCCACTTAGAAAATCCAAAGGTTTTCTTTTAATAAATAAATAAAACATTTTTATTTCTTTATTTATATTTGTTAATTCCATTAACAAAAAATTTCATATAGCACCTAGAATCATTTGTTAATTCTGTTAACAACCATTCGACGAAAAACCCCTTGAACTATTTCAATTTTTCCCGAAACAATTTCGGTGCTGCCCAAAATATTCTTCGATATTCCCTATCCTCTCAAATGCGTCATCGAACCTTAAGTGTGTCACACTACGGTTCGCGAATAAGATAGACATGATCGAGACTCCTCTCCGATCAATAATCAACAGCGGGATCGGGAAATCCGCGATGACTCATATTTATTCAACGATGACTCTCGTGATCGTGTGAACCAACAATGCCGTGAACTATTCCCTTTGTCTCGCGATATTTTACTTGTCCGAGATTCGATCATTGGTATCAACCATACCTTTTTCAATCTCGTTACCGACAAGTACTCTTTTCTCGTTCCCATGATATAAAATCCTTGTGATCATATCACGTGCTTGCAAGCGGTTTCGATGTGATATCACCGAGAGAGTCCAGAGTATATCTCCCCGTCATTTTGGATGGACAAATCCCACTCTTGATCCATGAGCCTCAACTAATATTTTCCGAATACCTAACGGCACCTTTATAGTCACCCTGTTACGGTGTGACGTTTGATGACATCAAAGCACCCTTCCGGTATCAGTGATTGACATGATCTCATGGTCTAAGGAATAAGTTACTTCGTACGCAAGATATAACAATATAAACTAAATGACTTGATCGTATTGTGGTATGTGTTCATCACATCATTCTTCTAATGACATGACCTCGTTATTAACAACATCCAATGTTCATGATCAGGAAACTTTGACCATCTATTAATCAACGAGCTAGTTAAAAGAGAGCCTTTACTAGGAACCATTGTTTGTTTATTAAACACACATGTATCAATGTTTCCGATTAATACAATTCTAGCATGAGAAATAAACATTTATCATAAACAAGGAATAAGATAATAACCACTTTATTATTGCCTCTCGGGCATATTCCCTTCAACACCTGGACTAGCGGCTTCATCCGCTTATCCAAATGCTAGAAGAGCTGGCAGCGGGGTGACCCGCCCCAAATAATAATACAAATTATCTTCACTCTTTTTGCCCCTGATTTATCAGTCAAAGCATAATTGTGTAAACAAAAGAGAAAGAGGGATGACCTTCTATACCAGTTGCGTCCTTCTATGGGAGCCGCTTTTGTGAGTCTAGTTGGCTTGTGACGTACTGTATTTTATGTTTGCCATTCGTTGACATAAATATACACCTCTCAAAATTTAGACACTCCTCCACGGTTTGTGATTATTGGCAGGCACCCGAGGATTCGGTTAGCCATGGTTTGTGTAAGATGGATGGGAGGAGTGTCATGCATTTTATAAGTCTGTTTTGTTAAATAAAAGCTCTAGCACATGAGTGACCCATGCTTCCCTCTGCGAAGGTCCTATCTTTTACTTTTATGTTGAGTCAGTAAACTCATTTCCTTGTGTCTCCAGCAAGCATTTGAGTTTTTGTGTTCTCATCATCTATATGTTGATTTATTCAATCATGTTTTCTATCCTTCTTTGTTTAGCACATGCTTTATTATCTGAATGAATATTACTTTGAAAGTTATGAATCACTGTAAAAGAGTTGTTATAATTAAACATGTTAAGCGCTACACTATAAACCTTGTTATAAAGACTTCACCTAAGATAAGTATAATTTTCATTAAATGTTCTCTGACCAAGAACGAAGTTTGCCATTACCAATTTTGATTCTCTCTTTTGTATCTTTGTTGTGACTCCCTTTACATGTTTCAAGTTAAGTTATATGAGAGGAAGTTGTTGTCTGTAATGATTGGTGCATAGGTAAATGTGATGCTTCTTGTCCGTATTTTATTTATCGACTCTTCACTCCATAAACATGTGGTCTTGTTTTCTGAGTTCAGTTTCGCTTGGGGACAAACGAGGTCTAAGCTTGGGGGGGGGGGGGGGAGTTGATACGTCCATTTTGCATCACTATTTTATATCATAATTTTCTGTTATTCATCGATATATTTCATTTTATGATGCATTTCTTATGTTATTTTATCTTATTTTGCATGTCTTATAATTTTTGGAGAATAAACACCGGGACCAGAAATCTGATGGAAAAAGCACCGTCGAGATATCATATTCAGAAGATCAGAAGAAGAAGGGGGATATCCGGGGGTTCCTAAAAGTCCAGAGGAGGAACTCAGCCAGAAGTCCTAGGGGTGGTGCCCCGTGGCCGCGCCACCTAGGGGTGTGGCCACCCTGGCCCACCTACGGGGGTCATCTTTGGCCCCCTGACCCCGAGGGAACCCTAAGCCTCATTCCATCCTCGAATAATTATTCCGCCGCCTCTGCGGGGCGGAAAACACCCGAGAGAGAAAAGCTCTCTGGCAGGGAGAAATCTGCCGGGGAAATTCCTCTCCGGAGAGGGGAAATCACTGCCATCGTCACCGTCATCGCTCCGGGCATCATCAAGATCGTCATCATCATGGTCATCACCACCAGCACCATCACCCTCATCATCCACCTTCATCCCTCTGTAACAATTAGGATCCTCTATCGTCGTTTTGCATTAGATCTCTCTCCCGGTGTGGATTACTTGTTAGTAGTTGATGCTTGTGAGATTTATCGGTGTTTGCACTTTATGACCAGATTGTTATCATCCATTATATCACCTATGATTATGATCCATATGATGTGTTGTGATTATTTCGTGTTGTTCTTGAGGACATAGGAGAAGTCAAGTTGTTAGTAGTGAAGTAATGTTGAATAATATTTAATGTTTGATATTTAAGTTGTGGGTTATTCTTCTAATAGTTTCATGTGAACGTCGACTACATGATACTTCACCATTTATGGGCCTAGGGGAATGCATCGTGTATTGGGCTACTAATTGTGGGGTTGCCGGAGTGACAGAAACCTAAACCCCCGTTAGGAAACCATTACACGAGGGAGCGTAGGATCCCGGAGTTTAAAGCTGTCGTTGGATTTATTTCTTAATTACTTTCTTGTAGTTGTGGATGCTTGCAAGGGGTATAATCACAAGTATGTATTAGTCTTGGATGGGACGGTACATTGTCATAGGTTCACCCACACAACACTTATCAAAACACCGAACATTATTCAACTGCATGGAACAAAAGCACTTGACAGAAACCTCCCGTGTGTCCTCGAGAACGCTTGTTAATCATAAGTAAACTCACCGGCTTGTCCTTTGCTGGAGAAAGGATTGGACCACTTGCTGCAATTATTACTACTGCATTTTATTTACTCGCACTTTATTTATCTGCAATATAAAAAAACCCCTACAAATGTGTTTTCCAGTATTTACAGTTATTCCTTCATCGAAACTTCTTGTCAACACCTTCTGCTCCTCGTTGGGTTCGACACTCTTATTTATAGAAAGTACTACGATACACCCCCTATACTTGTGGGGCATCAATAATGTTGCACGTCTTTTCATGATGGAGGTCTGTGAGCTGATGGAATAGAAGCCAGAAAATTCTCAGGAAGAATCTACAGAGCATGTGGCGTTAGTAGAGGAGAAGGTGTTCCTCCACGACAAGTTACGACCCAAAAACCCGAACGAAGGCCTGAAGGAAACGACACTAGTGGACGAGGATGATCCATTTCCTCAAGCGATGTCTAATGAAACTGACACACCTGTGGAAGAGAAAGTCAGCCATCGTCAACTAGTATCGTAAAATCATGTCAATGCTAAGGACATGTGGGGTGTTCCGAAGAATCGTACCGAAACTACTGGTATGAAGGCATACGTGGCACCAGAAGTCCACGGAGTGCGGCTCACTGAAGCGACACAGGGTAAAGAAGAGGCGTACATGGCACCAGAAGCCCGTGGAGTGCGGCACACTGTTGTGTTGCAGGGAGTAGTTACCAAAAGAAAGGCGACACTCCAGGAGCAAGAAGCGCAATGTCGGGCGCAGAAGACTACATTGCACCGCCCTCGACTAGACTGGAGCCGAGACGAATAGGACCAATGCTAGCACGTTAGCGAAGCATGTTGGACTATTATCCGAAGAAGAAGGAACTTCCGACGATAGACAATCCGGTGAAGATGAAGCACGGAAAGCAATGTTTGCTTACCGAGGAACCGGCGGGATTTGAAGATGTGAATACGATGGAGTGTTGGCATGATGCTATGGATGTGGAGTTGGGATGGATCCACGACAACAACACATGAGAGCTTGTCGATCTTCCCAACAATCATGAAACCATAGAGCTCAAGTGGATGTACAGAATCAAGAAGGATGCCGAAGGGAAAGTGTTGGTACACAAAGCAAGGTTAGTGGCCAAAGAGCAATGTGTGGATTTCAAAGATGTGTTAGCTCCCGTTAAAACGATGGTATCGGTGATATTACTTATCGCTCTCGCGGCTCAAAAATTGTGGAAGGTGCATCACATGGATGTGAACGCCGCATGTTTGAACGGGGATTTAGAAGATAAAGTATATGCAAAGCAACCACCAGGATACTTCAAAGATGGAGAAAAATACAAGGTACTGAAATTACACAAGGCATTGTACGGGCTATGGCAGGACCCTCGGGCGTGGAACATCATACTTGATCGTACTTTGATCTCTCTCGGATTCGAGAAGAGCACACTGGAGCATGCAATGTATAAGCGAAGCCAAGGAAGGGATCGTCTACTAGTTGGCATCTTTTTCGATGATCTATTGCTAACGGGAGCGGATGAGATGGAGATTGCAAAGTTCAAGCTACAAATGAAGGAGTTGTTCAAGATGAGTGATCAAGGGCTACTGAGTTACTACCTCGGGATCGAGGTACATCAAAAGCCGGAAGGAATCACACTATGCCAGGAGGCATATGCAAAGAAGCTGCTTGAAAATAGTGGCATGAAAGACTGCAATCCAGCTCATGTTCCGATGGAACCTCGTCTTAGTTTGAGCAAAAGGAGTGAAGCTTCAATGGTTGATGCAGTGGAGTATAGAAGTGTGGTTGGAAGTTTGAGGTATCTCATTAACACAAGACCGGACTTGGCCTATTCTGTTGGTATTGTGAGTCACTTCATGGAAGCACCCACAAAGGAACATTGGACAGTTGTGAAATATATACTCAGGTATATCAAAGGGACAATGAACTTCGGTCTTGTCTATTTGAAAGGGAAGGATGAGGTGAAACTACTAGGCTACAGTGATAGCGATATGCCAGGAGATATGGACGACCACAAGAGTACCTCGAGCGTGACATATTTCTTCGGAAAAAAAGATAATAAGTTGGCAATCACAAAAGCAACAGGTAGTTGCATTGGATTTCTGTGAAGCAAAGTATATCACAGCTGCAACCGCGGCACATAAACGTGTGTGTCTACAAAGGCTACTCGGTGACCTTTTGAACAAGGAACCGGAACAAGTGGTGCTCAATGTTGACAACAAGTCCACGGTCTCTCTATGTAAGAGCCGACTTGATCACGATAGGTGGAAGCATATTGATACGAGGTATCACTACATAAGGGAGTGCATCGAAGAAAGCAAGATTGGAGTTAACTATGTTTGCATCGATGATCAGCTGGCGGACATCCTAACGAAGGCTTTTGATCGAGAGAAATTTTTTAAGAAGCGAAGGAGGACCGGCGTCCAAGCTGTGAATACGAGCACGTCATGCTTAGGGGGGTGAATGTTGGAAATAAGCTCGGATGTCGTATAGGAGTTGTATACGTGCATGGATCCGAGTAGTATAGGAATTAGAGTTCCTAGTCCTCCTAGGATTAGCTAGTTAGGGTGCTTTATATACGATGTACTAGACCCCTTGTAACATATCGATTTGAGAGAGAAGAAATAAAGAAAAGAGAGGCCTAGAGGACGCACCATGCACCAGCCTCGTCGGAGTCGCCGTACAACGCTGGAGATCGGAGACGGCCCACGGAGGCGCTTCGCCGGCAGCCAGATCCTCAACGGCGCGAATCCCCTCCTCCACGCCGCCCAGATGCCGCGCCAGTGAACTGCATGGCGACGAGGACAGACACCCACCTCTAGCGCCGCCTCGCTGCTCGTCCAAGATGCGGAAGGAAGCCTGGCCGCCGCCTTCACGGGCACCGCCCAGGCAGAGCCCGACTGCGAGGAGAGGAGGAGGGTGGTGGGGGGAGCTAGAGGCGGCGGCGGCAGAGCCCCCCGAGTCGCCAAGGGAGAGGCGACACGAGGGTTAGGACATCATCAAAGATCGGCTTTTATAAGAAAACGTCCTCCCGATCCGCTCCTCTACCGGGCGGCTCTCGAGGACCCCAACCGAACCCTAGGCCCCTCCCCATGATCTGAGGCCTCCGGCCGCAGCTGCTGCCGTCCACAACGGTGGTGGCGGCGCCCATCCCGTCCATGACGGTGGGCAGGTGAGGTGTCCGCGGCGGCGCTTCATGGGAGGAGGTGGTGCGCCGGCTGGGGACATGGGGCGCCGCGGCTTCTTGCCGGCGCCTGAGGAACTCCGGCAGGGGGCTATAAGGAGGTGGCGGTGCGCCGCCGGCATGGCCGTCTCGGCCTGCTGCAGGGCGTCGCCAGATCTTCGGGCCTCAATCTGGGCTGCAGACTCCGATCTGGGCCTCTGGGCCAGTCTGGGTATCTGTTGCGTGGGATCCGGTCACGCATTGGATCTCGCAGCTGTGCGCTAGGATGCCCATCTTCGGCCCTTGCTGCATGGAGTCGATTGGCGGCGTGGGGGCTGCGAGTCTTGCGAATAAAGGCGGCGGTCCTAGGGTTCTTCTCGCAAGGCAACGATCTGCCTGTTGTGTTCTCCTTGATCTAGCCACGGTTTCGAGTTCCGGAAGGCTCCGCTGGTGAACTCACATAGGCGCATATGCCTAGAGATTGCTGGATTGGGTGGGATTCGGTCGTGCGCACCCGTTTCTGACATGTTTGGTTTCAAAGGTAGCGCTTCGAAGCTTTGCTGGCTCCATGGTGCTGGCGGAGAATGACATAGAAGCAAGATTGGAGGACTGACAATAGAGGTTCGAATCTGGCAAAAAGGAATTGGCTTGGTGTTTCATGATTTGTAGCAGCGGCATATATGAGGCGGCGACAGCATACGTGAAATCCAAAGTCCTATCTTTCAGGGTGAAAACCCAAGGTCTCACCTTGATTGGTTGTGCCTGACAGTGGTCTTTTTGGAGTCATTGTTTTGAGAGCGAGTATTATCTTCATGATGAAAACCCAATGTCTGACCTTAATTGGTTGTGCATGGCACTGTTTTTCTTGAAGACATTGTTTTCGAAGAATTGGACATCAGGTGATGTTTTGGTGGTGGTGGTGCGGCTACTGCAAGGAATGTAACTCTGTAGCGGGACGTTTCTTTTTATTTATTCTTCTTATTGTCTTTCCGTTGTGTGCATCCGTAATGACTATGGTTATTGCGTTGCTGTAGAGACTATATGTAGTTTGTATTTCTACGATATTAATATACATTGTTTATAAAAAAAGTAGCTACTAGGAAAGCAATCTAGCCCAAGCTAGCTACGTGCGTGTCCGCTCAATCCATAGACCAGCTAGGTTGACTGCTTAGCTTGTTTACACGAGCGCGTGTTGCCGGAATTCTACGGGGAGCTTTTGCTACGTACGTACGCTGTCGGAAAGTACTCGACGCTGCGATGTGGATCGGGCCAATTCTAACAGACACAATTTAGCAACGGCAAACTGAGCCTAAGGGGCAGTAATGATGATCCATGGCTGAGATGTTCATGCCTTTTATGCAATCAAATTAGTGTCCCACCCTCACCTCTCTCGCAGGTCAATCACTCGCCAATGTTGGCTGTTCCCTTGGATGGTCATTTGGATGAATCATAACAAGTGCAGATCCACTTATGCTGCGACGGGTAGATTACGCAGCAAGATATGTGAGGGTCGGATGATTGATAGCCAGCCCCCCCTCTCAGTACACATTCTTATATTGTTCAGGGTTTTTCTTTGATTTTCTTCTTATTTCGTCGAAAAGTTGTCCTGACTGTCTTTACTTTTGTGGTGTGATAGTATTACCACTGCCCCACCTCATGTGTCTGATTATTTAGCAAGGTACTCCCTCCGTATCGAAATGTAAAATGTTTTAGCGTTTTCTAGACAAAACGTATCTAGACATGGTTTAGTGCAAGATACACATGCATGTCTAGATACATGGTGTCTAGTAAACGATAAAACATTTTATATTTTGATTTACAGCCCTATTTTTCATGGGATAAATTGGCCGAGCAGCACATTCACTTTTCTGTTACTTTTTTCTGTTTGGGGTAAATGATTCCCTTTTGGTTGATGAAGTTATAATCTGGCTTGGCAGTTTAAGTTTCACCGTTGTTTATTTTCAGTAAAACGTCCCTTTCAGTCTTAAGTGAATACATGCCAACGGTTTCTTTGGTTGCAGTTAACATGGCCATCAGTGCAATGTTCTGCATTAAATTTTCAACATGGCATGTTTATTGCTCTTGTGTGTTGATGAGCTATATTCTTTTCAGAATGACTATGATGATTTTTGCCACTTGGCATTGAAGATGTTTCAACAGATATGTGTTAGAACCGGTCTATACACGTGGTGTGTGTTTGTACCACCCGTGTACGTATGTATTTGTATCATTGTGATCCCCCTATATATAGAGATGGAAGGTGTAGGCCGTAGCCTCACCGAAAATCCTAAACACGTTTTTATCCTGGTATCAGAGCCTCAAGGCCGGCGTAGTGAGAAACCCTAGCCGCACGCCGTCCTCGATCCAATCTCCTCCACCGCCGCGAGTCCTTCCGCCGCCGGTGCGATGACCACCTCTTCCGCCCTCCAACTCTCTCCCGCAGGCGCAATCACCTCAGCCCCGGCCTACTCCGCTACCGCCGGTGTCGTTGTACCCAGCGTTCGTCTCGACGTCAACAATTTCATGCTATGGAGGGGTCTGATCCTTCCCTCTCTCTCTGGAGCCGTCCTTCATGGCCATCTCGACGACACCAAGCCCGTCCCCGCGACGACCGTATCTCAAGGGGAGTGCGCTGCCAAGGTGGACGTCGCCAACCCCGAGTACTCACGCTGGTGGGAGGTGGACCAGCGCGTCCTCGGTCTGCTCCTCGGCTCCATGGAGCCCGACATCGCCTGCCAGCTCATCGGCTGCACCACGGCTGCGGAAGTCTAGAAGACCGTCCACACCATGTCCAGTGCACAAAGCCGCGCCAACGTCCGCCATATTCGCCGCCAACTAGCAGCTGCGGAAGGAGGACGCACCCGTCGCGTAGTACATGCACAAGATGAAATCCCTTGCTGATTGCATGGCCGCAGCGGGCGCCCCTATCTCCAACGACGAGCTCGTTGACTATATCATCACCGGCCTCGGTCCGGCGTTCAACTCGATCGCCGCGTCTCTCACCGTGGGCGACAAGTCGGTCTCCTACTCCGACTTCTACTCGCACGTGCTTTCGTTCGAGTCTCTACAAGCGCAGCAGAATCAGGTCGCCGAGTGGACGTCCTTGGCCAACGCTGCGTCTCGTGCGGGTGCGGGCTCCTACAGCAGCCCCTACAACAGCCCGTACCGCGCCCCCGCCTTCCACCACAATTCCTATGGTGGTGGGCGTTCTGGTGGTTCTCCAACTCCACGCGGTCCCTATCCTCGCCCGTCCAACGGCGGGTATGGCGGGGGCTATCCGCAGCAGCAACAGTCTGCTGGCTATGGTGGTGGCTACCTGATGGGGGGATAATAACCAGGTAGGCCAAACTCCAAGGAGTAACCCGGCCCAAAGGACGCTGCGCAGGATCCGGCTAAGGATAAAGAAACTTTTGGAAGGCCCAAGTTTGCAGGCCCAGTAACCCGGATTGTGGGTTATGGTGAAGGAAAGTTAGGGTTTGTGCGCCGTGTCCGGGTAGGATCCAGGGTGCGCCTTGGAGGGTAAGCCAGGGGGTACGGGTGCTTTATAAACCGACCCCTAGGAGTAGTTGATAGAAATCTAAGAACCCTAGCAATATCGCCTGATATCGAGCATCTAGTGTAATCCCAGAGTTGAGTTATTATATCAAGATCGGAGACTCGGCGACTTTGATTGCCGGCTACCAGATCGAGTTGCATCATGTTTTCCTCTGAGCTAAACCTCTCCCAAACGCCTGTGTCGTCTTGCCCAAGATCAGTTACCCCCGGTAACATCTGCCGTGATTATCCCACGACAGTTGGCGCCCACCGTGGGGCCTGCGTCCAAAGGTGTTTACATCACGGGAGAAGCTCGGAAGAACATGGAGAATCTTGTCGTCGGCGAGATCTACATCGACCACAAAGGAGAAAAGACGGTGGACGATTCCGGCTGGGGGCCAGAATCGGATTACCTCGAATCCGGATCTGTCGTGACAATCGGCCGGATCAGCGTCTTCATTGGTATGGTATGTACTTCCGGTTCGATCCCTGACAATTTTGGATCTGATTCTGTGTCAGGGGAAGCCACTTCTATCCGATCAGATGATGAAGAATCGACCGGAACAACATATCCGGCGGAAGAAACCATCGCGAAGTGGGAACAGCCGGAGGAGCCGGCATGGACCCCGCGCGACCGGGTCGAGAGAGAGGATGATACCGAGTCTATCCTGGATCTGCTGGAGAACCGGTACGAGGAGAATAACGGCGGAGAAGAACAGCATGAATTTACACCGAGTATCATACGCCGAGTTGCGGTCTACACGGCTCCCGCGGCCAATCTCAACCAAGAGAACGCAACCGCAGCAGCAGTCGGGGCGGCTCAGGCATTGGCCCAGCAGCAGGGCGCGGCTAATGGAGACCCGGTTCCGGCCCGGGTTGATGGAGAATCGGCATCAGTGACCAGCCGCGCAGCAGACGAGGAGTTGCACGCAAATACGTTCGGATTCCTGGGAAACCGGACACCAGGGGCGGGTCCTTCGAACCCGCGTCACCCGGCCTTATTCGATAATAATCTGATTCTAGACCCCACGGTTCTTGCAACGGTTATCACTCCAGAAAACGCAGCGGAACGTGTCAGGGATCTGGATGTGGCTCGTCGTGCGCTGGAACAGCAAAGAAGGCAAGTAGAGGCAGAAAGGCAAGGGATGGCCACGCGGCAGCGTGAGCTGGATGCGCTGGAAACTCGGCTCTGGGAGGAAACATCTAGAGTACACCAAAGGCATCAAACTAGGTTACCAGCAACGGGCGGGGTTATTAATCCGGCTACTTTATTTATCACACCTCAGGATCAGCCGATACCAGTGGTGAACCAGGGAACCGCACCCCAACCGACAACAGCGGGGACACATCCGGCAAATGAGCGGGCTGGGTTACCCCCACCACAGACTAGAATCACAACCGGCAACGATCTACCACCACCGCCACCACCATCGTCACGATTTCGCACACCAGCAGGTCACTACAACAATCCCATGGACAACGTGTATGCGGCAACACTCGCATTAAATCAAATCCCCGTGGGAGAGTCACCCCATGCAGAGAAGACCCGGCAATCAATCGATCTGTTGCACACTGCGGTGGCGCAACAAGACAATTATCCGGATCATAGAAGTGGGATGCACGGGACGCCATACGCCAGTCAGCAACAAGGGAATATCCAAACAAGTTCGGCACGGCGGAGGGAAGAGCAGCAGCAAATGCCGCCTCCTCCCCGTGTTCAGGCAGCATCAGCAGCACAGGCTGTCGTGGACAGTTCCAGGGCTCGGAGGGCCGCGGCCGGATCTGCAGCGCATAGATTACCCGCAGCGCCGCCCCCAGCCGCGCCCCCCGCTGGGTCACACGTTTCTCGAGCAAGGCCGGCCTCGACCATTCTTGCAGGACCCAAGTGTCTCTCGGACAATATCAGAGTTGAACCTTACCCGGAAAAATTCAAAGAGCCAGGGAAAGTGGTGAATTACGAGCCAACTATGGATCCAGAAACATGGCTAAGCAGTTATGAGATGGCAATGTCAATTCGCAACGCATCTGAGAATCTCCAAGCCAAGTTCATGTACTTGATGATGTCAGAAGGAGCAGCAAAGTTGTGGTTCACCAACTTGCCGGAAGGATCGATCAAGTCCTGGGAGGAATTGAAGACCGCGTTTGTCAAGCACTTTCATGGGACGTGCAGAAAATTGTTCACTATTGATTATCTAGAGCGATGCGTCCAGAAAAAGGGAGAGTCGGCTCGCAGTTGGGTGCGCCGGGTTATGGAGATACTTCACTCGTCCACAGATATTCAGCCCAAGGATGCACTGCAAGCCATGGCAAAAACATGCAAGTATATACCTTTAGTGCAAAAGTTAACTCGCATGAAATCAAGTCGAAATGCGTCGGAAGTTATAATGGGAGAATTGATGGATGCGTGCAACAAACACGCTGCGACAGATACTACAGAAGAGGAAGTTGATGACAAGAAGGTAAAAGCAAACATAAGTAATAGCGGAAGAACCGGCAATGGGTCAGCACCGGGTAATAACGGAAATAGCCAGAACAAGCGCCCGTTTGAAGGAGGCTCCGAGTTTGTCGCCAACACAGAAGCCGGGTCTTCGAGACCCAGAGCAGAAGGAAATTTCAACGGAGGTAATCACAATGGAGGAAACTATCAAGGACCACCAAGGCCGAGTAACAATTGGGACATATTCAGAATGGCATGCCCGAAGCACAGCAGGAACGGCAGGCCAGCTAACCACTCCTTGGAGTAGTGCGCCGACTTACAAAGATGGAAAAATGAGGAAGTGAACAGAGCTATGCGAGGTGCAGGACGGGGAGGAGGACCGGGTCCAGGGGGAAACCCGGGCAACGGCCCACCCCCAGCCGGTAACCCGGCGGCTGGAAATCAAGGTAATAACCAAGGGGGGGCAGGAGGTTTCCAGTCTAACCCCAAACAATTGGGTCAATATCACGTTCATACCACAGGAGGTTCTAACAAGGACAAAAAGATACTGAAGCAAGCGGTCAACTCAGTTTCATCAGCTGTTCCGAGATACTGAGATGGTCAGAACAGGAGGTAACATGGAGCAGAAGGGATCACCAGAAAGAGTAGAACACCGGGAGTCTTGGCATTAGTAGTTGCACCACAGGTCAATGGGTATGAGCTGAAAAAGGTTTTGATGGATGGTGGAAGCAGCATCAATGTACTGTATTGGGAAACCTTCCTACGCATGGGCCTCAAGGAGTCTCAGCTACAAAAAAGCTCAACAATTTTTCATGGGATAGTGCCGGGTCATTCAGCGTGCCCCGAGGGAAAAATCGCGTTGGAGGTAGCTTTTGGGGAGTCAAAGGATAACTATCGAGTTGAGTGGCTCACCTTTGAGGTAGTCAAATTGCGCAGTCCTTATCACGCGTTATTCGGAAGGCCGGCTTATGCCAAATTCATGGCTAGGCCGTGTTACGTGTATCTACAGCTAAAAATCCCGGGTCCCAAGAAGACCATTACCATACATGGAAATCGAGACATAGCAGCTGAATGCAATGAAGGAGACGCAGCAATGGCCGAGCAAACCTGTAAAAAAGAAGAACTCAAGCACTACCAGTCTCAAGCAGACCCGGAGGACAGAACCACATCAAAAAGGCCGAGTACTGAAGGCGAAAGAGCAAAGTCCAAGGTAGCACAAGATACTAAAATGGTGGCTTTTATCGAGGATGACTCCCCCAAACAATCCGCTATAAAAGAAGAAACTGTACGGCCGCTCACAACCAGCCACGTCATGGAAACACCTCACCCGGGTTGGCTAGTAAACCCGGTACTCATCATGAAAAAGTCCAACATGTGGAGAATGTGCATCGGTCACGCCAGCCTGGGACCGGTGCCCATTAAGAACTAAACAATGTAACGGGCAGCAGGTTTCAGACGCGCTCTTTTCCTACCCAGGGTACCTGAGGGGACTGGAAGGTTTTTAATGAGGCGGCCTGCTGATCCAAACTTTCTCGCATCAATAAAGAGATGGTTATCAAGTCCTATCTCGTTACAGCCTGATTACAAGTAAGTAGTATCCATGTGACATCAATACTTCAGTATCATTAAGAACGTATAGGTCTCGGGGGCTGGCTGCTCGAGTAGCGCAGCCACAAACCCAAAGACCCGGCCTTGATGCCTATAAGTTATAAGGGCCGATTATTCGCAAACGAGTACGGCTGCAATCTTATAACTGGACAAAGGAGCCAAATTTTCTTGACTTTTCTTACTTAAGCTCGATGTGACTCGCACTAAAGTGGCATGATTCGTTCGCTTACGATTACAATCAGCCATGAAGCCCAATGGACTTGTCTGACCCTGTTTTCGTATAGATGTAACAACATGGTATCCACGCGAAAGCCGGCTTACAGTACAAGATAGTCAAAAGGGTCATCTAAACACAAGTTTATGCAGAGTACAAGGCTAATAGCGGAAACTCAACGACTATCAAGCATAACTTCAGTACCTACACGGAATGGCTATAGGTTTTCGACTCGGTAAAAACAATTTGTTCTCTGAGAAGGCCACACCCCCATGACTCGGACTTTGGGCCATGGGGACTAGGGACTTCGAAACAGAAACAAACTACTTGGCTATCGAAGTTCGAAAGACCCTACCATCCGAGTCTTGGGGACTTAAAGAAAAGTCCACTTATCAAAACCGTGATACTCGGAAAACCGAGTCTTACGAAGGGAGCCAAAAGAGAGTCGGGTATCGAGAACAGTTCAAAGAATACACAAGTAGCACGATTATCAAAAGGCCAGGAAAGCCGCAAAGTATATCACTGACTAAAGTACGTTACAAATTGCGATACCAGTATCAGGGGTGCACAGGGCCCCATCAAAAGCATACTAGTTTGAATACAAAGTATCATGTGATCAAGGTATTATGATGGCATTGCCCTATTCGGCCTCCTGAGTACGGTCTTCCGGTTCTTGGTCCTGGGCTTGTTGCTTAGCTTTCCGGCAGCATTACCCGGACTCCTCGCACCAGGGCGGACAGGCGGAGGGACAGCTGGTGTAGAGGCAGACGGCCCTGATCCTAACTCGGCCTCTCTCTTCGCAGTTGCCTCCCTCTTCCTGGCCGAATTAGCAGCCCACTTCTCCAAGATATCAAAGGGCGGGGGTGCTTCCTCCGTAACAATTTTGCCTTCAGCATCGTATGCACTCATAATCGTGTTTAGATCCAAACTATCGGCCAAAGTGGTAGCCGAAGGACGCACTGCAGACTGTATGGCCTTGAAATCCTTGGGTGTAAATTTGGAACCGTCCGCCTTGAATTCTGCAAACCCGGATATTACCTTTGCTGGGTCAAGCTTCGGAAAGAAAGCCTTGGCCAGGGTAAAGGCCCGGGTCATACCAATCCGGCATGACGAGCGTTTCCAGATTTCAATCCAGCCAGGCACAGTAGAGCAGGCTTGAATGAGATTTTCTTCACCCGGATATACCTCCGTAGGCCACTTCACGGCATCCAGTATAAATTTTGTGCCGGCAAAGAAAGTTCGGAGCACAGTCTTTAGGGTTCTAGCCTTGACAATGGCATCCTCCTCTGGGGTCGCAAGGTTGGCACCTACAGTTGAAACAAAAGAAAGAACGTATCAATAATCCCGAGTATCATATAATAAAGCAAAGACATGAAGTCAATCGGCAGCAAAAACTTACTAAGCAAGATCTGATAAGTATCGGCGACCTGGTCCGATAGTTTCTTCAGTGCGGTCTGAGCGGTATTGCACTTCTTCTTGTATTTAGAAACATCCTTCTTCAAAGTTTTCATGTCATCCTCAAGGGTTTCCCTCCGCTTTATCTCGGCAAGAAGAAGTTGTTCGGTCTTGAGTAAAATTTCATCAGACCGGGTTATCTGCGCCTGTAAGTAGCAAGGAACTCAAGTATCAGTTGGATATTATGGTAAGCTGAGTATTGCGTAAAGTACCAAACATAACTTTAGCAAGTCATGCTCGGAACTTGGGGACTAGGTATGCACTACGAGATATCAAGTGTCATTACCTGGTGCTCTGCGGCCATGCGCTCCAAGATATTGCTCTCTGAAGTCTTCATAGTGAGGAGAGTGTTCATCAATTGATCAAAAGTGTCTTTACCCGTATCAGAGGACCCGGGGCCTTGGAAATTCCGAGAAGGAGTTTTCTTCTTAGTGGGAGGCGGCACCCGGGTCATTTGTATGTCGGAATCCGATGCTCCTTCTTCTGCACCCAAGG
Source organism: Alopecurus myosuroides (assembly GCA_028641055.1). Lineage (NCBI taxonomy): Eukaryota > Viridiplantae > Streptophyta > Magnoliopsida > Poales > Poaceae > Alopecurus > Alopecurus myosuroides. The sequence goes on along the minus strand of CM054057.1, from coordinate 589,894,070 downwards.
TTGTGACTCTGTTCTTCTTGCTTGCATGGGAGGCAATCGGATACTCGGCTTCCTGTATGTCCGGGTTTATCGGTGACGCTTGTCCTTCGCCGCTAGACGCGGCTGTAGTCTTATCGGCCAGGCTCCCCTTCCCGGCCCTCGGTCTCCATATCCTCTTGGTCGCTGGTAACGACCGTGGCCCTATAGATGTTATGAGTGAGCAGCTAGTGTACAATCAGGAAAGGGTGATGAAGCATGGTAGAGCATCAGGAAGGGGATTTTACCCGGTATTCACCGCGAAATCTGCAGGAAATCCGTCGCTGGACCCGGGAGAGGCTGGAAAGTATCAAGTAAGATTTCATAAGGGAATGGTTCAAGGAGAATGTTTCGTCCGAGAAAGGATAGGGTAAATACCAGCCCGCCGAGTCGGAGTCGATGAAATACCCGGGTTAAGAGCGCCACCACCCGGGTGATTTCGAGTTGACCTGCGCTTGGTCATGGGCGACTCCTTCAAGCATGGCCAGTGGAACAACGTCAAGGTAGCTCATGTAAGGAATACGAATTGAATGCGAGGAGGTGATATGAAACCTTGGAGGTGGCCTCTTGAGATTTTCTCTTTGATCCGACTTTGACTGTCGGCTCCAATTCCTCCTCGTCGCTGGCGGATTCTACTTTGCCGTCGGTGTCTTCTTCTTCGTCATCTTCTTGTTCTGGATATCATCAAAGTTATAGTTGGAAAATGAAGGGGTTATGATGAGTTTAAAGGAACCAAATAAAATCCGGAGAGCACCTTCGTCCGAGTTAACGGCTTCTTCTTGCTCCTCTGGACTTTCGGAGCTAGGAGAAGTGTTGATCTTCCAAAAATCATCATCAGCCTGAAAAGTATCAGTACAAGGGTCATCAACTGTATCGAGTGGAAAGAGCAAAGGTAAAGACATCGAAATTGGGTTTTCACCTTGGGGGCTGGGTTCTCGAGTGTGAAGGGCTCTAATCCGGATATGTTCTGGATTACCTCGAGCTTTTCCGTCAGAAAACCCTTGATAGTTTTATGAGTGTCACCAGCCGCGAAGATGTTGTCAGAGTACCGGAGCGGGTCTGTAGGTTGCCTCGAATACTCGCACATCAACTTTGTGCGGATGGAATTGGGTTGAATCCGGAAGTCGACCCAAGTCTTCACCAGGTTGAGCCCGATGAGACCTTGGGCCGTGAGAGTGGTGATTTTGGCTAGTAGAGGTTGAATTGCCTCCCTGTCCGAGTCAGGGGCAAAGGCACTGAATTTCTCGGAGATGTCAAGAAGGCCCTCTGAGTAACCCGGCAGTTTCTTTTGGCCGGGTGGGGAGGTGTCTTGGCAGTAAAAGTATGAGAGCTGCCAGTGCTTGACATGGGAGTTAAGGGTGAGGGGTGGCATCAGAGAATTCTTGCGGCGCTGGATAGAAACCCCGCCGCAAGCGAGAAGCGCCCCGTCACCGCTTTCGCGGCACGGTTTGCACTGAAAAAGCTCAATGAAAAGAGCCAGACTTGGCGGAGTGCACAAGTATGACTCGGAAAGGACGATGAAATAGGAAATATTTAATACAGAATTAGGCCCGATGTCAAAAACGTGAAGGCCGTAATGGTTTAGGACATCACGGAAGAAAGGGTGACCCGGCGGACGGAAGCCCCGGGTCACATGTTCCACGAAACAGATTACCTCGTCTTTCGTCGGGGTAGGCCGGGTCTCCTTGCCCGGCACCCTCCACTGGATATCCTCTTGAGGAGGAAGAACTCCCAGCTCGACCAACTCCTCCAACTTGGCCTTGGTGACCGTAGACCGCGCCCAGTTGGCGGATATGGAGGTGGTGGCTTTGGCTTTAGTTGGAGTTTTTCCCTGCTTTTTGGGAGCCATGTGGTTGACCTGCAAAGCACAAGGTAGAAGGATAAAAGGAATAAGACACGGAAGCTGTGAGCCGGCCAAGTATCAGCAAGGTAATATTAAGACACGAAAACTGCGTATTATCCGGGTGTCAGTTTGCAGAGTGAGGTTCGAACTATCCGGGTATCAAGTATTATAGCAAAAATTATGGGGATCTAAGCGTTGAAGGAGCTTTTGAGGACGATGGATGGCTGCACAAGCACTTAGTGCGAATAAAAGGAACTGGAAAGGGGAGGATTAGCCGGGTGATTGAGGTAAAGGCGGAAATTTTGAGTGGTTCGAGCCCAGATTGGAAATTCCATCTTCGGATTTGTGGCGAAATTAATGATTGCGGGTAGTAGGAGAGTGAATTGGAGTCTATATCTTATCTATTGGGCGAGCTAGAAAGAGTACTAGCAACCTAATTCGGCATGGCCGAGAAATCATTGGCGGGTTGATTTGGATCTAATCTGAGGAGAAATCAAGAAATTGCAAGGGCAAATTAATGGATGCAAGAGGCTTACTGGAGGAGATCTGAGTGAAGCCTTGCGGAGGCAGATGGCGCAAGCCTGGTGTCCTTTTGCGGTTCCTGACGGGCCGGATGGAGATTTGCCGGTGGATCTTGGTGGCGGCGCGGGGTGAGCTGTGGCGGAGCGCAGCCTCCGGCCAATGGGCTCCGGTGATGCGCGCGGGATTTCCGTGGTGGCGTTCGGTGAGGATGAACACGGAGGGAGAAAGGAAGAAGAGTGGGGGGAAATGAGCCGTTAGGGTTCGGGTTACCCCCAAGGAGCCTATTTATAGCGCGAGTGGATAAGCCCGGTTCAGCGAGCGGGAGCCGGGAGTTGCGGAGTAAACGGCTATCTATTTGATTTTTTGCGAGATGCGCTTTAAATGCTGAGCAAGGTGTCTGAACGAAAAGGAGAAAGAGATCCATCCCGTGATATCAAGGTCAATTATCAAGTATAGAATCTTGACATTTTGGGGTTTAGACCTGGAAAGGTAAGTTAGGTATTTGGGGAAGAGCCGGGTTACTATATGGCCACCATGGAGTAAGGCCTAGCTATCTATCAAGGCACCTTAACCCGGCCTCCACATACTTGTGTGTTTGATATCCTTGCAGGGAATAGCGAGCGCTTCAAAGAAGGATCCGTGAAGCCCAGGCTATTCTGGGGACTACTGATGGGGGGATAATAACCCGGTAGGCCAAACTCCAAGGAGTAACCCGGCCCAAAGGAGGCTGCGCAGGATCCGGCTAAGGATAAAGAAACTTTTGGAAGGCCCAAGTTTGCAGGCCCAGTAACCCGGATTGTGGGTTATGGTGAAGGAAAGTTAGGGTTTGTGCGCCGTGTCCGGGTAGGATCCAGGGTGCGCCTTGGAGGGTAAGCCAGGGGGTACGGGTGCTTTATAAACCGACCCCTAGGAGTAGTTGATAGAAATCTAAGAACCCTAGCAATATCGCCTGATATCGAGCATCTAGTGTAATCCCAGAGTTGAGTTATTATATCAAGATCGGAGACTCGGCGACTTTGATTGCCGGCTACCAGATCGAGTTGCATCATGTTTTCCTCTGAGCTAAACCCTCTCCCAAACGCCTGTGTCGTCTTGCCCCAAGATCAGTTACCCCGGTAACATCTGCCGTGATTATCCCACGACACTACCCCGGGCAGAACAACGGCGGCAACACCGGCGGGCAGAATCGCAACGGTGGCGGCCGCAAGCAACGTCCGCGCTGCCAAATATGCAAGAACTAGGGGCATGAGGCAAACTAGTGCCGCAATCGTTTCAACACGGATTTCCGCACCGACAACGCCAACCAGCGTGCCGGCAACGCCGCCACGACCACCCTTCACCTGGGTGCCCCTTGGCTGATGGATTCAGGCGCCACCGACCACATCACCAACGATCTCGAACGCCTTCACATGCACGAGCGTTATGGCGGGACGGATAATGTTCAAGTCGCTAATGGCAAAGGTTTGTCTATTTCGCATATTGGTAATTCCACCTTAGCCGGTTCTAAATTGCTCTTGAAACAAATCCTTCATGTCCCACATGCTAGTCAACATCTCCTTTCCGTTTATCGTCTTGTTTCCGATAATGACGTGTTTGTTGCATTTCATCGTTATTTTATGTGTTAGGTACAAGGCCACGAGGAGAACACTTCTTCATGGTAGAAGCTATGTCGGTCTCTACCCAATTCCCTTTAGCCGAGCGTTGTCTCCTTCATCACCCCCTCATGCTAGCTCTAGCGTTCGGGTGCCAGCTTCTCAGTGGCACCATCATCTCGGCCATCCTTCAAATAAACTAGTGAAAACAATTGTTAGAGATCATAAGTTACCTTGTTTACCGTTTGAGACTTCTGAGTCGGTTTGTGATGCTTGTCAGTGTGCTAAGAGTCACCAGCTGTCTTACACTTCCTCTGAGTGTGTTTCCACTATGCCTCTTGAGTTAATCCATTCTGATGTTTGGGGTCCTGCCATTGCCTCTTCTGGTGGTTATAAGTATTATGTTAGCTTCATTGATGATTATTCACGTTTTTGCTAGGTTTATCTCCTTAAAAACAAGTCTGATGTTGAGCAAGTCTTTTACACTTTTCAGGCTCATGTTGAGCGTCTTTTAGATGCTAAGATAAAGGTTGTTCAGTCTGACTGGGGTGGTGAACATCATAGGCTGCATCGCTACTTTCAGCGTGTGGGTATCTCTCATAGAGTTTCTTGTCCTCACACTTCCCAGCAAAACGGTATCGCTGAACACAAACACCGTCATATAGTCGAGACAGGTTTAGCTCTTCTCGCACACTCATCCACACCTCTGCGGTTCTGGGATGAGGCATTTCTCACTGCATGTTACCTCATTAATCGGATGCCCACTACCGTTCTTCGGAACGAGACGCCTATTTTTCGCCTACTCAAAATTCAGCCTAACTACGCCTCGCTTCGTACTTTTGGTTGCGCTTGCTGGCCTAGTCTCCGCAAATACAATGCCCACAAGTTAGCTTGCCGCTCTAAACTTTGTGTGTTCCTCAGGTACAGTACCATGCATAAGGGTTACAAATGTCTAGATCGGTCTACGGGGCGGATTTACATCTCTCGTGATGTAGTCTCCGACGAGTCTGTTTTTCCTTACGCCAACCCCGGAGTTCCAACCGATCTTCCTACTTTACGAGAGGCAATCACTTTTCCTTCATATGAACCGGCTACGAGTACCACTACGCGTAAATATGACTTATCTTATTTGTCTACTGACTTTTCTGGTTCAGATACTACTATTCTTGTTGAGAATGTACAGGATATTGGCGATCACGCTGCTCCTCTTCCCGTGATCGACGTGCATGCACCCAGCATGGCGCCTGCTGCTCCCGAGCCCACTGCTTCGTCACCGCGCAGCCCCTCCGTGTCGCTCGCACCGTCCGCGTCGCCCATCGCTGGCCCACCGTCAGCCCAAGTGCCACGGCAGCAGCAGCAGCCCGCGTCGCCTCTTGCTGAATCAACTTCAGCCACGTTGCCCCCGGCTGCTGCTTCAGCCACACACGACCACCCTATGGTCACACACACCCGTGACCAGACTCGGCGCGTCAAGGAATACACCGATGGCACGGTGCGTTACAATCCGAGCCGATGTGCATTCTTCGTCGTTCCGTCGTCCCATCGCGACGCTCTTTGTGAACCGGCTTGGCGGTCCGCTATGGCAGATGAACTCTATGCACTTCAGCAAACACAGACTTAGACTCTTGTTCCTCGCCCTCCTAGTGTTAATATTGTCAGCAGTAAGTGGGTGTTCAAAAATAAGCACAGACCTGATGGTTCCATGGATAAACACAAGGCTCGTCTGGTCGCTCGTGGTTTCACTCAGCAGCCCGGTCTTGACTACGGAGACACCTTCAGTCCGGTTGTCAAGCCATCGACTATTCGCTTGGTACTCTCTCTTGCCGTATCTCGCGGTTGGGTTCTTCGCCAAGTTGATGTGAGTAATGCCTTTCTCCATGGATACCTGTCTAAGGATGTTTACATGCAGCAGCTGTCTGGTTTCGAGGATGCCCAATATCCCTCTCATGTTTTGCAAATTGCAGCGTGCTCTTTACAGACTTAAGCAGTCCCCGCGTGCGTGGTATGCACGGCTGAGTGCTCTCCTTCATCAGTTGGGGTTTACCTCCTCCAAGGCTGATACGTCCCTTTTCATCTTCGCGCAAGGTGATGTTCACATATTCATGCTGGTCTATGTTGATGATATCGTTATTGCTGGGTCGAGTACCACTGCTGTCGACCGTCTTGTGCGGTCCCTCTCCGCTGCATTTCCTGTTAAGGATCCTGGTGTTTTGGAATATTTTCTTGGTCTGGAGGCGTCTTACAATTCTAGGGGGATGCAACAGACTCAACGCAAGTATGCTCTCGACCTACTGCATCGAGTCAGCATGGAGAATTGCAATCCTACCCCTACTCCACTGGCTCCTACTGAACGCCTCGCGCGCGACTCTGGATCACTTTTAGGTACCGAGGACTCCTTCTGGTATCGTAGTGTTGTTGGTGGCTTGCAGTACTTGACCCTCACTCATCCAGATATCTCTTTTGCTGTCAATAAGGTGTGCCAGTTTTTGTCTCAGCCAACCGAGGCTCACTGGGAAGCTGTGAAACGTATCCTGCGTTATGTAAAGGGTACTCTACACACCGGATTGACTATTCGCAAGCCTTCATCTACAGGCATCAGCATTTTCACACATGCAGACTGGGAAAGTTGCATTCATGATCGTCGCTCAACTGGAGGTTTTGCTGTCTTTGTGACCAAACCTTGTGTCATGGAGTGCTAAGAAGCAGCCTAATGTCTCTAGATCCAGTACAGAGGCGGAGTATAAGGCATTGGCGAATGGATCTGCTGAGGTCATATGGGTAGAATCGCTACTCAAGGAGCTTGGTGTACCACAGCAGCGTGTCCCCATCTTATGGTGTGACAACTTAGGGGCTACTTACCTCTCGGCGAATCCGGTGTTTCATGCTCGTACCAAGCACATTGAGATCGATTTCCACTTTGTGCGTGAATGAGTCGCTACAGGTTATCTTGCGTGAGGTTTATCTCTTCGGGTGATCAACTGGCTGATGTATTTACCAAACCAGGCACACGACAGATGCTAGACCATTTCAGAACCAATCTAAATCTTGTATGTACTAGTTTAGATTGAGAGGGACTGTTAGAACCGGTCTATACACGTGGTGTGTGTTTGTACCACCCGTGTACGTATATATTTGTATCATTGTGATCCTCCTATATAGAGATGGAAGGTGTAGGCCGTAGCCTCACCGAAAACCCTAAACACGTTTTTATCTATATGGAGTGGCACCGGTAGAAAATAGGCCTTTAGTCTTGGTTCGCAAAGGGCATTATTCCCGGCCGTGCAACTGGGACTAAGTATGCGCGACTAAAGCCCCCCCCCCCTTTAGTCGCGCCTCTTACGGACCGGGACTAAAGGCCCGTCCACGTGGGCGCCAGGAGTCCGTCGGGGCGGATGAGCTTTAGTCCCCGTTCTCGTGGCTAACTGGGACTAAAGGCCTCCTCCGCAGGTTTAGGGTTTTAGCCCCCCCTAAACCTGGTTTCTTTTTAATTTGTTTTGTTTTATTTCTTTTATATTTTATTTTGTGTTTTATTTTAATTTTGATGAAGTTTCAGTACACATATATATTCTACCCTACTATATACATGCATATAAAATTTCAAACAAGTCGAATTCAATAGGAATATATAATATATATTCAATCTCGGGTGACCATATACAACTTCGAACAAGTTTACATACACAATTACGATGGATGACCATACACAACTTCGAACAAGTTTCAATCTCGGAGATGCATAAGGAAAAAATCCTCCTAATTCCTCTTGAATTGGTCGTCGTCGGACGTATAGTGTTCTCCTTTAGGATCGATTACATGCCTAAGGAAAAATCCTGCTAATTCCTCTTGAATTGGTCGGAAGCGAGCTTCTGGACTAAGATTCCTCCGCAAGTTATCCGTCGCCTTCCGCAAGCTATCCTCCATCTTCCTCTCAGAGGTTTCTCTCCGGATGTTCTCACAAACATAGTATCCACATAGATTGGTCCCCGGTGACTGCTTATCCACATTAACTAAGTTTCTAAATTGTAGCTGATGTTTGAATTCACCGACAACTTCTCCTGAGAACCGTCTCCAAACTCTAGAGGGAAAAGAAAATTAAATGAACAAGGGAGTTATTAGCTACTTCATATTAGGAAATGAACAAAAGAGACCGATCGATATAGAGCGCAAATGATTGAAAATAATTACTTTTGCATCATTTTTCTCATGTCGACCCAAAGCTTTGAATCCGAATTCATAGAGTCCATAATAAAAACTGTGGAGGTGTGAAGTTCAATTTTTAGCAGAAGCCAGTGGAACCTGCGGACACGTTACATTCACAGTCATGCATAACTTATCGATTAGACATACCATGCATGGAGTAAACAAAAGAGAATGGGCACAAGAGAGAAACACTCACCCAAAATGGTAAGGAAATAGAATATGACTTTTGAGTTGATACTTTGTAAGAAAGTTGTACAAGTCTTTCTCCACGTCTTCGGGGTGATTTTGTAACACATGTCCATTAATGATTTGTGGGTCAATGAACCCAACATCATGGATGTTTCTTATTTTGCATTCCCAAATCTTCAATCTGCATAATAGCGTACGCAACAATATAGTTAGGACAATATATATAGTGCAGGCAATGAAGAACGAGATGAGGTAGAAATAAATAACTTACAGAACATAGCAACTCAGGATTGATTTGTCGAGCTCGCGCAGATTGAACAGCTGGAACAATTCACTCATATGAACTGTTACAGAGTACCGTTTGTTCTGATGCTGCTCTGTAACATCCGCATAAACATATTCTTTGGCGGCCCATGATATGAAATTATTGTACCAACGTAGCAGATTTCACATTTGTGGTGGTAGACTCTTTTCCTACGTAGGCTCGACGAGAGGCCCATTCGGTACATATTGTAATGCTACCTCACATATTGGCGCATCGTCCAGGCCTAAAGAGGCACGAAGAGTCAAACCCATCTCGGACGCATTTTTCATGGCACTCGCTACAGTCAATCCAATTGCTGCCGCAGCTGCTATGACCTCGGGGTCCTGTTCCGGACCGGTTTTCACTATGAGCGGGGGGATCGATTGTTTCTTTTGCATCCCGAGCTGGTCAACTTGTTTCCCGCTTTTTTTCCTTTCTTCTTTCTCCTCCTTCAATATTTCTGCTTGCCTACGAAGTTCACTTCCATAGTCGTCAGGCATATTCAGCTCGGCTTGGGACGGTTGCGTCAAAAAACCCATAGCCCACTTCTTTGCCTTCAGAGTGTATACTTCCTTGGGCTTAGGCTCCTTTCTAGCATTCTGATTGGCCTTCCATTTCTCATATTCAGCATGCGCGGCCAATTTGGTTTCAGCTTCACTCAGTTCCCAAGGCCTTGGGGGGATAGGCTTCAGTGATGGCTCCGGTACCCGTGTGGTCTTAGGTACATAAGGCTCCGGGTTAATATTCCAGGAGCGGGTTTCCTTGCTGTCCGCCTGCTTCTGCTTCTTCGCCGGAGGAGGAATGGGGGGTGGCGGCTGCTTACCCACCGGAGGAGGAATGGGGGCGGTGGCTGCTTACCCGCTGGAGGAGGATTAGGGGGCGGCGGCTGCTTACCCGCTGGAGATTGTGGATCGGGGGACGGCGTCGAATGGCGTGAAGGAGGTGTAGGTGAACCACCACCACCACCACCACCACCATCGGAGGGGGGTGGACTTGGTAGCCTTGGCGCCTCGCCTGGAAACACTATGTACTTCTTTTTCCATAGAATGAACTGGCGCTTGACATCTCCAAGTCTTCTCTCCCCTTCGGGTGTAGCTATGTCAATCTCCAGGTCCTCAAACACTTGGACTATGTCTTCCACCGTGACACGAGCATAGCCATATGGAATGGGGTTGTTGTGGTGGAGTGCTCCAGGTGTACAGGGTAAAGCACTGCAGGTAGCTACCTTCGTCAAAATGTTCCCCACGGGATAATGCAGATCACATTCTTTCATATCCTTTACATCATCCACGGGGTAGTGAGGCTCCGGTGCACGAATCTCCATCATCAGTGCATTAGCACCTGCAGGCGGGGCCTCCGTGGAAGCCACGCTGCTTCTCCGCTGCTGCTAGCTTCCGAGATCTGCTGCATGATCTTCATGCGGCCCTGCAGGCGCCGATCTTTCTTTCACAAGTCCATGCACCGTCTGCTTCACTAAGTTCCGATACAACCTTCGCCAAAAGATCTGCATCCCGGTCCATCTTTCTCTTACGGCTTCTGTAACAGTACGGGTCATTGTCCTGGGAAAACCCTACTTTCCACGGCATTCTGCCTTTGCCTCGTACATGTCCTCCGTGTTCAGGATTCCCGAGGGCTTTTTTCAGTGCGTCTTTCTCTCTGTTGAACGTGATCAAGCCCTGTTGAGCTTCGGTCATTGCGTCAATAAGGGCTTGGGTGGGAGCAAACGTTTTCTTCCGATGAACACACGCCCCTGCCTCCGGGTCTAGCGATCCCCCATGCCCGTACCACCACATTTTGTCTCTTTCGTCCCATCCCTCTGTACCTAGAGGGATTCCTCGCGCCCTCAGGCCATCCTCCATCTTCTGCCACTTAGGCGCCGAAAGGCGGTATCCTCCTGGCCCCATAACATGATGGTACTGTTTCTTATCCACATTAGCCTTATTTTTTTTCGATATTTCCTTGAAATGCTCTGATTTCTTTTGCCTCACAAATTCTGGCCAATCATCTTTCAGTTTCTCATGTTGTCCAGTGAAATCGGAGTCTTGCCCTTGTTGACATATTACGGGTTAAATTTTTCTTGTTCCGAAATGCTTCGGCCATCTTCTGAAGAGCGAACTCTTTGACTAGCCTCCTCCTCTCACGTCCACCCGGAACCTCGTTACCAAATTCATCGACTTTGTTGTATTCCAGAGTTAGAATGAAATGTACCATAAGCTTTCTCCAGCAATCCTTTTTCGTTCTCTTGTCGACAAAACTGAAACCAAGACGTGCCTTCTTTGGCTCCTTCCATTCCTGGACGGTGATCGGGACGTTGTCTCTAACAATGACTCCGCATTGGTTGATAAACTCTGTGGTGTGCTGTAGGGGCTTGCCGGTTTCACCGACTAATTCGATGGTATATGTTTCTCCTGGTTTCATCGCCTTGGATTTGCCACGCTTTGTCGTACTCGATCCGGCCGAGGGCTAAAATAAGAAAGAGAATCGCGCGTGTTAATGCATATGTATTCACATTTCAGTAAGTTTGTATCACGAGAGGATCAATGTATGTATATATATATATATATATATATATATATATATATATATATATATATATATATATATACCTCGCCGGAGGTGGTTGGTCTTTGCAATTCGAGATCGTCGTTTGTCGACGGTTGACCTCCGTCAACAATGTCCGTTCCTTCACCCTCTTGATCATCGACAATGTCTGTTTCTTCACCTTCTTGATCGTCAAGGTTCAGAAAAGAAGAGACTACATCCTCTTTTTGCTCATCTTCTGGGCCCGGCACATAAGGGATCTCGTTGTTTATGATGCCCATTATATAACCTTCAGCCTCCTGATCCGTAAGCGGCAAGGCTTTATCGTCCGCCATATGTCACTCCTGCATGTAGTAATAATTAATTTGTCAACATGCATGAAATTTTTTGCTTTCATTTTAGCCGTTTTTGGAAAACAACAAAAACAGAAATACTTTAGATGTCAAACTGCATGTATAAGGTTGAAAACATGTGCTAAATGTTTCACTGAACATTTTGAGGTATTAAACATAATTTTTGGATAATTACTTAATTAGTTATGCCATTTTCTTTTTTCTTTTCTTTTATGACCAGAACAGAAAATTGATGTTTTTTCGGTCAAATTTATACAATTATTCCCAAAACAAAATACCATTGTGTATATTTTGTTAAGACAAAATTTTAGATCTCAAGTTTGCTCAATTTGGGTTGACAGAATTCAAGTTATGAATTTTGCAAGTTTAGTTTTCTGGTCATTTCTATATACTTTTTATATTTTTCTGATTAATAAATAAAAGTTATTCATTTTTAAAGATTTTATCATTTTCTGTAATTTAAAAAGGAGAGGGACCACGTGTCAGTGACTGTTTCTTTTAAGGGAATAATTCAAATAAAAACGAGGGGCTGACAGCCAGGCCCCACGCCAATGTCAGCATGACATCATCATGACGTCAGCGCACTGTGGTGCTCGCCGGCGGCGATTCTGGCCGCGGGAGCGAGCGCGAGAGGGATCGTTCGACTCCGTGTCGTCCCGACGACCAGAAGATGGCGGCGGGTGACCAAATGGTCACCAAAGGAGCTCTGGCGACCACCTGCGTGACGGCAAGCGGAGGCGCACGGCTCCTCGACGAACCAGAGGGGGAGATGGAGGGGTCCGGGAGGACACCGGGCTCACCACGAAGCCGTTGAGGTGGACGGAGAGGCGAGGTGGCGCCGGGCAACGGAGAATCGGGGACGGCGGCCCTCTGCCGACAGTGGAGGAGACGATGGCGTTGAGGGTTAGGGTTTCTCCCCGTGTACTTACAGAGAGGAAGAGAGGCGAGGGCAAGCAAGCGAGGGGAGAGGGAGAAGGTGCAACCACACGCGGGGTCTAAGTAACCGCGACGGCGACGAAGGGAGCGGGCGACGGTGACGGCGCGGTCCTCTCTCTGTCTCTGCGGCGCGTTTGGTCTCCTTAGAAGTTTTTCGTGGCGCAGAGAATATATAGGGCCAGCCTTTAGTCCCGGTTGGGGACACCAACCGCGACTAAAGGTCCCCTCCGGGTACCCTCCGCGGGCCTTTAGTCGCGGTTCGTGTCCCCAACCGGGACTAAAGGGGTACCTTTAGTCGCGGTTGGTGTCACGAACCGCGACTAAACGTTTTTTCGTGGCGTTTTCGTTCCAGCGCGGAAAGAGCCTTTAGTCGCGGGTAGTGTCACGAACCGCGACTAAAAGTGCTTTTTCAAAATACTTTTCGTTTTAAAATCTTAAAAATACAAATAATATGTCAAACAATTCAGAATAATAAAACTAATTCATTTTAAAATCTTAAAAATACAAATAATATGTCAAAAAATTCAGAAAATAAAAATAATTCATTTTAAAATCTTAAAAATACAAATAATATGTCAAAAAATTCAGAAAAATAAAACTAATTCATTTTAAAATGCTTTTCGATAGATAAACAAGGCACATTACACATAATGGCAAGATTGGATCTAAATCTAAACGGAGAGCATAGATCTAAATAAACAAGGCAGTACATAATGGCCAGAGTGCATCGATCTACTAGCTATTCATACTCCTGCCTAGGCCTATAATACTCTGACTCATAGTCGTCGTAGTCGCCGCCGTCGTCGTCACTATCGTCGGACGGTGCTCTGGACTCCCTCGGAGGATCACGACTCCAGGACTGGGCGTGAAGGTAGCGCAGGCAGGGGTTATCGCCAGCCCTGATGTAGTTTATGACGCTCTGAAGAGTCCGTCCGCCGCCCCACCACAGCCGACGACCGGCCTCGTTGAAGTTCGAAGGAGGCGGGCCGTTCTCCTCGTACCTGGCGAGCGCACTCTCACGCCGATTAATGAAGAAGGCGTCCCAAGTAGGGCGGTAGTCAGGATTCCAACTGGGATTCCTCCGCTGCTCCGGCGTGAGCTCGTGGTAGTAGTGGTTCTTGATGGCTGCCCGACGCGCCACACCTTGAGGAAGAGGAGGGACCGGCACTCCTCCGGCGCTCAGCATCCAACCGGCGGGAACGCTGTAGCCGGGCGGGCAGGGGTAGTTCGAGGCGGAAAGAGCCTCCGCCTGGATGAAGGTTAGAGTGGGTACGGTAGAAGCCATTAGAGAGTGGTGAGTTTGTATGTGTTTATGCCAATGGTGTGGCAATGCATACATATATATAGCGAGAAGAAAACATATCCCTTTAGTCCCGGTTGGGGACACCAACCGGGACTAAATGGTTCGTGTTTCGTTGGACCAATCAGATAGAATCACACGGATCGTGTGTTACTTTCAAGCGCTTGTGAGTCGTTGGATCCGGGGTGTGTTTCTTTCGAACTGTTGTGAGCCGTTCGATCAGGGCTACGGTGTGTTTCTTTCGAGCTGTTGTGAGCCGTTGGATCAGGGTGTTTCTTAACCGTTGGATCAAAACCCTAGCACAACACTTTGTGAGCCAGAGGACCCTATATATAGCCCACCTTCATACACCGGTCAGTTCATCGACCAAATACAAAACATCCGGATTCGCCATCATACGTCCTGCCGTGCATTTGGTATGCATATATGCACCGAGTAGCCACGGTGGGGCTGTATGATGGCGATACTGATTGTTTTGTTCTACATCCCACTTTAAGGTTTGATACATCATATATTCAGTTCATCGAGCAAATACAAAACATTCGGATTCGCCATCATACGTCCTGCCGTGCATTTGGTATGCATATTGCACCCAGTAGCCACGGTAGGGCTGTATGATGGTGATACCGATTGTTTTGTTCTACACCCCCTCTTTAACACATCAATCCATGCTTGGGTCCGTGTTCACTTTGAGCTCGGAGTGGGTAGTAATGTGCAACTATTTGCTTGGTTGTGTTAGGGTGGCGCGTGGCGCGGGAGTTGTGACGCGTGGCCAGGAGGGGCGGTATAAACTGCTGCGCCTCGAGCGCGTCTTCTCCTCTCCACGCGCCCACTCCTCTCCACGCACCGTCACGCTTCCACCATGCCTCCGAGGAGGAACAACACCACCGGCTTCCGCGGCGTCCGAGCATGGCAGAACGAAATGTTCATCGCAGATATCCGCTGGGGGGACGACCGCATCCCCCTCGGCTCCTTTGCGACGGCGGCGGAGGCCGCCCGCGCCTGGGACGCGGCGGCCTGGCGCCTCAACCGCCCGCGGTCGCTGATGAACTTCAACGACTGCCACACCGTCTGGGAAGCGGAGGCCAGGGCGCCGAAGCCGCAGATCGTCACTGCCGCCGACCACCTCCACCTCCGCCACCGCGCGTTTCAGGGCCTAGTCGACGCCAGGGACGACCGCGTCGTCCGCGAGTATTACCGGAACAACCCGGGGGAGGAGAGCGCCGACGAGGAGCTCTGGCAGACCCGCGCGGCTGAGCGGGCGGAGCGCCGCCTCGAACGCCACCTCGTGTTAGATGCCGCTCGGGAGGGGAGGACGAAGGCGCTGCAAGAGCTTCGTCGGGCCGACCACGCCGGCGAAGTCTGGGCCTCCGACGATCCGAGGTGGGGGCCTATCTCGGACATACCATCATGCACCTCCTCCAACGACGAGGAGGTCACCGACGAGTTCGGCGACGACGATGACCCGGAGGAGGTCACCGACGAGTTCCCCGACGACGACGACGAGGAGTAGTGTTCGTCTGTTTTCTGTTTTTAATAAAAGAATTTGTATTCCGGCGACACTGCGGCGCGCTAGCGCGTCTGTTTTCTGTTTTTAATAAAAGTTATGAAATTAGATATTTTATCTCACAAGGTTTTGAGACATTTAAGTAACCTTCTGTTTTCCATGTTTTCCACTCGTTTTCTCAAATATTTTGCAAAGGAGTTAGTCTTAAACACATCAGAGATAATATAATTCACATGATTCATTCAATAAAGTTTGGTACAATAAATTATTACACATCAATTCTTCCCTTGTGTCCCTGCTTTCTTACGATTGTGCTGTATCCATGGAGCATCCTCATCATTTAACTTAATGCTTGGGTCAGTGTTCACTTTGAAGGGCGGAATTTCACCAAACATATTATAATCTTCTGACATGTTTGTCTTGTCCTCCACTCTCACGATGTTTCTTTTCCCCGAAAGAACAATGTGGCGCTTTGGATCATCGCATGATGTACTGATCATTTTCTGATCTTTCCGTTTCCTCGGTTTGCTACTCATGTCCTTCAAATAGAAAACCTGAGCGACATCTTTGGCTAGGACGAATGGTTCGTCAAGGTAACCAAGATTGTTGAAATCCACCATTGTCATTCTGTATTGCTCGTCCACCTTTACCCCACCTCATGTTAGCTTGAACCATTTGCACCGGAACAAAGGGACCTTAAAGTAGGGTCCATAGTCAAGTTCCCATATCTCCTCTATGTAACCATAATATGTGACCTTTTGCCCATTCTCGGTTGCTACATCAAAGCGGACAATACTGTTTTGGTTGGTGCTCTTTTTATCTTGGGAGATCGTGTAAAATGTATTCCCATTAATCTCGTACCCTTGGAAAGTCGTTATAGTCGAAGATGGTGTCTTGGCCAACATGTACAGCTGATCACCAACATCATTGTCATTCATTAAATGTTTTCGCAACCAACTGCCGAAAGTCTCCATGTGGGCCTTTCTAATCCATGATTCAGGCTTCCCCGGGTTGTCCGAGCGTAAAATATTCTTGTGTTGCTCGAAGTACGGAGCCACCAAGCTCGAATTTTGCAGAACTGCGTGGTGTGCTTCAGTCATAGAATGACCGTCCATACATATCGTTGATTTCCTTCCGATCGTGCCTTTTCCACTTAGTCTCCCCTCGTGCCGTGATTGAGGAATACCAATCGGGTTAAGGTCAGGAACATAGTCAATACATAACTCAATTATGTTGGGAATATGCCCTAGAGGAAATCATGTATGATGTAATTCCCACTGTATTCATAAAGTTATTAAGTTGTCCTTTGGTTTGAACATCTGATATATGTCATTGAATATGTGATTCGATTGTGGAACTATGTATTCATGTTGTTCATACTAATTGTCCTTGGTCGTTAAGGTTGTGTTGGACACACACCCTAGACTAATGTGAGAGTTGGCTGATGACACGGTTCCACTTGTCATGGGCATGGTGATGCCATTCCAACGCTCACGGACTTGGCTAAAGAGTTTAGCAAGTCGGACTGACCCACATTGAGATGCAACGATCAAGTCGTCATTTGCATGTCTCAATCAATGTAATCCTTAGACCTGAGGTTGTCGCACAATCCGAGTTGTGGATCACCGACTTAGGTTCTGTCAAACGTTGTTCTGTGACAAGGCAACTATAAAGGCAGAGTTCGGGTCGAATGAGAAGCAAGCTGCGTGATGTGGATAATCAAGATGGGATTTTGCCCCTCCGAATGGAGAGATATTCTCTGGGCCCTCTCGAGTGATATGATTCAGGAAGCATGGCCATGCGCGACTCAGTTAAGTGTTAACTGTGTCGATTGACTAAAGAGTTAGTCAGATGAATCACATATCGCAGATCGAGAAGAGAGTTGAACTATTAAAGGGATGACGATGAATCGCCTATAGTTCGACAAGGTATATCGTGAGGCAAAAGGGACTAAGATGAATATCACATTGAAAGGTATGTCGTCATGACTCAATGGGACTTGGGAGTCGGCACGTTCTGGTAGGAGCCGCTACCGATTGATCAATTGAGAGTAGGACTCTAATCGTGTCCAAGTCGCCATGAGCCTGCAGGGTCGCACACTTAAGAGCGGGAGCAAGTATTGGTCGGGTTGGACCCGAACCGGAAATGGACTGGTTTTGTGAGTCGGACTCACATAGGGAATGGGCCACAAGTGTTGTGAAGCCCATTACCATACGCTATATAAAGAGGGGCGCAGGTTGCCCAGCAGGCACGTTAGTCCACTCTCCCATGCGTTGGGAACCCTAGCCCCACTCAGTCCAGCCGTCGCACCAGACCTAGCAGTCTGCCGTCGGAGCTCCTCCTCGTACGTGTGGATACCGGCAGAGGTGTTGTACGTTCAGCACTTCGACGTTCGAGGGATTGGATCGGCCGGATCGGATCGTGGGACTGCACTGCCCCGACGCGATGCATCGATAATCCGCACCTGCGCGTCTAGTGGTAATCATCGTGGCCTTCTACCTCGGCTAGATCTTGGAAGCATCGCGTAGGAAAAAGTTTTCGTTTATCTCTACGCGCTCCAACAAATTATCTCCTCATTTCCATAGCCCTTTACGATGCTTCCTTCTGGCCTAGCACGGTTACGAACATATTTCTTTAATACTTCCATAAACCTCTCAAAGGGGAACATATTGTGTAGAAATACAGAACCGAGAATGGAAATATCTTCGACTAGATGGACCAAGAGGTGTGTCATAATATTGAAGAAGGATGGTGGAAACACCAACTCAAAACTGACAAGACATTGGACCACATCGTTCTGTAACCGTGGTAGATCTTCTGGATTGATTAACTTCTGAGAGATTGCATTGAGGAATGCACATAGCTTCACAATGGCTACTCGAAGATTTTCCGGTAGGAGCCCCCTCAAAGCAATCGGAAGCAATTGCGTCATAATCACGTGGCAGTCGTGAGACTTCAGGTTTTGGAACTTTTTGTCCGCCATGTTTATTATTCCCTTTATATTCGACGAGAAGCCAGAAGGGACCTTCATACTGCTCAGGCATTCAAAAAAAATGACCTTCTCTTCTTTGGTAAGAGCGTAGCTGGCACAACCTTGAAACCATTCCGGATGCCGGTCATCTGGGTCTTTCAAAAGTTGCTGGTCCTGCCGTGCTTCCTTTGTATCATTTGTCTTCCCATACACGCCCAAGAAGCTTAGCAGGTTCACGCAAATATTCTTCATAACATGCATCACATCGATTGCAGAGCATACATCTAGGACTTTCCTATACTGTAGCTCCCAAAATATCGATTTCTTCTTCCACATGGGTACGTGCCCGTCAACTCCCAGCGGAACTGATTGTCCGCCAGGACCCTTTCCAAAGATGACTTTCAAATCCTTGACCATATCAAATATCTCAGCACCAGTACGTTCCGCAGGCTTCGGCCGGTGATCTGGCTTTCCGTTGAAATGCTTGCCTTTCTTTCTTACGTTATGATTTCGGGGAAGAAATCGACGATGACCAAGGTACACGTTCTTCCTACAATTATCCAAAAATACACTTTCAGTCTCATGTAAGCAGTGTGTGCATGCTTTGTATCTCTTATTTGACTGTCCCGAAAGGTTACTGAGAGCAGGCCAATCGTTGATTGTTACAAAAAGCAACGCTCGTAGGTCAAATTCCTCTTCTTTGTGCTCATCCCACACAGGTACACCAGGTCTTCCTCACAACTGTAAAAGTTCATCAACTAATGGCTTTAGGTACACATCGATGTCGTTGCCGGGTTGCTTTGGACCTTGGATGAGCACTGGCATCATAATGAACTTCCGCTTCATGCACAACCAAGGAGGAAGGTTGTAGATGCATAGAGTCACGGGCCAGGTGCTATGGCTGGAGCTCTGCTCGCCAAAAGGATTCATGCCATCAGTATTTAGACCAAATCTTATGTTCCTTGCGTCAGCTGCAAATTTTTTGAACTCTCTGTCGATCTTTCTCCATTGCGTTCCATCAGCGGGGTGTCTCAACTCCCCGTCGGACTTACGGTCCTCTTTGTGCCATCGCAACAACTTGGCATGCTCTTTGTTCCTGAACAGACGTTTCAACCGAGGTATTACAGGAGCATACCACATCACCTTGGCGGGAACCCTCTTTCTGGGTTTCTCGCCCTCAACATTGTCACCAGGGTCATCGCCTCTGATCTTATAACGCAATGCAGTGCATACAGGGCATTCATTAAAATTCTCGTATTCACCGCGGTAGAGGATGCAGTCGTTAATGCATGCATGTATCTTCAGAACCTCTAAACTTAGAGGGCAGACAACCTTCTTTTCTTCGTACGTACTGGCGGGCAACTCGTTATTCTTCGGAAACATATTCTTCAACATTTTCAGCAAATTTTTAAATGATGAGTCAGCTACACCTTCCCGTGCCTTCCATTTCAGCAAATCCAGTGTGCAGCCCAGCTTTTTCAGACTATTATCGCATCCTGGGTACAGCGACTTCGTGTGATCCTCTAACATGCGATCCAAATTCTCCCTCTCCTTGTCAGTTTCGCAGCGTCTCCGTGCATCAGCAATGGTCCGACCAAGATCATCAGCGGGCTCATCATGTGCCTCTTCTTCACCTTCACCAAACTCTTCCCCACCTTCAGCATCATCCTCCATGAAAGTATCACCGAAAGCCTCATGATAGTTGACATCGATATCATCCCCTTCTTCATCTTCTTCCATTCTAACCCCTCTTTCTCCATGCTTGGTCCAACCATTATAGCTTGGCATGAAACCGTGCCGAAGCAGGTGCATGTGAACGACTCTTGAGGAGGAGTAACCCTTCTGATTCTTACATTCAGCACATGGACAGAGAATAAAACCTCGGTGCTTGTTCGCATTTGCCACTACGAGGAAAACTTTCAAACCCGTAGTGAACTCGCCGGAGAGTCGGTTGCCGTACATCCATTGCCGATTCATCTGCATTATTATTATATAAAGTATATAATTAATCGTCATGCATTTGTTAAACTAACTAGCCATAAATAATACAAATCATGAAAGGTTCAAGTTGCTAACCGCGATCGCGGAGGAAAAATAAATGACAAAGCTCAAGTGTGGCTCGGACACTTCATATCATGTGTGTTTCATGCTCTCGGGCATTTCATCGAACACCTTGTATGCATAGGAGGAACCAAAAGCAAACCCACCACACCCTTGTGAACCAAAAGCATAGAAGTGGCACCAAATGTGGCTAAGTGAGCTGAGTCCTATATAGGAATGGGCCTTTAGTCCCGGTTGGCCTGGCCAACCGCGACTAAAGGCCTTCGGGTCAGCCTGACGATCTTTAGTCCCGGTTGGCCAGGCCAACCGCGACTAAAGCCCCTCCCGTCCGCCAGCTGTGGACCGAGCGCGCTGGGCCCAGACAGTTGGTCGCGGGTCTTCTCCCGAACCGCGACTAAAGACCCCTTTGGTCGCGGTTCGATTATTTTGGGGACTAATGAGGCGTATGGAAGGCCTATTTTCTACCAGTGTGGCAAGTGTTTTGGTTCCATGCAGTGGAGATGCTCTTAGACAACTAGTAGTCGTTAAACTAGGAGGCCTTGCTGTGCAGCAAAGTTGCCAATAGAGAGAGGGAGGGAGGGAGAGAGAGTATTGCATGATATCTGCTACCGAAGTATTTTCCAACTTTGGGTGATTAATGCGGGGAGTTTTGTGAGCCAGTAAAATAGTTCACACAAAAATCCCTGTATTTTAAAATTATCATGGTGAGTTCTACACGGCATATGGTTGGTAGATAGGTGTGACAACCGTGGTGTGGTAGTATACCTCAGCCGGGACTCGAATCCGGGTTGACACAAGCAGGGCCGGTCCTAAGATTTCAAGGGCCCGGGGCACTGCTCATGCAGGCACACCCTCATCGGCAACAGCAGCAGTCGCTCGGTGGAGTTTGCTAGCATCGTATATGTGCTGGGCTGTGGATGGTACCGACACGTTCGGAGATCTCTGAAGCTGTTATACAGAAGTAAATAAACTCTAATAATGGTGCCATACACGTGGCCGCGTGCCCCCCGCCCAAATTAACCTCAACCTCCCCAGTCCCCACGGAGTGAGAGGCCGACGCCACATCTACTTCACTGTGAGAGAGGGTAGTCAACAGCAGGCATGTGGAACTCGATCGACATTAACTGTTTGCAATTAATTTAGGCGCGATAGTTGGTCGATCCTCCCGGATCGATCGCACCTGTACTCTGAGCCGGATATTCGCACAGTTTAGGCGGAATAGTTGGTAGAGCGGGACGGATCCTCCCGGCCGGATCGATACGCCGCGCCACGCCCGTGGGTGTTGCTGAGACCATCCACAGTATTTCAGGAACCGTACATACACTACAATTATTGAATCTACACTAGTCATGAAACGCTAGACTAACACCACGGTGACATGCGCACATTGCAGCTCGTAAGAGCGTCTCTAGGAGAACTGAAAAATAACCGGAAGTGAAATAATTGAGAATAGCATAGCCGTAAACCGTGTGGATCCATAATTTTTTTTTCGGGCGACCTAGAATTTCGCTTCCAACCCGTGAATCCCAGCATTTCGACGCCGACCCGAGGGTGCCCTACATCGCGAAGAAAGGCTTGGCAGGACATAAATTTCAGCTCCCGCTACCAGCCGCCGCCACCCGCCACTCCGACCTTCGTCTCCCGCTTCGGCCGTTCTTGCTCCAAGCTCGTCATGACATCTGAGCAGTCCTCCCCCGTCAGCGTACGCGTGTGCGCGGCTCCAGAGTCGGATCCCGCGGGTCGTTTAGATCTGACGGCGGCCGCCACGGCGGCGACTGCGCCCGCTCCTGCTCCGATGAAGCACACGCGGTTGGGCACCGGGCAACCTGCTAAAGCCGCCGTTGCTGCTGCCGCTGAAGGTGGAGTAGGTTTGCTGGCCGCGATCGCCATAGCAGGGGCGGCAAAACCTCCAAAGCCGCAACCGAAGAAGAACAAGAAGAAATGGCCGACCCCTCCCGCCGTAACTCCAACGCCGACGCAGAGGTACAGATTCTCTCCTCTTCGATTATATTTTGCTACAATTCCGTTGTATTTCTTGCGGATTATTGAACCGATTGTGTAACTTGGCCGGGTATGAAGCCCCTACGGCCGCATACATGGACATGATGAACGAGGTCATCGTCAATATTGATGAAACCCCACTTGCTGCTTTCGGCTAGAACAAGGCCGGGGAAGGGGTTGACGGTGCCGGCGATGAGGATGAGGACGACCTCGAGGAGATCGGGGGGTGGTATGTGTTTACCGCGAGAAAACGGCCGAGGGCGATGAATTACACGCAGCTCGAAGACGAGACCCTCATCAAAGCTTGGGAGTCCGTTTCTCTCGATGCCACTACCGGCACGGATCAAAGCGGCAAGCGGTACTAGCCAAGGGCCGAGGATCAGTTCTTCCAGATGATGCCTCAATTTGACGAGAACGGCAAAGTGGTGAAAAGAACCTCACGCATGTATCGGTTACCGCAATGTCGTTGGGATACGATAAAACCAATAGTGAGCCAGTTCTGTGGATGCTTGGAGCAAGTTCGGAATGCGCCTCCAAGTGGAACAAATGAACGTGATTATGTAAGTTTGCACGAGTCGACATTCTTTATTTCTTTATCATCGTTGTTACGCTGAATCTATTCTTATTTATGAGGGTGATTGTGTAGCTTGGCCGGGTGTGAAGCCCCTACGGCCGCATACATGAACATGCTGAACGAGGTCAGCGTTAATATTGATGAAACCCCCCTTGCTGCTTTCGGCTACAACGAGGCCGAGGAAGGGGTTGACGGCGCCGACGATGAGGATGAGGACGACCTCGAGGGGATCGGGGGGTGATCTGTGTTCACCGCGAGCAAACGGCCGAAGGCGATGAATTACACGCAGCTCGAAGACGAGACCCTCATCAAAGCTTGGGAGGCCGTTTCTCTCGATGCCACTACCGGCACGGAACAAAGCGGCAAGCGGTACTGGCAAAGGGCCGAGGATCAGTTCTTCCAGATGATGCCTCGATTTGACAAGAACGGCAAAGTGGTGAAAACAACCCCACGCACGTATCGGTTACCGCGATGTCGTTGGGATACGATCAAACCAATAGTGAGCCGGTTCTGTGGATGCTTGGAGCAAGTTCGCAATGCGCCTCCAAGTGGAACAAATGAGGGTGATTATGTGAGTTTGCACGAGTCGACATTCTTTATTTCTTTATCGTTGTTGTTACGCTGAATCTATTCTTGTTTATGAAGGAACGAATTACAAAAGAGAGGTACAAAGACATGCCATCTTCGAACGTCAAGCCATTTCTAATTGATCATTGTTGGGCTTTGCTCCAACGGAGTGAGAAACAAAAGGTGAGGAAGGTGGAACCAAAGAGGGGTGAAGTGAACTTAATCGAAGACGAGGACGATGAAGGGGAGAGAAACTATGGGAGGCCCGAGGGCACGAGAAGGCCAAAGACAGACTCAAGTCCCAAGCTGAGGCTGCAAACTTGCGGGATCAGATAGATAACATGCTGAAGTCCAATGAGTTGTTGACGTCCAAGACTATGGAAGAAAAAAAATAATGGTCTGAGAAAAGGGCCCACGAGAAGAAAGAGAAGTGGTAAATGGTTCGACAAGAGGGGTTGCGCAAAGCCGCCGTCGAAGAGGAGCTGAGCAAAGCTGCCGTCGAAGAGGAGCTGCACAAAGTTGTCATCAAAGAGGCAATAGCCAATACCGAGGAAACCAGGGCACTCGCCAAGTGGCTTGTCGAGGAGAATAAGATCATGACGATGAACCGCGCTGAAATGGATGAAGTGACCCTAGAGTGGCACACCATTACAAGACAGCAAATCCTCTCTCGTAGAAAGCAAGTTATCACTGCGGCATCTGCTGGTGGTGGTGGTGCTGCTGCTGGTGGCCGCAGCGGTGGTGATAACGCTTGATTTTGTGATCCCTGCCTCTTTTGATTCTAATTGTTCTGTCTGTTCGTATTAAATATTCTATTTGTCGCACTTGAGCATTCAAACTATTTTAATTGTATAAGATTTATCCAAATTGCGATGAATTGTGCTAGATGTTTCATAGTGCTTTTCGCGACCTTTATCCCGCGTTTACAGTTCCGCGGGATATTGGCTCTACTAGAGATGCTCTAGCTCAATTACTTTTTTTTAATGGAAGCCCTTAGACCCCGACCTATGCTAAAGGGAATATGCCTGAGAGGCAATAATAAATTTGTTATTATCTTATTCCTTGTTTATGATAAATGTTTATTTCTCATGCTAGAATTGTATTAACCGGAAACGTTGATACATGTGTGTTAGATAAACAAACAAGAGTTCCTAGTAACGTCTCTCGTTTAACTAGCTCGTTGATTAACTGATTATCAAGGTTTCGTAATCATGAACATTGGATGTTGTTAATAACGGGGTCATATCATTGGTAGAATGATGTGATGAACATAGACCCAAAGTGAATATAGCAATGCGATCAAGTCATTAAGTTTACATTGTTAAAATCAAAGATACAAAGTAACTCTAATCCTTAGACCATGAGATCATCTCAATCACTAACATCGGAAGAGTGCTTTGATGTCATCAAACGTCACACCGTAACAGGGTGACTATAAAGGTGTCGTTGGGTATTTAAAAAATATTAGTTGACGACCATGAATCAAGAGTGGGATTTGTCCATCCAAATGACGGAGAGATATACTCTGTGCCCTCTCGGTGATATCACATCGAGACCGCTTGCAAGCACGTGACTAGGTCATAAGTATGTCATATCGCGGAACGAGTAAAAGAGTACTTGTCGGTAACAAGATTGAACTAGGTATGGTTGATACCAACGATCGGATCTCGGACAAGTAAAATATCGTGAGACAAAGGGAATTGATTACGTCGTTTATGGTTCACACGATAACTAGATTCATCGTTGAATGTGTAGGAGTCATTACGGATCTCTAGGTCTCGCTGTTGACTATTGATCGGAGAGGTGTCTCGATCATGTCTACATTTTTTCACGAACCGTACGATGACACACTTAAGGTTTGATGACGCGATTGAGTGGATACGGAATATCGGAGAAAAGTTTGGACAACACCGAAATTGTTTCGGGGAATATTGAAACAGTTCAAGATGGTATATGTTAATGTTTGATTAACAAATAGTTCAAGGGGGTAAGTGTTAATGTTTTTTAATAGGATTAACAAATATTAAAATAAAGAAATGAAATTGTTTTATTTATTTATTAAACAAAACCCTTGGAATTTTGAGTGGGAATTAATGAGAGAATGAGTGGGTTGAGTGGAGACTCCACCCACATGGTGAGGGGAGAGGTGGAGGCACCAAACATTCGTGGCTGCCTCCCCCTCCTATTCAAAGAGGGGTTGGACCCCCCCCTCTCTCCACACACACTTGGTTCCATCTTCACCTCCCTCCACCCGATGTTCCACCTCATGTTCATGCGCTTGGCGAAGCCCTGAACGAAATTTACTCCACCACACCACGTCGTCGTGCTGCTGGAGTTCTGAGGGATGCTCTACTTTCGCTGCCCGCTGGTTCGAGGGAACGGAGGTCGGCATCAAGATGTACGTGCGACCGAGTGCGGAAGCGCTGCCAGATTACAACGCTCTTCTTCGCAAACTTGATCGATGTGAGTTCGACTACATCACCACCGAGATTCGATCTCGTAACGCTTTGTGTCTTCGAGGGTATGTTCTCCTTAAGACTTTCTCTATGTCCGTTGCTTACATCTCCTAGATTAGATCTTGGCCCTTTGGGTGTCTCTCCCGTAGGAATTTTTTTTGTTTTGTATGCAACGAACCCTTCATCCGCATCAAAACGATGCACACGGCTAGGTTTTATTAATAAAAAGATAAAAATTCAGTTTTCTAACTCAATTACCTGATACTAGTAAGCTAGTACATGTTGCTGAACCTAGCTTTCGACGCATCCCTTTCCTTCACACACACAGATACAAGAATCAAGGCATCTCAGGGGATTACAGTTGATCACCCAAAAACAACACTGCCACTCTGCACACACACATGCAGACAAGCTCAACATGATGCCCAAGAAGATTACAGGCGAGCCACCAGAAAATCAACACCACCATCCACATCGCAGCAGACAGGCTCAACAAGGAACCCCAAGCAAAGGAAACGCCAAGGTGCAGCTCCAAACTTTGACGAAGAGAGCCTGAGGCTGAAAGAAGTGTCAACATCACACAACCTCCGGAGAGCCGCATGACGTCCTTAAGAAGAGCACGGCCCCAAAACGCCGCCCGAAAGATTTTGGATGTTTACTTGGAAAAAGTCCATAAAAAACCTTGAACTCGTAGCGAATGACGAGATCGAACCCTGAACTCACAATCCCTGAAATTCGTACTCTCAATTCACTAATCCCGGTCTAAATCCAACCTTGACACCGTTCCCAAACAGGGATTGCCGACGGGGCAAGTGATGGGCGGGCACCAGCTCGCTGCGCAGAAGCTAGGCCTGGTCCCACAGATAAGATGGGTCCCACCTGTCATACCAATTAAAAAAAATAAAAAAGCAAAAGGAAATAAATCAAAATCCTAAGCACACACAATGCGTTGACACAATCCAATCCCGTCCGCAGTCGCGCCCCACGGCCGGAGCTCGCCGGCCGTCCGTCGTTGCTCCCCACGGCCACCTAGTGCTCGCCAGACGCAGCCCGGCCGACACCCTCACTGGAATCGTGCGAGCGGCGCGGCAGGGCGTGTGCGAGGGACGGCGCGAGGCGGCAGCTGCCGTGCGTGCGGGATGGGTGATGAGGAGATAGTAACCCGGTAGGCCAACTCCAAGGTGTAACCCGGCCCAAAGGACGCTGCGCGGGATCCGGCTAAGGATAAAGAAATTTCTGGAAGGCCCAAAGTTTGTAGGCCTCGTAACCCGGATTGTGGGTTGCGGTTATTCCTGGACATAGCGACCGAGTTTTTTGGCTCGCACCGAGCTTTCCTGGCTCGCACGAGCTTTGACTCGGCCCGCAAAATCGATGGACCGAGCCGAGCTGATTTTGCTGGACCGCACAGGCCTCGGGCCGAGCCTGGCTCGGCTCGGTCTGGCCCGAAAGATCGACCCCGTATGGGCCTGGCCAGGAAGATGCGGCATGTTAGTTCTCGGCACGCCCGAGCGAGGCACGCACGGGAAAAAATCAACACACAGGCGAGCAGGCAGGGGAAAAAATGAGCGCCGCCGGCTTCAGCGCCGCAGTAGGGCTGCCCCTCCGCCCGTGTCCGTCTGCTCCGCTCCGGCGCGTCCGTCTGCTCTGCTCCAGCAGCTCTTCCCCGCCATCCCACCCGCTTCCGGCCGTCGGAAGGTGAGCATCTCCGCCCCATCCGGTCGTCCTCTAAGCGGCAGCACCGCGGTCCGCAGCCCGCCTTCTCCGGCCGTCCTAGAAGCTGCAGCACCGCCGCTCTACGGCCGTCACTCCGGCCCAACCCACTACTGCTGTCCCTGCTGCACCGTCCACCTCCTTGCATCTCTCTTGCTGAAATTTTCCTTTTTCCCGTTCATACCATGAACAAGCTTTGCATAGCTTTGATTTTCAAGCACTGAAATGTAGATGCGAACAGATGCACACAGTTTTGATTTTCTATGCAAATGATACACATCTGTGATTTTCAGGCTTTGATTTTCAATACTGTATGCAACGCAGGTCCAAATCCCCCAAAAGCACCCTTTTTCTGGTCCTTTTTCCCTGACTCGCGAGCCGGCTCGTCTGGACCGAGACTCGCCCCGGCTCGGTCCGAGCCCTTCGGAGCAGCTCGTGCTAGGTGTCGAGCCAGCTCGAGGCTCGCCGTTTTTGGCTCGAGCCATTTCCAGGCTCGGCCCGAGTTGGCCCGAGCCGGCTCGCGTCCAGCAAGAGTTGCGGTAAGGAAAGCTAGGGTTTGTAAGCAGAGTTCGGATAGGACTCAAGCTGCGCCTTGGAGGGCAAGCCAGGGGGGTACGGGTACTTTATAAACCGGCCCCTAGGCTTAGCTTGACAGAGATTCACGAAATAATCATATTACCTGTTATCGAGTATCCAGTATAAACCGAGAGCCATATTCGAGACTCGGCGAGTTGAGTACCGATTCCTAGATCGCTTGTCATCATGTTCTCTTTCGAGCTAAACCCTCTCCCAAATACCTGTGTCGACTTGCCCAAAGATCAG
This sequence comes from Alopecurus myosuroides, assembly GCA_028641055.1. Taxonomy (NCBI): domain Eukaryota; kingdom Viridiplantae; phylum Streptophyta; class Magnoliopsida; order Poales; family Poaceae; genus Alopecurus; species Alopecurus myosuroides. The sequence goes on along the minus strand of CM054057.1, from coordinate 589,865,606 downwards.
TTACCTCTGGTAACATCTGCCGTGATCATCCCACGACAGTTGGCGCCCACCGTGGGGGCCTGCGTCCAAAGGTGTTTACATCACGGGAGAAGCTCGGAAAAGCATGAGGAACCTCGTCGTTGGAGAGATCTACGACGACCACAAAGGAGAGAAGATGGTGGACGACTCCGGATGGGGGCCAGAATCGGATCGCCTCGAATCCGGATCTGTCGTTACAATCGGTCCCGGATCAGCGTCTTCATCGGTATGGTATGTTTCCTCTGGCTCGGCTCCTGACTATGTTGGATCTGATTCTGTGTCAGGGGAGAGCTTGCCCCAGTCAGGTAGAGAAGAATCAGTTGGAGCAACAGACCAGATGGAAGAATCCATCGCGCAGTGGGAACAGCCGGAGGAGCCGGCATGGGCCCCGCATGACCCGGACAATGGAAAAGATGATACTAATCTATCAGGACCTGCTGGAAGACCGTTACAGAGAAGACAACAGCGAGAAGAACAGCATGAACCTCACAACAGCGTAAACGCCGAGCGGCGGTCTATACGGCTCCAGCAGCTAACCTTAACCAAGGAAACATGACCACGCTCCGGTCGGGCGGCTCAGGCATTGGCGCAACGACAGGACGCGCTAACGGAAACCCGATCCGGCCCGGTCGACGGAGAGTCGCATCAGTGACTAGCCGTGCGGCGGATGAGGAGTTGCACGCGAATACATTCGGATTCCCTGGGAAACCGGACACCGGGGCGGGTCCGTCAAACCCGCCACCGATTGTTCGACAATAATCTGATCCTAGACCCCACGGTCCTCGCTACGGTTATCACTCCAGAAAACGCAGCTGAACGTGTCAGGACCTGGATGTGGCTCGCCGCGCGTTGGAACAGCAAAGAAGGCAAGTGGAAGCAGAGAAACAAGGGATGGCTACGCGTCAACGCGAGCTGGATGCATTGGAAACCCGGCTCCGAGAGGAAACATCTAGACACCAGAGACATCAAACTAGACTACCGGCCACGGGTGGGGTCATTAACCCGGCGGCTTTGTTTATTACGCCCCAGGACCAGCCGATCCCAGCTGTAAACCAGGGAACTGCGCCTCACCGGCGACAGCGGAGGCCCGCGCGGCAAACGTGCAGGCCGGGTTACCCCCACCACGAACCGGAGTCACAACCGGCATCGAGTTGCCACCACATCCGCCGTCACGGTTTCGCACACCAGCAGGCCACTAACAACCCATGGACAACGTGTATGCAGCAACGCTCGCATTGAACCAGATTCCGGTAGGAGAATCGCCCCATGCAGAAAGGACCCGGCAAGCGATCGATCTACTGCACACTGCAGTGGCGCAGCAGGCCAATTACCCGGACCATAGAAGCGGGATGCATGGGACGCAATACGCCAGTCAACAACAAGGGAATATTCAAGCAAACTCGGCGCCGCGGAGGAAGAGCAGCAGCAAATGCCGCCTCCTCCCCGTTTCCGGCAGCATCGGTGGCGCAGGCCGTTGTGGATAGCTCCAGGGCTCGGAGAGCCGGGGCCGGGTCTGCTGCACATGGGTTTGCCTGCAGCACCGCGCCCCGCTGCGCCCCCGGCTGGATCGCACGCTTCCCGAGTAAGGCCAGCCTCAACCGTCCTCGCAGGGCCCAAGTGTCTCTCGGACGACATCAGAGCTGAACCTTACCCGGAAAAATTCAAAGAGCCGGGAAAAGTAGTGAATTATGAACCGACCATGGATCCGGAAACAGGGTTGAGTAGTTATGAGATGGCAATGTCAATCCGCAACGCGTCCGAGAATCTTCAAGCCAAGTTCATGTACTTGATGATGTCAGAAGGGGCAGCAAAGTTATGGTTCACCAACCTGCCAGAAAAATCCATCAAGTCCTGGGAAGAACTGAAGACCGCGTTCGTCAAGCACTTTCATGGAACGTGCAGGAAGCTATTCACTATTGATGATTTAGAGCGGTGCGTTCAGAAGAAGGGAGAATCAGCACGCAGTTGGGTACGCCGGGTTATGGAGATACTTCACTCATCCACAGAAATTCAGCCCAAAGATGCGCTACAAGCTATGGCAAAAACATGCAAGTATATTCCTTTAGTACAAAAGTTAACTCGCATGAAGTCCAGTAGGAATGCATCGGAGGTTACAATGGGAGAATTAATGGATGCGTGCAACAAACACGCTGCAACAGACACTACAGAGGAAGAAGTTGATGACAAGAAAGCGAAGGTGAACACCAGTAATAGTGGAAGAACCGGCAATGGATCTGTCGTGGGATAATCACGGCAGATGTTACCGGGGGTAACTGATCTTGGGGCAAGACGACACAGGTATTTGGGAGAGGGTTTAGCTCAGAGGAAAGCATGGTGCAATTCGAGCTGGTAGCCGGCAATCAAAGTCGCCGAGTCTCCGATCTTGATATAATAACACAACTCTGGGATTACACTCGATGCTCGATATCACACGATATTGCTAGGGTTTCTTAGATCTCTGTCTAAAACTAGACTTGGGGGTCGGTTTATAAAGCACCCGTACCCCCTGGCTTATTCCCCAAGGCGCACCCTGGTTCCTACCCGGATACGGCACACAAACCCTAACTTTCCTTTACAACAACCCACAACCCGGGTCGCCGGGCCTGCAAGCTTGGGCCTTTACAGGTTTCCTTATCCTTAGCCGGATCTTGCGCAGTGTCCTTTGGGCCGGGTTATTCCCTGGTATATGGCCTACCGGGTTATCATCCCCCCGTCAGTAGTCCCCAGAATAGCCTGGGCTTCATGGATCCTCCTTGAAGCGCTTGCTATTCCCTGCAAAGATATCAAACATACGGGCATATAGAAGCCGGGTTAAGATGTTTTGATATTCAGCCAGGCCTCACTCCACGGTGGCCATATAATAACCCGGGTTTTTCCTCCGAACACTTTGGCTCAAATTTCCAGGTCCAAATCATAATAAAAATGCCAGGATCCCATGCTCGATAATCAATCCTGATATCCCGGGGTTAACCTCCTTCTTTCTTTTATCCAGATGCCCTGCTCAATATTTGGCGCATATCTCGCAAAATCCACGTGAACAACCGTCACCCCACGATTTCGGCTCCTAGCCATCGGATAAGCTCACCCTTACTCTATAAATAACACTCAGAGGGTAACCCTAAATTCGTCACCACCCTCAACTTCCCCTTTCTCCTCGCTCCTTGCTTCCTCGCAGCACCGCCGCCAGAGGCTCGCGCACACCATCAAAGCGAAATTGCTTCCAGCCGCGCTCGCCCTCAAGCCGTCCCGCGCCGCCGTCAAGCTCCGCCGTCACACCTTCATTCCTCTCGCCAAGAATCGCGAAAGGGGCATTCGAGCCACGCCGCCCAACACCGTCGCTTCCAAACCTCAATCTCTTCAGTAAGCCTCTTATATCTGCCTAATTTATCCTTGCAATTTTTCCAATTTCAACCAGGATCGGATCTAGGTCAACCCGTGAACCATTCTTCTGATTACATCAAATTAGATCGATTCGACATCCACCAACTTTTTAACCACCTGCTATATAGTCGCAACTCATCCCCTACCAATATTAACCATCAACTCCTGTAGGATCGCTCGCAAACTTTCCCATCTAGATCCGTTCCTCCTCGACTTTCCGCTCTCCGCATTAACACCCGGAAAATTCTCCTTTTCCAGCTACTTTACTTGCAATAGATACATGGGCAACCACCCATCGACCCCAAATGCTTTTCCACACGTAAGACCTATAATTTCCACAATTGCACTCAACACCCGGATACTTTGTAATTCCGCTCCATAGCATGATACCCGGATAATTCTCAGCTTCATACTTTCTTGACACCTTACACTCGGATACTTCAACACTCCCGGGTCTTACTTCATACGCCTCTTTTTCTTGTGCTTTGCAGGTTGATCCCATGGCTCCCAAACGACAAGGAAAACAACCGACTCAGGCGAGAAATACCCAAACCATATCCGCCAACTGGGGCCGCTCCACAACTACGAAAGCCAAGTTGGAGGAGCTAGCCGAATTAGGAACTCTCCCTTCTCAGAAGGACATTCACGGAGGCGCCGGGCAACGAGACCCGGCCCACACCCACAGAAAGCGAGGTAATCTGCTTCGTAGCACGTGACCCGGGATTCCGTCCTCCGGGTCACCCTTTTAGGGAGGTCTTAGATCACTATGGACTCCGAATGTTCGACATAGGGCCTAACTCTATGTTGAACATCACCCACTTCATCGTTCTCTCTGAGTCGTACTTGTGCATGCCGCCGAGTTTAACTCTCTTCGTTGAGTTATTCCAATGCAAGCCGTGCCGCGAAAGCGGCGACGGAGCGCTCCTAACCTGTGGCGGGGTATCCATCCAGCGCCGCAGGAATTCTCTGATGCCAACCCTCAACCTACACTCCCACGTCAAACACTGGCAACTGTCCTTCTTTTATTGCCGCGATACCTCCCCTGACAGTGAAAAGAAGCTGCCGGGTTACTCAGAGACTCCCCTCGAGCCCTCCGAGTCTTTCAGTGCCTTTGCATCAGATTCGGACAGGGAGGCAATCCTTCCCTTGCTAACCAAGATGGCCATTCTCTCAGCCCAAGGCCTCCTCGGGCTCAATTTAATAAAAACATGGGTTGATTTCCGGATCCAACCCAACTCCGTTCGCACCAAACTGATGTGCGAGTACTCGGGGCACACCACAGATACGCTCCGATACTCCACCAAAAGCTTTGCAGCCGATACTAACAAGACCATCAAGGGCTTCTTAACGGAGAAGCTGGAGGTGATAAAGGGCATCACCGGTTACCCCCTTTACTCGGGACAACCCGGATCCAGCGGTAATACCTGATATCCATAACTTACTTCCGCATCTTGACTCGATACAGCTTCTAACCCTTAGTCTCATTCCTTTGTCTTAGGCTGATGACCCTTTCTGGAGAGTTGAACCCTTCCCCCCTTCCAGAGACCCGGAAGACGAGGACGAGCCGGCTGATGGTAGTGAAGGTATTTGCACAGGATCTGTATATCTTTACTTGTATTACTTCCCTTTCGTTCACCTTTTCTCCAACTAACACACACCCAATTCGCAGGACTGGAGGACGAAGGCGAGGCCAACGAGGATGACCCGGGCAACTGAATCAGACCAAGAAACAACAGTCGGAGCCAAAAGGAAAGCCAGAGGAGCCGTGTCCAAGGTTCCTTTTCCTCGTTATCCTCTGAACCTTACTCCTTTGACGCAATGCGACGACTTAACCTCAATTATCAAATTCGTCGTGCTTGAAGGACTCCTCCCCAGCCAAACGCAGAGTAACTCGGAGTTCCCCGGGTGAAGATCCCCTTAACCCGGGCATCTCTATTTCCTCGGTTCCTCGTGGCGGCGCTCCTCCGCCTCGTCCTTCCGACTCTCCTCAACGCCACCCTTCTCCTAACCATCCACGTGCCGGGCAATTCGGGTCCCGTTGGTAGTTCCCGTGGCGACTTCATCCGCTTCCAGCGGCGAGCTCCCGCCTGATTACACCGTGAACGCCGGGTAAGTTTACGCTACATGATTTCCTTTTACGCCTAACAAATTTCCACTCAACCCACCATCATCACTAATAACCGCTTTTTCTCATCCTTCTTTTAGCGCTCAAGCCGTCGTCAGTGACCCGGAAAATATAGAAGCAGATAACCATCAGGCGGAGAAACCGACTGACAATGCAGACGCCGCGACTGGCGATGATACAGCGAATAACCAGGAACAAGGCCCTCTGAACAATCCACTTCCCGAGCTACCGGATCTCCTTCCTCATCGGAACCAGTAGACGAGGAGATCGAAGTTCTAGATACAAGGATGAGTTCTCCCAACCCGGCCACCCAAACTGTCCGGGTCTCAACTCCAAGGCGGGGAGAGCCCCCCCACCAAACGACCAAGCTGCCGGCTCTTCCGGTGCTCGATCCGAGGAACTGACCTTTACCCAGATGCTAGAAACCCTTCGCACTTTAAGGTCTAATGAAGAGAACATCTTGGGAGCTTTGATAGCCAAACACGAGGTAAATCCGACTAATGTTGCTTATGCCTTTGTCCAGTCCCCAAGTTCCGAGTGAATTGGTTCATAATTTACTTGGGACTTTATTATACAAGCGACTGATAACTTACTCCTCTACCCAACTGATCCTTTGTTTGCATGCATGCAGGCTTTCGTAACTCAATCCGAGGAAAAACTGGCGGACGCCACCAAGCTCATCGAAAAGGAGGTAGCTTTACGTGAGGCAGCCGAGGCCGAGTCTAGGAGGAATAAGTTGATAATGAGGAAATATAGGAAAAGGGCCCACCGAGCAGAAGATGACCTAACGAGCCTTTCCGTCCAAATATCGGACACATATCGTGCTTTACTTGGTACGTTTCCTCCTCCGGTTTATCTTTTGATAAATAGCAACAGTTTCCCGACTTATGTCTCCATTTCCTCAGGCCCGGACGAAACCATGCCGGAAGAGGATGACATGGCCAAGCTGAAAACCATGAATAGCGTTATCCGGCAACTATGTGCCGGAACCAGATGGATCCTTGATGAGTTGCGGTGTCCAGGCAGAGGACATGTTGATCTGAAAAGGATGCTGGACGCCTTATCCACTGTTCCCGAGTGGATTCGGCACTGGAAGCGCTCGTCTTGCCGGGTTGGAGTGACCCGGGGGCTTGCACTTGCCAAAGCTTATCTCCCCAAGCTCGAGCTAGCGAGGCTTATGAGCGGCTTCCCAGAGTTCAAGCTTGACGGATCCAAGTTTTCGGTGAAAGATTTTTAGGCCGTCCAGAAGGAGGTCCGTTACCCGGCCAGCGTAATTGCTGATGAACTGGACGTTAATATACTTGTTCCAGCATATGATTCTGTCGGTAAAGTAATTAAGTCGGATCTTCCTGAGCCGTATGACATGCTGGCTCGGTGGAAGGAGGAAGCTGCTGCAATAAGGGCGGAGGCTGCCAAGAAGCAAGCTGAAGCCGGCTCTGCTCCTGCTACCTCAACACCAGTCGTTCCGCCCCCTGCAGGGGCTGGTACCGCTGATCCGGGTGCTGTTGCTACCACCAATGATGGCAAGGGTAAGGCCAAGATGAATGCCGAGTGATGTATGGTTTCCAATGCCTCTTCTTAAGCGCCAGTCGGTCAACATACTTTTTGAAACAGTTATATTTTGGGTGGTGCACCTGTGCACCTATGATATTTTTTCACCAGGATTTTGTAATGCACGCTAAGGCCCTGATATGCTCGATGCCTGTTCCGGCCTTTTTAAGTTTATCCATTATTAAGCTCATCTGTTCTCGATATCTGGTTTTATTTATTGTTCCTTTTGTGAAAACTCAGTTTCCGGGTTTCATGGGTATTGACAAGCGGATTTTGCTTTGAAGTCCCCAAGTCCCCAAGACTTGGATATTTGGGTTTTTGCAATTATACAAGTAAGCCACTTTTTCTCTTTTCAAGATTTCAAGCCACCGGGCCCGGATAGCCGAGTCTAGGACACTTGATCTTGAAAAGGGAACAAACTGCCTACTGCTAATTTCCCAAAGATCCCTGAGTTGTTTCACATAGGTTTTGAAGTTATGCTTAATAGTCGTTGAGTTTCCAGCTATTCAGCCTTGTACTCTGCATAACTTGTGGTTTAGATGACCCTTTTGACTATCTTGTACTGTAAGCGGCTTTCGCGTGGATACCATGTTGTTACATCCATACGAAGACGTAGCCAGCCAATCCCCGTCGGGTTTCATGACTAACTGCCATCGTAAGCGAACAAATCATGCCACTTTAATGCGAGTCACATCGAGCTTAAGTAAGAATAGCCAAGAAATTTGGACTTCTTTGTCCGGTTATAAGATTGTAGCCGTACTCGTTTGCAAGTAATCGGCCCTTATAACTCATAGGCATCATGGCCGGGTCTTTGAGTTTGTAACTGTGCTATTCAAGCGACCAGCCCCCAAGACCTAGATATACGCATCGTACTGAGAGTACATAACCTGATAACAACCATCTCTTTTCTTGATAACCATCTCTTTACTTGATATGAAAAATCTAGGTCAGCAAGCCGCCTCATTAAAAACCCGTCCAGTCCCCAAAGGTACCCTGGATAGGAAAAGAGTACGTCTAAAAACCTGCTGCCTATTACATCGTGCAATTCCACTTGCCCATATAGTCTTTACTAAGTATAATATGGACGCAGCTGAGCCACGTTCCATGGTCTATCTCTTTCTTGCATAGATGAAGTGGTGTGTGTGGTGTCGTTGACTGTAGCCGACTCTTCCCTTGCATCTATCAAGTAATATGATCCGTTATGCAGATTCCGGCTTATGATAAATGGTCCTTCCCATGGTGGTGATAATTTGTGCTTCCCTTCGTTTGACTGTACCAGGCGCAGAACCAAGTCTCCTTCCTGGAATACCCGGGTTTTCACGCGCCGGCTATGATACCTCCGTAGATCTTGCTGATATATGGCTGATCTTTCCAGGGCTTGTTCTCTTTGCTCTTCTAACATATCTACGGCGTCCTGCCGGGTTTTTTCGTTCTCCACTTCGACGTAAGCTGATACTCGCGGTGAATCGTGAATAATGTCACTCGGTAACACTGCTTCCGCACCATAGACCATGAAGAAGGGTGTCATCTGAGTGGATCTGTTAGGTGTAGTGTTGATACCCCAAACCACAGAAGGGAGTTCTTCGACCCATGCACCAGCGGCCCTGACACAGGGAACTCGCAATCGTGGTTTTAATCCGCGAAGCAATTCTTGGTTTGCCCTCTCCACTTGTCCATTGGCCTGCGGATGAGCCACCGATGCAACATCGAGCCGGATTCCATTGTTGCCACAGAACTTCTCCATCTCACCAAGGGACATGTTGGTTCCATTGTCGGTAATTATGCTGTGGGGATACCCGAACCGGTAGATAATCCTTTTCAGGAACTTGACGGCTGTAGCTGCTTCGCAATTAGTAACTGGCATAACCTCAACCCACTTGGTAAACTTATCAATAGCCACCAAAAGATGTGTCTTCTTGCATGGTGACATATGAAAGGGGCCAACCATGTCCATACCCCAGACAGCAAACGGCCAAGTTAACGGGATAGTCCGCAACTCCATAGCCGGCACATGGGTTTGGCGAGCGTACCTTTGACATCCGTCACACCTTGCTACCAATCGTTCCGCATCCGCTAGGGCCGTGAGCCAGAAAAAACCCGTGTCGATAAGCTTTAGCCACAAGAGACCTTGTGGACGCATGATGCCCACAGTCGCCTTCATGGATTTCCTTGAGAATCTGTCTGCCTTCTTCCGGCGCTACGCAGCGCAAAAAGACTCCTGCTGCACTTCTCTTGTACAATTCCCCATTGATGATAGAATATCCCTTTGCTCGCCTCAAAATTTGCCTTGCTAATACCTCCTGTTGTGGTAAGTCGCCTCGTGATAGGTATGCCAAAAACGGTTCTGTCCACTCGGGAATAGTACGTACAGTGGCCACGAGTCCTGAATCCGGGTCTTGATTTGCTAATTCCTCCTCTGACTCGATTTTAACTGATGGTCGCCATAATTCGTCCAGGAAAACGTTAGGCGGAACCGGCTCTCTGCGCGAGCCGAGTCTGGCGAGGGCGTCGGCTGCCTCATTCTTTCTTCTGTCTATATGCTCCACCTCATACCGGAAAAACATCCTGCAACCCTATCAACTTCCCTGCGGTATGCTGCCATAGTTGCGTCCTTTCTATCCCACGTTCCTGACACCTGCTGTACCACAAGGTCCGAATCTCCGAAGCATCGTATCCTCTTGATGTTCATCTCTTTGGCTACCTTTAAGCAATGCAATAGGGCCTCATACTCGGCCACGTTGTTGGAACAGTCGAAGTGAATTTGTAGTACGTAACTCAATTTGTCTCCTTTGGGTGATGTTAGCACCACCCCAGCTCCTGATCCCTCGTACTGCTTTGATCCATCGAAGTGCATGATCCATGACTCGGAATTTGGAACCGTTGTAGTCTGCCTGTATGTGTCCAGTCGTTAACGAAATCAATTAAAGCTTGAGATTTGATTGCTGACCTGGGTTCGTAGTTGATGTGATAATCCCCCATCTCTATCGCCCATTTGGCTATTCTTCCCGTCGCGTCCGAGTTTCTGATGATATCCGACATTGGTATTGAACTAACCACTGTTATGGGATGTTCTTGGAAATACGGCTTCAGCTTCCGGCTGGCCATAAAGACCCCGAACACCAACTTTTGCCAATGTGGATAGCGCTGCTTTGCTTCTGATAATACCTCGCTGACGTAATAAACCGGCCTCTGAACCGGGTATCCTTTCCCATCCTCTTTGCGTTCCACAACAACTACTGCGCTGACGGCTCGGGGGCCAGCTGCCACATATAGTAACATAGGCTCTTTAGGACCCGGCGCCGCTAGTACTGGTGCTTCAGATAACTGCTTCTTTAGTGCCTCAAATGCCTCGTCCGCCTCTTGATCCCACACGAACTTATCTGATTTCCGCAAGAGCCGGTACAAAGGTATTGCTTTTTCTCCAAGTCTGGATATGAATCGGCTCAAGGCTGCTACGCAGCCCGTGAGCTTCTGAACATGCTTCAAATTTTCCGGTTTTTCAGACTCTGGATGGCCTTGATTTTATCCGGGTTTGCCTCGATTCCTCTCTCGGAAACTATGAAGCCGAGTAATTTCCCAGCTGGAACTCCAAACACGCACTTTGTCGGGTTAAGCTTCATTTGGTACCTCCTCAAGTTTTTGAACGTCTCCTTTAGATCATCGATAAATGTCTCCGCCTTCCTGGTTTTGATGACCACATCATCCACATAGGCATGGACGTTACGTCCGATTTGGTCCTCAAAGCACTTTTGAATACACCGTTGGTAAGTTGGGCCAGCGTTCTTCAACCCAAACGTCATAGTTTTATAACAAAAGGCCCCAAAAGGGGTTATGAATGATGTTTTCTCCCAATCCTCCCTTTGAGCTTAATCTGATGATACCCGGAATATGCGTCCAGGAAGCATAACAGATCGCTTCCAGCTACTGCGTCTATAATCTGATCTATCCTTGGTAGTGCGAACGGATCCTTTGGGCAATGTTTGTTGAGACTCGTAAAATCAATGCACATCCTCCACTCATTGGTCTTTTTCATCACTAGAACCGGGTTAGCCAACCAATCCGGGTGAAATACTTCCATGACAAAGCCGGCTGCCAATAGCCGAGCGATCTCTTCGCCTATAGCCTTCCTTCTTTCCTCATTCATTTTCCTCAAACCTTGCTTCACGGGCCTGGACTTGGGATCCACATGCAAGCTGTGCTCCAGTTCTGTAGGGATACCCGGCATGTCGCTAGGTGTCCAGGCAAACACATCTGCATTCGAACGAATAAACTCCACGGGCGCTTCCTCCTGCTCTTTTCCCAAGTTAGACCCTATGGTAAACTGCTTAGTGGAATCTCCTTCGACAAAATCTATCTTCTTGGTGTCTTGCGCTGCCTTGAATTTTGCTCTCTCATCCTCGGTATTCGGCTTTTTCAAGGCTGTTCTATCGTCCGGATTTACTGAGACCGGTAATATTCGAGTTCTTCCTTTCTGCATGCTTGCTCGGCCATAACCGAATCTCCTTCGTCGCACTCGGCCGCTATATCCCGGTTCCCATGTATTGATGGTCCGTTTAGGACCCGGGATTTTCAGCTGCAAATACACGTAGCACGGCCTAGCCATGAATTGGGCGTAAGCCGGCCTCCCAAACAGCGCGTGGTAAGGACTGCGCAATTTGACCACCTCGAACGTGAGCCACTCAACTCGATAATTATCCGTCGATTCTCCAAAAGCAACTTCCAAGGTGATCCTTCCCTCGGGGCTCGCCGAGTGACCTGGCACGATCCCATGAAAGATTGTCGAACTTTTTGTAACTGAGCTCTTTGAGACTCATCCGTAAGAAGGTTTCCCAATAAAGGATGTTGATGCTGCTTCCACCGTCCATCAGGACCTCTTCAATTCGTAACCATTAACCTGCGGAGCAACCACCAATGCCAAGACTCCTGGACGCTCTACTTTCTCCGGATGGTCTTTTCTACTCCACGTTACCTCTTGTTCCGCCCATCTGAGATATCCCGGCGCGGCCAACGAAACTGAGTTTGCCGCTCGCTTTAATGTCTCCTTGTTCCTGCTGGAAGTTCCTGTAGTATGCACATGATATTGTCCTTTTAAATTAGTCGTTCGTACCGTGCCGATGAAGATGTTGATCCGGCCGATCGTCACCATAGATCCGGACTCGAGGTGATCCGATTCTGGCCCCCAGCCGGAATCGTCCACCATCTTTTCTCCTTCGTGGTCGATGTAGATTTCGCCAATGACCAGATTCTCCATGCCCTTCCGAGCTTCTCCCGCGATGTAAACACCTTTGGACGCAGGCCCCACGGTGGGCGCCAACTGTCGTGGGATAATCACGGCAGATGTTACCGGGGGTAACTGATCTTGGGGCAAGACGACACAGGTATTTGGGAGAGGGTTTAGCTCAGAGGAAAGCATGGTGCAATTCGATCTGGTAGCCGGCAATCAAAGTCGTCGAGTCTCCGATCTTGATATAATAACACAACTCTGGGATTACACTCGATGCTCGATATCACACGATATTGCTAGGGTTTCTTAGATCTCTGTCTAAAACTAGACTTGGGGGTCGGTTTATAAAGCACCCGTACCCCCTGGCTTATTCCCCAAGGCGCACCCTGGTTCCTACCCGGATACGGCACACAAACCCTAACTTTCCTTTACAACAACCCACAACCCGGGTCGCCGGGCCTGCAAGCTTGGGCCTTTACAGGTTTCCTTATCCTTAGCCGGATCTTGCGCAGTGTCCTTTGGGCCGGGTTATTCCCTGGTATATGGCCTACCGGGTTATCATCCCCCCGTCAGGATCAGCACCGAGCAATAACGGAAATAGTCAGAACAAGCGCCCATTTGAAGGAGGTTCCGAGTTTGTAGCTAATACTGAAGCCGGGTCTTCGAGACCCAGATCTGAAGGGAATTTTAATACCGGAAATAATAATGGGGGACATTATCAGGGACCTCCGAGGCCGGGCAACAGTTGGGATATATTCAGGATGGCGTGCCCGAAGCACAGCAGGAACGGCAAGCCGGCTAATCACTCCTTGGAGCAATGCGCCGACTTACAGAGATGGAAGAATGAGGAAGTAAACAGAGCCATGCGAGGAGCGGGTCGGGGAGGAGGCCCGGGTCCAAGTGGAAATTTGGGCAACGGTCCACCCCCAGCCGGTAACCCGGCAGCAGGAAATCCGGGCAACAATCAAGGGGGAGCGGGAGGTTTTCAGGCTAACCCCAAACAGTTGGGTCAATATCATGTGCACACTACTGGAGGCTCTAACAAGGATAAAAAGATACTGAAAGCGGTCAATTCAGTCTCTTCCGCTGTTCTGAGGTATTTGAGGTGGTCAGAACAGGAGGTAACTTGGAGCAGAAGGGATCATCCGGACAGAGTTGATTACCCGGGAGTTTTAGCCTTGGTAGTGGCACCACAGGTCAATGGGTATGAACTGAAAAAGTCTTGATGGATGTAGGAAGTAGCATCAATATCCTGTACTGGGAAACTTTTCTGCGCATGGGCCTCAAAGAATCTCAACTGCAAAAGAGTACAACAGTTTTTCACGGATAGTGCCGGGTCATTCAGCGTGCCCTGAAGGAAAAATGGCATTGGAGGTAGCTTTTGGGGAATCAAAGGACAATTATCGGGTTGAGTGGCTTACCTTTGAGGTGGTTAAGTTGCGCATCCCTATCACGCATTGTTTGGAAGGCCGGCTTATGCCAAGTTCATGGCAAGACCGTGTTATGTGTATCTACAGCTGAAAATCCCGGGTCCTAAGAAGACCATTACCATACACGGAAATCGAGATATAGCAGCTGAAGCGATGAAGGAGATGCAGCAATGGTGAGCAAGCCTGTAGGAAAGAGGAGCTCAAGCATTACCGATCGCAGGCAAACCTGGAGGAAAGGGCAACGTCAAAAAGGCCGACCTCTGAAGGGGATAAAGCAAAAACTAGGACAGAACAAGATCCCAAGATGGTGGCCTTCGTCAGGAGCGGTCCTTCCAAGTTCCCTGGCGTAGAAGAGGAAAGCACACCGCTATCTACAACTAGCCGCGCTACAAGAATGACATACCCGGATTGGCTAACAAACCCGGTACGCATTATGAAAGGGACTAAAAAATGGAGAATGTGCATCGGCCGTGCCAGCCTGGGGCCGATTCTCGAGAAGAACTAAAGCAGTGTAACGGACAGCAGGTTTCATACGCGCTCTTTTCCTACCCAGGGTACCTAAGGGACTGGGAGGTTTTTAATGAGGCGGCCTGCTGACACAAACTTTTTCATATCAATAAAAGAGATGGTTTTCAAGTCTTATCATGGTCTTTGCTTCAAGTACAAGTAAGTGATATTTGTTATTATCAATGCATCAGTATCATCAAAATACGTTGCACGTACATGAGTTTTTGGGAATTGAACTGCTTAAGTAGTAGTCACAAACCCAGAGACCTGGCCTTGATGCCTATGAGTTATGAGGGCCGATTACTTGCAAGACGAGTACGGCTGCAATCTTATAACCGGACGAAGGAGCCAAATTTCTTGGTTATTCTTACTTAAGCTCGATGTGAATCGCACCAAAGTGGCATGATCTGTTCGCTTACGATTACAATCAAACCACGCAGCCCAATGGGACTTGCTTGATTCTATTTTTCGTATAGATGTAACAACATGGTATCCACGCGAAAGCCGGCTTACAGTACAAGATAATCAAAAGGGTCATCTAAACCACAAGTCTATGCAGAGTACAAGGCTAAATAGCCGGAAACTCAACAAGTATCAAGCATGACTTCAGTATTTACGTAAATGGCTATTGGTTTTCGGCTTAGTAAAGAGAAGTTTGTCATCTGAGAAAGGCCACACCCCCTGGCTCGTACTTTGGATCATGGGGACTGGGGACTTCGAAACAGAAACAAGCTGTTTATCTATTAAAGCTCGAAAAACCTTGGCTTCCGAGTCTTGGGGACTTAGAGAAAAGTCCAGTTATCAAAGCCCACGACACTCGGTTAACCGAGCCTCGAAAAGGGAATCAAAAGCAATCGGGTATCGAGAATAAGCTTAAAAACAAGGGTCGAGATTATCAAAAGCCGGGAAAGGCACAAAGTTATCACGAGTTAAAAGTACAAAGTGATAGTGCCAGTATCAATGGTGCAACAAGCGCATCATCAAAATCACACCGGTTTTTTACAAAACATCATCCTACTCGGCATCCTGGGAATGGTCTTCCGGGTCTTGGTCTTGGACCTGCTCCTTAGCCTTTCCAGCAGCATTACCCGGACTTTCCACATCAGGACGGACAGGCGGAGGAACAGCCGGCGTAGAGGTAGACGGCCTTAAGCCTGACTCGGCCTCTCTCTTAGCAGCTTCTTCTTTCCTCCTGGCCAGGTCAGTCGCCCATTTTTCCAGCATGTCGAAGGGAGGGGGTGCCTCTACCAAAATAGTTTTGCCTTCAGCGTCGTACGAGCTCATGATTGTGTCCAGTTCCATCTTATCGGCCAAGGCAGTAGCCGAGTGACGTACGGCGGATTGTATAACTTTGAAATCCTTGGGCGTAAACTTGGAGCCGTCAGCCTTGAATTCCGGAAACCCGGATATTACCTTTGCCGGGTCAAGCCTAGGAAAATAAGCTTTCGCCAGCGTAAAGGCCCAGGTCATACCGACTCGGCAAGACGAGCGCTTCCATATTTCAACCCATCCAGGCACCGTCGAAAACGCTTGCATGAGGTTTTCTTCGCCTGGGTATACCTCGGAGGGCCACTTCACGGCATCCAATAAAAGCTTTGTGCCGGCAAAAAATGTTCGGAGCATAGTCTTTAGCGTTTTAGTCATAGCAACGGCATCGTCCTCTGGAGCAGCAAGGTTAGCACCTGCAATTGAAATAAAAGAAAGCATATCAGTAATCTTGATTATTATAACGATAAGACAGAGGCATGTAAGTTAATCGCGAACAAAAACTTACTTAGCAAGATGCGATAAGTGTCCGCAACCTGGTTCGACAAGTTTTTCAGTGTAGATTGGGCAGCATCGTACTTCTTCTTGTATCTGGAGACGTCTTTTTTCAAAGTCTTCACCTCCGCCTCAAGGGTTTCTCTGCGCTTTACTTCAGCAAGCAGGAGCTGCTCGGTCTTGAGTAATACCTCGTCGGACCGAGTAATTTCCGCCTGCAAGGAACAAGTAAAACTGTAAGTCGGATATCATGACAAGCCGAATATTGTATGAAGTACCGAGCACAACAACAGCAAGTTATGCTCAGCACTTGGGGACTGGATGTGTAGTAAGGAATATCAAATAATGTTACCTGATGTGGTGCGGCCATACGCTCCAAGACATTTCCCTCTGAAGCTTTCATGGACAGGAGAGCACTCATCAGCTGGTTAAAATCATTGTTATCCGAGTTAGAAGACTCGGGGGCGTGGAAATTTGGAGAAGAAGTTTTCTTCGTAACAGGAGACGGCACCCGGGTCATCCGAATGTCGGAGTTTGGCCCTCCTCCTGCGCCCGCAGCTGCGCCTTTTTCCTTCTCGCTTGCGTGCGAGGCTATTGGATACCCGGCTTCTTGCCTAGCCGGGTTCGTTGGTGACGCTTGCTCATCATCAGCTGTGGTGAATGCATCGTCAGTCGGTTTATTCTTACCCTGGTCCTCAACTTCCATGTCTTCCTGGTCGCTAACAACGACCGTGGCTCTATAGAAAGTGCAAAGGGTGCAGTTAGCGCATAAGTCATGAAAAGGGCGATAAAAGTTCGGCATAACATCAGGAAAAGAACTTTACCCGGGGTTCACCGTGAAGTCCGAGGGAAAGCCGCTGCTGGACCCGGAAGATACTGAAAAATACCAAGCAAGGTGTGAGATTACTTTGTGAGGGAATGTTTGGGAAAGATTCTTGTGTATGGTAAATACCAGTATGTCGAGCTGGAGGCGATGAAGTACCCGGGTTAAGGGTCTCGTTACCCGGATGGTTCCGGGTCACTCTACGCTTGGACGCAGGTGGCTCCTTCAGTATGGCCAAAGGGGTGATGACAGGGTTAGCTCATGAATGATATCACGGGAACGCAAATTAAGCACAAGGAAATGAAATGAAACCTGGAAAACAATTCCTTGGGGTTTTCTTTTGGATCCGGCTTTAATTGCTGGCTCCGGTTCATCTCTTCATCACTGGCGGACTCCACCTTGCCGTCCGTTTCTTCCTCCTCGTCTTGGTCCTCTTGCTCTGAAAGTAATCAAGATTATAGTATGGAAATGAGAAATAGGGCATGATGTATTCAAGGGGACTAAGTATGTACCTTCGTCCGAGTTAACGGCATCCCCTTCCTCTTCCGGGTTTCTGGAGTTAGGAGGAGTATCCGCCTTCCAGAAGTCACTGTCGGCCTGAGGTGGAGACATCAGAGCAAGGATTAACAGTTGTACCAAGAGGAACGAATAAAATTGAACTTGTTAGAGTTAGGTCCTTACCGCGGGGGCCGGGTTCTCGAGGGTAAAAGGTTCTAATCCGGCTATGTTCCGGATCACCTCGAGCTTTTCCGTCAGAAAGCCCTTGATTGTTTTGTTGCATCGCTAGGAGCGAAATTGCTGGTGGAGTATCGGATCGGGTCCGTGGTTTGCCCCGAGTATTCGCACATCAGTTTTGTGCGAATAGAGTTGGGTTGGATGCGGAAATCGACCCAAGTCTTCACCAGGTTAAGCCCGATGAGGCCTTGGGCAGAAAGGATGGAGATTTTGGCCAATAGAGGCAGAATTTCTTCCCTTTCCGGGTCAGGGGCAAACCTATTGAAGGCTTCGGAAATGTCAAGTTGACCCTCCGAGTAACTCGGCAACTTCTTTTCGCCGGGTGGGGAGGTGTCCTGGCAGTAAAAGTATGAGAGCTGCCAGTGCTTTACGTGGGAGTTAAGGGTGAGAGGAGGCATTAAGGAGTTCTTGCGGCGTTGGATGGAAACCCCGCCGCAAGTAAGAAGTGCACCGTCGCCGCTTTCGCGGCACGGTTTGCACTGGAAGAGTTCGACGAAGAGGTCCAGACTTGCGGAGTGCACAAGTAAGACTCGGAAAGAACGATAAAATGAGTGATGTTTAAAACGGAGTTGGGTCCTATGTCGAAAATGCGAAGGCCATAATGGCTTAAAACGTCGCGGAAGAAAGGATGACCCGGAGGCCGGAAGCCCCGGGTCACATGTTCAACAAAGCATATTACCTCGTTTTCTGCCGGAGTAGGCCGAGTTTCGTTACCCGGCACCCTCCAGTGGATAATTTCTTGAGGGGGGAGAACCCCTAGCTCGACCAATTCTTCTAATTTGGCCTTGGTGACCGAAGATCGCGCCCAGTTGGCGGATATGGAGTTTGTGGTCTTGGCTTTGACTAGCTGCTTTCCCTGCTTCTTGGGTGCCATGGGGTTAACCTGTAAAACATCAGGTAGAAAAACATGAGAAACGAGACTCGGAAACCGTCAGTTGGCCGAGTATTGATAAGAGGTATTGAGGCAACTTGGAAGTTAAATGTTATCCGGGTATTGTTTTGCGGAGCACGGTACAAATTATCCGGGTATCGTGCGTTCTTATAAAAATTATGGAGGTTAATGTATGGATAAGTGTTTAGGAGAAATAGGGTTGTCCGTGCATCTATCGCGAGTAAATGAACTGGAAAGGGCGGATTTTCCGGGTGACAGAAGCAAGGGCGGAAATTTTAGGCGGCTCGAGCCCAGATTGGGAATTCCATTTCTAGATTTACGGCGAAATTAATGATTGCTGGTAGCAGAGGAGTGAACTGAAGTCTATATCTTATCTAATGGATGGATCAGGATGAATGCTAGCAACCTAATTCGGTGCGCCCCGAGAAATCGCCGGCGGGTCGATTTAGATCCAATTTGAGGCAAAACCAAGAAATTGCAAGGGCAGATTAATGAGCGCCGGAGACTTACTGGAGGAGGTTGAAATGAAGCCTTGCGGAGGCAAATAGCGCAGGCCTGGTGCCCTTTCGCGACTCTTGGCGGGCAGGTCGGGTGTTTGGCGACGGATCTCGGCGGCGGGGCTGAGCGCGCTGTGGCGGAGCGCAGCCGGCGACAAATGGGCTCCGGTGATGCGCGCGGAGTTCCCGTAATGGCGCTCTGCGGGTTTGGGTACGGAGGAAGAGGAATGAGGAAAAGTGAGACGTTGGGGTTAGGGTTACCCCTAAGGGCCTATTTATAATGGTTCGGGTGGAAAAACTAAGTCCAACGGGCGGGACCCGGAAATTGCGGGGTAACGGCTACCCATTCAAAGTTTACGGGAGGTGCATCGAGTGTTGAGCAAGAGATCCTGGCAGAAAAGAGAAAGGGATACTTTCCGTGGTATCAGGATTAACTATCGAGAAAAGTGTAGAGTCGTGAAGTTTTTATTAAGACTTAGACCTGGAAAATTAGGGGAAGCATTCGGAGAAGAGCCGGGTTATTGCATGGTCACCATGGAGTTGGACCCAGCCATTTATCAAAGCATTGTAACCCGGCCTCCATACGCTTGAGCGTTTGATATTTTTGCAGGGAATAGCCAGCGCTTCACGGAAGAATCCAGGAAGCCCAAGCTATCCTGGGGACTACTGATGAGGAGATAGTAACCCGGTAGGCCAACTCCAAGGTGTAACCCGGCCCAAAGGACGCTGCGCGGGATCCGGCTAAGGATAAAGAAATTTCTGGAAGGCCCAAAGTTTGTAGGCCTCGTAACCCGGATTGTGGGTTGCGGTAAGGAAAGCTAGGGTTTGTAATCAGAGTTCGGATAGGACTCAAGCTGGGCCTTGGAGGGCAAGCCAGGGGGGTACGGGTACTTTATAAACCGGCCCCTAGGCTTAGCTTGACAGAGATTCACGAAATAATCATATTACCTGTTATCGAGTATCCAGTATAAACCGAGAGCCATATTCGAGACTCGGCGAGTTGAGTACCGATTCCTAGATCGCTTGTCATCATGTTCTCTTTCGAGCTAAACCCTCTCCCAAATACCTGTGTCGACTTGCCCAAAGATCAGTTACCTCTGGTAACATCTGCCGTGATCATCCCACGACAATGGGTGCGCGGATGCGGCGGCGCGCGGCAGTAGCGGGACAGGCGCGTGATGGTGGCTGCGGTGCGTGCGGCAGTAGCGGGATGGGCGCGTGAGGGTGGCTGCGGTGTGGCGCGGCAGCAGCAGCGGGGCGGGCGCGCGACGGCTGTGGGACGGGCGCGCGTCGGCGGCTGCAGGCGTGCAACGTGGGAGCAGCAGCGGGGCTGGCGCACGACGGTGGCTGCGGGGCGGGAGCAGCAGCGCGGCTGGCGCACGACGGTGGCTGCGGGGCGGGAGCAGCAGCGGGGCTGGCGCATGGCGGTGGCTGCGGGGCGGGAGCAGCAGCGGGGCTGGCACACTGCGGTGGCTACGGGGCGTGTGGGGCAGCGCGCGGCGAGTGACACGGGCTGCTCTCGCCGAGCTGGCTGCGGTTGCCGTCGTGCTCGTGCGCGGGGAGGAAAGACCGTCACCTCACCGGCGACCTTGGCCTTGTTACCGCGGGCAGAGCGCGATGGATGGGGCCGGTGAGCGTTGCCGGCTGCGCCTCGGAGGAGATGCACGTGATGCGCGGGAGAGACATGCGTCGTTGGCCGTCGACGTCGCGTGCCTGCATGGCTCTGTCGTGGCCCTCCCCAAATTCCCCAATCGTTCGTCACTGGAGAAGATAAGCCCGCACCGGTCAAGACTTCACCTCTGTGTCCCACATGTCAGGTCAATCCCGGTTGACTGATGCCACATAAGCGACTATTAGCCTCAGATGATGTCAATGTTGGATTTAGACCGGGATTAATGAATTGAAAGTACGAATTTCAGGATTGTGAGTTTAGTGTTCGATCTCATCGTTCGCTACGAGGTCAAGGTTTTTTATGGATTTTTTCCTTTCTATTTAGAGCATTGAGTGCTGAGAGACGCCGCAAACGTCTCCTAGCTAGAAAACGAACGTCGGAGCTACTGCAGAGTCTCTATCGATCGGATCTCGCTGACTCCGCGTGGAACACGCTGTTTCGGATCGCTTCTCCATCGATCTGCTTGTTGTACCGGACCAATCCGATCTGATGCTTTCCACGATCTGCTTGTGTAGCCTCTGACCAATCCTATCAATCAAGTATGCACATAGGACGATAACATGCATAATAATTTCATGAGTACTAGTAAACGATAAATTTACGACAAACGTCTCATATATGTGTATTTTTCACCATTGGTTCGTGCACCAAGATTCATGCCATGTAACGCATAAATTTATATCCCAGACGCCAAGTGGCTAGCTCGTTTTTAAACAATAAATAAATAAGTAAAATGCATTTTGATAATCAAAATATTCTGGAAGCGGCTATTATTTTTTATCGACACATCTTTTAAGACGGGATTTGGACAAAAAGAACAAATGCGAGAAGCAAATGAGATTTATTTTTCTTTTATAGCTGTGATTTTTTTATGTAGATCATAACGTAAAGTGTCGCACTGTATCCATCTGTTAGATTTCCACCCCAATAATGCTACACCTACGTGAAAAAACTTACGTGCAATAGCTTTGTACCAAGTCCATTGCTCTGTATCTTAATCTGATGAGCAATTGGAAGGTCCTTCCGCTGCACGTCCTCGGCAATGCAGCAAGCTTCCAGTGCGCGTCCCTGGCGGCGGCGTGGCAACGTCCTTCCGGTGGCGGCGCGGCAACGTCCTTCCGCTGCACGTACTTGGCGGCGCGAAGCAGAAAGCTTCCAGTGTGCTTCCCCGGTGGCGGCGCGGCAACGTCCTTCCGCTGGACGTCCTCGGCGGCGCGATGCGGTAGGCTTCCAGTGCGCGTCCCGTCCGCGCGATCGGGGAAAGAGGAAACAGAGCAGAGCGTATTTTCTGTTTTTGTCTTCCGTAATCACCGGCCACTTCGTTTAATCTTTCGGGAGAAAGAATCGTGGCCACATCAGCCCGTAGTTTTTTTACGTAAGTTTTTTCACGTAGGTGTAGCATTATTGTTTCCACCCCGTCCAGAAAATCTTGAGAGGAGCAATACCCGGCTAGTACAAATACCCCGACTCTGCTTGCGACTGTGAGCAGCCAAGATAAGCTAGAGGCGCCTCGACCGTGCCAATGGCTGACACGGCCACCGCCCCGCTCCTAACAAGCCACACAGCAAAGCTGGCCAAGGCGCCTTCGATCGACGACACGATCGAGACGTACATGGGCACCACCGGCGCGGCGCAGCTCCTCAAGGCCGTCTTGCTGGCCTTGGCGTGGGCCTTCGACGCGCAGCAAGTGTTCATCTCGGTGTTCACCGACGCCGAGCCGCAGTGGCACTGCACCGGCTCTGACGCGTCGTGCTCGGCCACCTCGGCCTCTCCATGCGTGCTCCCAGCCAGCGCGTGGGAGTGGGACCGCCCGGCGAAGACGTCGGTGGTCTCAGAGTGGTCACTCAAGTGCGCCGGCCCGGCGCTCGTCTCCCTCCCAGCATCCTCGTTCTTCGCCGGCTGCCTCGCCGGCGGCTTCCTTCTGACCACGCTCGCCGACTCGCTCCTGGGCCGTAGGAAGATGCTGCTCATGTCCATTATGTCTATGTCCGTCGCCGGCGTGCTCACTGCTTTCTCGCCGAACGTGTGGGCGTACGCCGCCCTGCGGTTCGTGTCCGGGTTCTGCAGGTCCATGGTCGGCACGTGCACGCTGGTCCTCTCCACGGAGCTCGTCGGGAAAAGGTGGCGCGACACGGTGTGCATGGCTGGGGCTTTCTTCTTCGCCCTCGGGTTCCTCTCTCTCCCGGCGCTGGCCTACACTTTCCGCAACGCTTCATGGCGAAACATGTACCTCTGGACATCCTTTCCATCCCTCTGCTACTCCATCCTCATCTACTTCATCGTCCATGAGTCGCCGCGGTGGCTGCTGGTGCGTGGCCGGAAGCAGGACGCCATCGAGACGCTCCAGCAGATCGCGTCGCTCAACGGCAACAGTATCACGTCCAGCTTCTCCATGCTACATGCCTGCACAATGCAAGAGGACGCCGACGGGGCAAGCAGCGGCGGCGGCGGCGTGTTCGCCACACTGCAATCGATGTGGGAGCGCCCGTGGGCGCTCCGAAGGCTGGCGGCCATCATGGCAGTCAGCTTCGGCGTCGGCATGGTCTACTACGGCATGCCGCTCAACGTCGGCAACATGGGCTCCAACCTGTACCTGAGCGTCATGTACAACGCACTGGCCGAGCTGCCTGCTACCATCTTCTTGTTGCTCCTAATGGGCAGGATCAACCGGCGGAGCTCGGTGATCGCGCTCACCGCGGCGGCCGGGCTATGCAGCCTGGCATGCGTCGTGATCCCGCAGGGCGCTGCGAGGATGGCCGCCGAGCTGCTCTCCTTCTTTGCGACGTGCACCGTGTCCAACGTCGTATTGATGTACTCGATCGAGCTGTTCCCGACCTCCGTACGCAACTCGGCAGTGGGTTTAGTGCGGCAGGCACAGGTGCTGGGCGGCGTGGCAGCGCCCATGGTCGTCGCGCTGGGACGTGACAGGACATTCCTGTCGTTCGCCGTGTTCGGAATCGTCATCGGCTGCTTCGGGATGTTCGCCGCCTGTCTGCCGGAGACGATGGGAAAGCGCATGTCGGACACCATGGATGAAGAGGGGCAAAAGGAGGCAGCCGTTACCACATGTACTGCGGGTTGATGTATACACAATTTTAGTACCTAAATAATCCCATTCTGCGAGTCTCAAACCAACTGTTCTAATTTCTTTGGTCTCTTGGTGCCCTTCATTCACTGGTAAAAAATAGGCCTATAGTCCCGGTTCGCCAGGACCAGTAGTCCCGGCCGCGCAACCGGGACTAGCTATGCGCGACTAAAGACCCCCCTATAGCCGCGCTGCTTACGAACCGGGACTAAAGGCCCGTCACGTGGGCGCCAGTAGTCCGTCGCGGCGGAGGACCTTTAGTTCCGGTTCTTGTGGCTAACCGGGACTGAAAACCGGCGCAGGTTTAGGGTTTTAGGCCCCCTAAACCTGGTTTCTTTTTAATTTGTTTTGTTTTATTTCTTTTATATATTATTTTGTGTTTTATTTTAATTTTGATGAAGTTTCAGTACACACATATATATATATTTTACGCTACTATATACATGCATATATATATATATGAAATTTCAAACAACGAGAATTCAATAGGAATATATAATATATATTCAATATCGGGTGACCATATACAACCTCGAACAAGTTTCCATATTACACAATTAAGATGGATGACCATACACAAATTCGAACAAGTTTCAAAGTACTCGGGGCTGATGCGTATAATAGTCATCATCGGTGGACGCATGGTGTTCTCCTTTGGAATCGATGACATGCCTAAGGAAAAATCCTGCTATTTCCTCTTGAATTGGTCGGAAGCGAGCTTCTGTAGTAAGCGCCCTCCGCAAGTTATTGAGACTCCTCCGCGTGGTCTCGTCCTTCTTCCTCTCAGAGATTTTTTTCCGTATGTTCTCACAGACATAGTATCCACATAGACCGGTCCCCGGTGGCTGCTTATCGACACCTTTGACCACATTTTTAAATTCTAGCTGATGTTTGAATCCACCGACATGTTCATGTGAGAACCGTCTCCAAACTCTACATTGCAAATAAAATTAAATGAACAAGGGAGTTATTAGGAAATGAACAAAAGAGACCGATCGATATAGAGTGCAAATGATTGAAAATAATTACCTTTGCATCATTTTTCTCATGTCGATCCAAAGATTTGTATCTGAATTCATAGAGTCGATGATAAAAACTGTGGAGCTGTCAAGTTCAATTTTTAGCAGAATCCAGTGGAACCTGCGGACACGTTACATGCACAGGCATAACTTATCGATTAGACATACCATGCATGGAGTAAACAAAAGAGAATGAGCACAAGAGAGAAACACTCACCCAAAATGGTAAGGAAATAGAATCTGACTTTTGAATTCATGCTTTTTAAGAAAATTGTACAAGTCTTTCTCCACGTCTTTGGGGTGATGCTCTAACATAGTTCCATTAATGATTTGTGGGTCAATGAACCCAACATCATGGATGAGTCTTATTTTGCATTCCCAAATCTTCAATCTGCATAATAGCGTACGCAACAATATAGTTAGGACGATATAGTTAGGCAATGAAGAACGAGATGAGATAGAAATAAATCACTTACAGAACGTAGCAACTCAGGATAGATTTGTCGAGCTCGCGCAAATTGAACAGCTGGAACAATTCACTCATCTCAACTTGTACAGAGTACTTTTTGGTGTGATGCTCCTCTGTAACATCCACATACACAAATTCTTTGTCGGTCCATGATATGAATTGTTTGTACCAACGTAGCAGACTTTGCATTAGTGGTGGTAGATCCTTTTCCTGCGTAGACTCGACGAGAGGCCCTTTCTTCTGATATTGTAATGCTACCTCAGCCATTGGCGCATCGTCCAGGCCTAAAAAGAGACGAAGAGACATACCGGCCTCGGACGCATTTTCCATGGCAGTAGCTACAGTCAATCCCATTGCTGCCACAGCTCTTATAACCTCGGGGTCCTGTTCCGGACCGGCTTTCACTATGAGCGGGGGGATCGATTGTTTACTCTGCATCCCGAGCTGGTCAACTTGTTTCCCGCTTTTTTTTCTTTTTGCTTTCTCCTCCTCCAATATTTTTGCTTGCTTACGAAGTTCAATATCATAGTCTTTAGGCAAATTCTTCTCGGCTTGGGACGGTGTCGACAAAAAACCCGTAGCCCACTTGTCTACAATCGGAGGGAATACTTCCTTGGGCTCAGGCTCCTTTAGCGCCTTCTGACGGGCCTTCCATTTCTCAACGTCAGCCTTCACGGCCAATTTGGTTTCACCATCACTAAGTTCCCAAGGCCTTGGGGGGATAGGCTTCAGTGATGGCTCCGGTACCCGTGTGGTCTTAGGTACATAAGGCTCCCGGTTAATAGTCCAAGAGCAGGTTCCCTTGCTGTCCGCATGCTTCTGTTTCTTTGCTGGAGGAGGAATGGGGGGCGACGTCTGCTTATCCTCCGGAGGAGGAATGGGGGGCGACGACTTCTTATCCTCCGGAGGAGGAATGGGGGGCGACGGCTGCTTAACCGCTAGAGGAGGAATGGGGGCGACGGCTGCTTACCCGCCGGAGATTGTGGATCGGGGGACGGCGTCGAATGGCGTGAAGGAGGCGTAGGTGAACCAGCACCAGCACCAGCACCACCACCAGCACCTGCACCATCGGAGGGGGTGGACTTGTTAGCCTTGGCGTCTCGCCTGGAAACACTATGTACTTTTTTTTCCATAGAATGAACTGGCGCTTGACATCTCCAAGTCTTCTCTCCCCTTCGGGTGTAGCTATGCCAATCTCTAGGTCCTCAAACCCTTGGACTATGTCTTCCACCGTGACACGAGCATAGCCATATGGAATGGGGTTGTTGTGATGGAGTGCTCCTGGTGTATAGGGTAAAGCACTGCCTGTAGCTACCTTCATGGAAATGTTCCCCACGGGATAATGCAGATCACATTCTTTCATCTCCTTTACATCATCCACGGGGTAGTGAGGCTCCGGTGCACGACTCTCGCTCATCGGTGCATTAGCACCTACAGGCGGGGCCTCCGTGGAAGCCATGCTGCTTCTCCGCTGATCCGCTGCATGTTCTTCATGCGGCCCTGCAGCCGCCGCTGTTTCTTTCTCAACTATTCCCGCCACGGTCTGCTTCAACTCACTAACTTCCGTTGCAAGCTTCGACAGAAGATCTGCAGCTTCGACAGCAGCCCGGTCCATATTTCTCTTACGGCTTCTGTAACAGTACGGGTCACCCTCCTGGGAAAACCCTACTTTCCACGGCAATCTGCCTTTGCCTCGTATATGTCCTCCGTGTTCAGGATTCCCGAGGGCATGGGTCAGTTGGTCTCTCTCTCTGTTGAACGTGATCCAGCCCTGTTGAGATTTGGTCATTGCGTCAACAAGGTTTTTTGTGGGAGCAAACGTTTTCTGCCGATGAACACACGCCACTGTCTCCGGGTCTAGCGATCCCCCATGCCCGTACCACCACATTTTGGCTCTTTCGTCCCATCCCTCTGTACCTAGAGGGATTCCTCTTGCCCTCAGGCCGTCCTCCATCGCCTGCCACTTAGGCGCCGAAACGCGGTATCCTCCTGGCCCCATAACATGATGGTACTGTTTCTTATCCGCATTAGCCTTATTTTTTTTCGACATTTCCTTGAAATGCTCCGATTTCTTCTGCGTCACAAATTCTGTCCAATCATCTCTCAGTTTCTCATGTTGTCCAGTGAAAAGCGGAGTCTTGCCCTTGCTGACATATTCACGGAACAATTTTTTTTTGAAGTTCCGGAATGCTTCGGCCATCTTCTGAAGAGCGAACTCTTTGACTAGCCTCCTCCTCTGACGTCCACCCGGAACCTCCTCACCGAATTTAAAAAAATTTGGTATTCCGGAGGTAGAATGAAATGTACCATAAGATTTCTGAACATCTCCTTTTTCGTTCTCTTGTGGACATAACTAAAACCAAGACGTGCTTTCTTTGGCTCCTTCCATTCCTGGACGGTGATCGGGACAGTGTCTCTAACAATGACTCCGCATTGATTGATAAACTTTGTGGTGTGCTGTAGGGGCTTGCCGGTTACACCGACTAATTCGATGGTATATATTTTGGAATCTTTCATCGCCTTGGATTTGCCACGCGTTGTCGTACTCGATCCGGCCGAGGGCTAAAATAAGAAAGAGAGTCGTGCGCGTTAGTGCATATGTATTCACATTTCAGTAAGTTTGTATCACGAGAGGCTCAATATATATATATATATATATATATATATATATATATATATATATACATATACCTATATATATATATACCTCGCCGGAGGTGGTTGTTCTTTGCAATTGGAGATCGTCGTTTGTTGACGGTTGACCTCCGTCATCAATGTCATTCCTTCACCTCCTTGATCATCCACAATGTCTGTTCCTTCTTCACCTCCTTGATCATCGACAATGTCCGTTCCTTCACCTTCTTGATCCTCAAGGTTCAGATAAGAAGAGATTACATCATGTTCTCCGCCTATAATTTCATATATATAACCTTCAGCCTCTTGTTCCGCCGTCAGGTCTCTATTGTCCGCCATATGTCACTCTTGCAGACATGCATGTAGTAAAAATTAATTAAGTATATAGGATACTTAGCAAATATTGTCGTAGAAGGAGGGAAAACAGATTGCTAGGGTTTTGGGTGGAAGAACGATAACCACCGGAGGGGAAAACCATACTTTAGAGGTGTGTCCAAGATTAGTTTCTCAAATGACTTGGAGAACCCCATAGCTAGGTTGCATTTGCTTTCCTGGTCATTTTGGTATATTACACTTAATATTCTGAATTTATTGAATTAAAACTTATTTTCATTATTTTAATGAATTTAATAAAAAATCAAATATGGTCTCATTTAGAACTTTGTCAACTATGATTGAAAATGATATAAACAGATAGCTTACATTTTTGTGAACATTTTGCATATTTTTCCATAATTTTTGGAATTATAAATTAAAAGTTATTTAATTTAGAAGATTAATTATGTTCTGTAATTCCATAAAAAGTGGGCCCCACGTGTCACGATGACGTCATCAAAAAAAAATCTCGCCAACACGTGGCCAGGTGACGTCATCATGACGTCACCCCTGGCGTCACACGGCCACTGCCACTGTGGTCTCGCCGGCGGCGAATCTGGCCCGCGGGGTTGGTTCGAGGGCGGCGCGAGGCCCGCGGGGAACCTACCGGACGGCGACGGGGCGGGGGCGGAGCAGGATGGAGGCGGTGGAGACAAGGGCGCGGCGACGGCGACGGCGCGGTCCTCTCGCGGGCGATGGCGACGGCGACGGGGCAGAAGACGAGCGGGCGACGGCGACGGCGACGGAGCAGAAGACGAGCGAGCGCCGGCGCGAGGAAGACGAGGGTTCAGACTTAGAAAATTTTGGGGTAGGAAGACATCGCGCATATATAGGTCCAGCCTTGAGTCCCGGTTGGTGTCACCAACCGGGACTAAAGGTCCCCCGGGGTACCCTCCGCGGGCCTTTAGTCCCGGTTGGTGTCACGAACCGGGACTAAAGGTGCAATTTTTCGCGGCGTTTTCGTTCCCGCGCAGAACGAGCCCGGTTCGTGACACGAACCGCGACTAAAGGTGGTTACTCAAATACTTTTCCTTTTTAAAAATACAAATAATATATCAGAAAATTCAGAAAAATAAAACTAATTCTTTTTAAAATCTTAAAAATACAAATAATATATCAAAAAATTCAGAAAAAAGAACTAATTCTTTTTCCAATCCTAAAAATACAAATAATATATCAGAAAATTTAGAAAAATAAAACTAATTCTTTTTAAAATCTTAAAAATACAAATAATATATCAAAAAATTCAGAAAAAGAACTAATTCTTTTTCCAATCCTAAAAATACAAATAATATATCAGAAAATTCAGAAAAATAAAACTAATTCTTTTTAAAATCTTAAAAATACAAATAATATATCAGAAAATTCAGAAAAATAAAACTAATTCTTTTTAAAATCTTAAAAATACAAATAATATATCAGAAAATTCAGAAAAATAAAACTAATTCTTTTTAAAATCTTAAAAATACAAATAATATATCAGAAAATTCAGAAAAATAAAACTAATTCTTTCTAAAATCTTAAAAATACAAATAATATATCAGAAAATTCAGAAAAATAAAACCCCTTTAGTACCGGCATGTTTTACCAACGGAGACGAAATGGTTATGGTTTTGTTCCATCCAATCAGAAAGATTCACACACATCTTGAATATATATATAGATAAAAAAGGCAGTACATAATGGCTAGAGTGGATCTAAACCTAAACGGAGAGCATAGATGCATGATATGATATCTGCTAGTCATACTCCTGCCTAGGCCTATAGTACATGTACTCGTAGTCGTCGTAGTCGCCGCCGCCGTCGTCGTCACTATCGTCTGACGGTGCTCTGCACTCCCTCGGAGGATCACGACTCCAGGACTGGGCCTGAGGGTAGCGCAGGCGGGGGATATCGCCGGCCCTGATGTAGTCCATAACGCTCTGTAGAGTCCGGCCGGACCACCATAGCCGACGACCGGCCTCGTGAAAGTTCCCGGGAGGCAGGCCGTCCTCCTCATACCTGGCGAGCGCCCTCTCACGCCGATTGATGAACAAGGCATCCCAAGTATGCTGGTTATCGGGATGCCAACTGGGATTCCTCCGCTGCTCCGGCGTGAGCTCGTGATAGTAGTGGTTCGTGATGGCCGCCGACGCGCCACACCTTGAGGAAGAGGAGGGACCGGCACTCCTCCGGCGCTCAGCATCCAACCGGCGGGAACGTTGTAGCCGCACGGGCAGGGGTAGTTCGAGGCGGAAAGTGCCTCCGCCTGGATGAATGTTAGAGTGGGTACGGTAGAAGCCATGAGAGAGTGGTGAGTTTGTATGTGTTTATGCCAATGGTGTGGCAATACATACATATATATAGCGAGAAGCAAACATCCCTTTAGTCCCGGTTGGGGACACCAACCGGGACTAAATGGGTTAGGGTTTCGTTTGGACCAATCAGATAGAATCACACGGATTGTGTGTTTCTTTAAAGCGCTTGTGAGTCGTTGGATCCGGGGTGTGTTTCTTTCGAGCTGTTGTGAGCCGTTCGATCAGGGTTACGGTGTGTTTCTTTCGAGCTGTTGTGAGCCGTTGGATGAGGTGGTTTCTTAACCGTTGGATCAAAACCCTAGCACAACACTTTGTGAGCCAGAGAACCCTATATATAGCCCACCTTCATACACCGGTCAGTTCATCGAGCAAATACAAAACATCCGGATTCGCCATCATACGTCCTGCCGTGCATTTGGTATGCATATTGCACCCAGTAGCCACGGTGGGGCTGTATGATGGCGATACCGATTGTTTTGTTCTACATCCCCCTTTAAGGTTTGATACATCATATATTCAGTTTATCGAGCAAATACAAAACATCCGGATTCGCCATCATACGTCCTACCGTGCATTTGGTATGCATATTGCACCGAGTAGCCACGGTAGGGCTGTATGATGGTGATACCGATTGTTTTGTTCTACACCCCCCCTTAACACATCCATCCATGCTTGGGTCAGTGTTCACTTTGAGCTCGGGTAGTAATGTGCAACTATTTGCTTGGTTGTGTTAGGGTGGCGCGTGGCGCGGGAGTTGTGACGCGTGGCGCGGGAGTTGCGACGCGTGGCGCGGGAGTTGTGACGCGTGGCCAGGAGGGCGCGGTATAAACCGTCGCGCCTCGAGCGCGTCTTCTCCTCTCCACGCACCGTCGCGCTTCCACCATGCCTCCGAGGAGGAACAGCACCACCGGCT
This sequence comes from Alopecurus myosuroides, assembly GCA_028641055.1. NCBI lineage: Eukaryota > Viridiplantae > Streptophyta > Magnoliopsida > Poales > Poaceae > Alopecurus > Alopecurus myosuroides. The sequence goes on along the minus strand of CM054057.1, from coordinate 589,834,198 downwards.
TCCGCGGCGTCCGAGCACGGCAGAACGGAATGTTCAGCGCAGATATCCGCTGGGGGGACGACCGCATCCCCCTCGGCTCCTTTGCGACGGCGGCGGAGGCCGCCCGCGCCTGGGACGCGGCGGCCTGGCGCCTCAACCGCCTGCGGTCGCTGATGAACTTCAACGACTGCCACACCGTCTGGGAAGCGGAGGCCAGGGCGCCAAAGACGTAGATCGTCACTGCCGTCGACCACCTCCACCTCCGTCACCGCGCGTTTCAGGGCCTAGTCGACGCCAGGGAAGAACGCGTCGTCCGCGGGTATTACCGGAACAACCCGGGGGAGGAGAGCACCGACGAGGAGCTCCGGCAGACCCTCGCGGCTGAGCGGGCGGAGCGCCGCCTCGAACGCCACCTCGCGTTAGATGCCGCTCGGGAGGCGAGGACGAGGGCGCTGCAAGAGCTTCGTCGGGCCGACCGCGCCGGCGAAGTCTGGGCCTCCGACGATCCGAGGTGGGGGCCTATCTCGGACATACCATCATGCACCTCCGACGACGACGAGGAGGTCACCGACGAGTTCGCCGACGACGATGACCCGGAGGAGGTCACCGACGAGTTCCCCGACGACGACGACGAGGAGTAGTGTTCGTATGTTCTCTCTTTTTAATAAAAGAATTTGTATTCCGGCGACACTGCGGCGCGCTAGCGCGTCTGTTTTCTGTTTTTAATAAAAGTTATGAAATCAGATATTTTATCTCACAAGGTTTTGAGACATTTAAGTAACCTTTTGTTTTCCATACTTTCCACTCGTTTTCTCAAATATTTTGCAAAGGAGTTAGTCTTAAACACATCAGAGATAATATAATTCACATGGTCCATTCAAAAAATTTTGGTACACAATAAATTATTACACATCAATTCTTCCCTTGTGTCCCTGCTTTCTTACGATTTGGCCGTATCCATGGAGCATCCTCATCATTTAACTTAATGCTTGGGTCAGTGTTGACTTTGAAGGGCGGAATTTCACCAAACATATTATAATCTTCTGACATGTCTGTCTTGTCCTCCACTCCCACGATGTTTCTTTTCCCTGAAAGAACAATGTGGCGCTTTGGATCATCGCATGATGTACTGATCGTTTTCTTATCTTTCCGTTTCCTCGGTTTGCTACTCATGTCCTTCAAATAGAAAACCTGAGCGACATCTTTGGCTAGGACGAATGGTTCGTCAAGGTAACCAAGATTGTCGAAATCCACCATTGTCATTCCGTATTGCTCGTCCACCTTTACCCCACCTCCTGTTAGCTTGAACCATTTGCACCGGAACAAAGGGACCTTAAAGGAGGGTCCTGTAACATCCCAAGTATGAAATATTCCTTAGAATGTTTTGTTTCTTGTTTTAATTCAAGTATTGCATCATGTCATCATGTTTAATTATTTGTTTGCATTTGTTACTATTTGTTTTGCATCTGTTTTATCTTGTTTTCACATTTGAAATTCAAACAATAGCCCAACATTATCTTTCATACTTGCTCTGTTACAACATTTGAAATAAAAATCACAAATAAAAACAACCCATTTGTTGTCTTATTTTCCAATATTGATCAACAAATAAAATGGTGCTTTCATTTCAATTAAATAATTCCCCAACTTGCTTTCAAACTCAAAACTCAATTTCAAACAGCACCAAATTCCAACTCATGAAAGCTAACAAACTATTCTATTGTTTTAATCCAATTAATAATAGGGTTCACCATATTAAACTTGTTGTTTTCAATTACTAATTAATTAAATTGCATTTTATCCCAAATTCAAACCATTTTGCAAAAAGCAAGTTTTGAAAACTTTTGGAAAACAAAAGTTGGTTTCTAGTTGCTAATTAAAAAACTAGACTAACCATAATTTTTACCAAATTTTTGCTAACCTAAAAGCCTCCTTTATCCTCCATTTGTTTTCTGCAAAAAAAAAATATATAAAACAGAAAAAGAAAAAAGAGAAAACTACAGCGCGCGCAGCACCTAAGCCTCTACCCAGCCCACCTAACCCTCTAACTCGCAGCCCAGCCCGCTACAGCGCGCGCGTACCGCTTCGATATGCGTGCAATCGTTCTGTCCCGAGTACGGCCACTCATCGGGGCAGGCCACGTCGCCGTACGGCGGGCTCCGACGGCCAGGGAGCTCCCCCGCACCCTACTTATACCCCCTAGGGCACAGCGAGCGCCGCCAGACCTACCCTAGCCCCCTAGCCCTCTTCTCCGCCGCCAATTTCACCTCGCAGCCACCGTTTCCCCTCTCTGTTCTTCCTCCCTGACGACCACCGCCTGAAACCACCCTCGCCGCCGTCGCCTTGCAGCCTCCCCCTCCTATCTGAGCACGGGAACTAAACCCCCTCGACACCTTCTCTCGGTTGGACACCCGCACACGTTCGGTGAACCCCGAAAACGCCGCCGCCGTCTGCTACCTCGTCGCCGGCCGCGCCACCCGAGCAGCTGCATCCGCGCCAAACGCCGGTGAGCGACCACCTCCTTCTCCTCCTCTCACTCGGTATGCTCCGCCTCGCAAACGCACACGCAACCATCACCTCTGCACGCACCCATCCCCTCCAGATCGAGCACGGTAGCACGGCGATCGCCGCCGGTGCTCTTTCTCCGACGAAACGCGGAAGGTTTTGGTCGTCAGGTTTCAGTTAGGCACGGATCTGAACGTTATCCTGTTTGCGTCGTTTACTCTGTCGAACTGACGAGAGCAGCGCAGCGGTAGCAGTCCGTGCGCGCGAGGGCGAGGTGCTGGGTTCGATCCCTGGCACCCTGGGATAAAATCCCACATTTTTTTCCACCCACGCTTACAGGGAGGGCCCCCTGTCAGCCTCTCGCTTGCCACGCCAGCACCGCGAGCCCCGTGGCCCACCCTGCAGTGGCTGAGGCTAGCTGCTGCACGGTGCAAAATGTTTACCACGTTTTCTGTTATTTTCCAATTACTTTTAAATGGAAGAATAAAACACTAAACTTAAACCTTTAATAACTTTTAATCTATAATTCCAATTAATAACAGTTGTATATGTTTGTTTTTCCAAATTTAGTCATCTTTCCATATGTTCCAATTGTGTCCTGTTTTGAATTTCCCAAATACATTTAAAATTCAAATTTGAATAATTCAAATGCAATTTGCTAAATTCAATAACTAATTCATTATTAATCCAATAAATGCAAATAAAATATGTTTTCCATACCATTTTGAATAACCCATTCAAATATAAATTTTGTTTCATGGTTTGAATAATTTAAATTGCCTAAATAATTTAATACTTGTTTAATTCATTTAAATTTGATAAAATCATAACTTGCTTAATATAAAATATTTTTGAACATGCAAAATATGTTTTCAAACCATCAAAGTGTGAACTTTTCAAATGTGAGTTTGAATTTATGTTTTGAACAAATAAAATTCAAATAATATTCACACTTGTTTTAAGTTCAATTAAAACTTGTTTAATTCATAATCAATTCATCCTAATTCCAATTTCAATATTTGAAACATGTAATCCAACTAAAATTTGATGTTCTTTTCCAATATAAATTTTGTTAATTGTTTTGAACACTTTAACTTGTTGAAAACAACAAATACTTGTGTGACATGTTTAAGTAACCAAACTTTCCAAACTTAACCAATATTTTTCCAAACTTGTTTTATTCTTTTCCACTTGCATCTATTGTTGTTATGTTGTTATTATCATCATGCATGCATCATGGTAATAAATTCTCACATGATAACTAAACTATAGATCATTTGTTTCCACTTAATCCCTGGACCTTTTGCCATATGCAATCCAATTGCATATGGGTCCATTTAAATTGTGTTATCAGGTTAGCTAGTTTATTTTGATGCAACCATTAACTTGTCATGCATCATCTTTGATTGTGCACTATGCAATGATAATGATTGTTTATATTTCTGTCTTGTTTGTTTGCTTCTTCTCGAATAGACGACGACGTTGAGACAGACGATCTTTACAGCACCCCTTCTGAGGATCCAGCTCAGTACCCGGCTGCTGAGTTTGCAGGCAAGTTATCACTCACATGAACCATTGTGTTCCTTTCAACCCTGGTTATCGATACTTTCCGTTGTCTATTTCTGCTAGCCTTAGTGGTAGTTGTTTCTGTTACGAACCTATCACATGAATCCCTTAACCTTGATATTGCCTCACCACCACACCTACAACCCTATTGTTTGAGCCTGTGTCTTACTAGCATGCTTAGGTTGTTTTGCTCGAGTTTGTTACCCGTTACTTTCAGTTACTATATTTTCATTATGTTCTGGGGGCTCGATGTTTAATCAATCAATCAATCATGCTAATGTTATTGTTAATAATAATTTGATGATAAGGCACCGGCAGGAGGCCCTGTGTGGTTTTGAGGCCTGCTAGTGTCGACCCTAATAGGAAAAGGGTCTTGTCTACTGATCCATGATGAGCGCACTACCCGCATGTGGGAAGCGAGTATGGGCGCCCCCCTCAATTTGATTCGATTCGCATCTCGTCCAAATCATCTCATTTAGTTCGTGTTTTCCATTTAACGCATGCATGTTTTTGCGAGCCCAGCGCAGGGTGGAACTTTCGTAGTCGGCATATAGGGGGACACGGTCTTAGAGTGCTATGAGGGTCCCTTTTTCTTCGGGGCTTGATTAGCCATGCGCCCAAGGTGCTTTGGGCTTGATGCGAAGAAGAGTTGAGTTGTGTTGAGTGCCCCGCTTGGTGGGAGGCATCCCATCTGGCGGGTTATTCATACGTGTACGGCCAAATTGGTGCAACCCTGCAGGGATAATCTTCTCGAGAAGCCGTGTTTTCCGCGGTTATGGTTAACTTGGTGAAAGTACTGGCTAACAAGTACTCAGGACAACTTAAACCTAATGATTCACAATCTCACACCCCATGATTAACAACTTGACTAGTAATAGGATTATTGACACAATAACTTGATTCATCTGTAATCCAACTGTGTGAGTTATCCTCGGATTGCTTCTTTGGATAAGGGGCGAGATCCAGGATGGGTTTGTTTGAAGTTATCTTTCAGTTGGTTACAATACTCGATCTTATCTCCTTTCTGTTAGCCGGAAGTGGTAGAATCTCTGTAGTTGGTTAGCGCAGCCAGTTGCAACATCTTAAATATCCCCTTCCTTCCGTTGAACCCAAGTCATTTGTGCTTGTGTTGATGGGCTATACTTTGGTGAACTGTGAGTCTTGCTTGCCAGTACGTCTATGTACTGACCCCTTTGGGGCTGTGGTTTCCGCAGACTACGCTTACGAGGATCCAGGTGACGGCTACTACGTGGAGTTTGACGAGGCTGCCGACGAGTAGTTAGCGGACCCGGGCAGGATCCGAGACATCGTGGATGGGCTCCGTCTTATTTCAGTTTCCGGCTTCTTAAGCCTATTTGGATTTGTCTGTACTCAGACCCCGTGGAATGCTTCCGCTGAGATGTAATGATGTTATGTTGGGACATGTGTCCTCTGGATGATTGTATTTGCTATCTCTGCCCTAGTGAGGGCCATTTGCAACTTATTTCAATCTTTTGTGTCTTAGAGGCATGTTGTGTTGTCCTTTTTTCAAAGCCGTTGACGTACCATGTGTGTATGGTATGAAGTACGTCAATGGTAGTGTCCTGTTTCTACGGGATAGTTTACATCGACGGTGAACAGTAGCGATGGGTTGTCACACATAAGTGTTGGCCTACTCGTAAGAGGACGCGGGTGCCGGTAAGCCCCGTAATCCCATCAGAATACTGTTCAGTTCGTACGGTGAGTATCCTCTAGAAGTCCGGGTGCGACAAATGGTATCAGAGCCTGTCTGCCTGTAGGATCCCTTTTTACTGGTCGCAGTTGAGTCTAGAAACTATTTTGTAGCTATAGGAAAAATGAAACGCGAGAGTAGGAATTCTGCCATTTTTCTTCTTTCCCCACCCACCCACCCTTTTCTGGTAAGGAAGTGCAACGTTGTTTTCTGTTCTCACCTAAACTTTCAAGTTAGGATTTCACGTGTTTTGGGTTCTCCGTAGTACCTCAGGAGTTTTGGTCTCGTGTTTCCCGATGTTGCTTCAATATCCTGTTCTTTTCAACATCCTTTTCGTCCGTTGAACCTTGTTGTTGCTTTCCACATCAGTTCTCTACCGGCGTCTAATCAAAACTTCCCCGATCATCTGCAGATGGATCTCAGGTTCTTCCGCAGGTGGTTCGGATGACTCGTTGTGAGAGCACCGCCGGTTATCCGGAGATGCTGAGAGACATGGTCACCTATCTGGGGTTCCATTGGGCACCAGAGTACCAGGTCTACGAGCAGCAGCGAGAGTTTGACCAGACCTACTACCAGGCTATCGTCTACATTCTGTCAGATGATGGCATGAGCGTTGTCCACCGCTACGAGGCAGTAGGTTCCACAGTGGATATGGCCGTGCAGCAGGCAGCTTACGTGAGTCTCACCGTCCTCCGTGCTGACTACTGCGGATTTGACGATTCTATCTATCGCCACATCCCCGTGGTTACATCACTTCAGCGGGAGCTCACTTCACCCTCTACGACAACCTGGATGTCTACGAGCATGATAACACCAGGCTGCACACCACCGCTCAGTTTGTGAGGCACAGTGACGCTGTTGCCACCACACTTTCTCAGGAGTTAGCCTCAGTCAGGGAGCAGCTCTATCTTGCTTTGACTCGTCTGGCTACGTACACCACAGACTTTGTTGGAGATGAGCGCTTTGCACGTTTCCAACAGACAGTGGGACGTAGTTTGCCAGATGCTGGAGGTTACGAGCCGATCAGAGGTCCACTCCTCAACCTCGGAGCTGGTTACACTGGGATTCCACGCTTTGGAGCACAGGGAGACGACGCTTTCTACTTCACCACACCGAGAGTTGCTCTCAGAGCAATCCCGCTCTACGTGGATCGTCGTTCTACCTACTTCCGGGGGATTCCTCCTCACCGTATCTCGTCGTACTACTACTCACCGCCGTCCTGCGTGATGAGCATGGGAGTATCGATGTATCCATTCCTAGCTATGTGTAGTTATCCTTTGTTTTTCGAACCATGTATTGGTGTGTTGGATATTCTGATGTATTTGAACATGTGATGATGTACCTGTTGGTTATCTATTCATGCGTCGGAATAATCTATCTTTCGGTTACCAAGTCTATCCTTTTTTCTGTTGTTGTGCTAAAATGAATGTCTATTCAGGATGCCGCCAACAAGGAGCAACCCGCCTGAACCACCTCCGCTCACGGAGCTGTTGACTCAGATGACTCAGGTCGTGGCTCAGATGGCCCAGATCCAGGCTAACCAGCACAACAACCAGAATGCTCCGCGAGTCAGCATCAAGGAGTTTCTGAGCATGGGGCCGAGAGCTTTCGTGGCAACACGTGAGCCTCTGGATGCTGATGACTGGATCAGGGAGATGAACAAGGCTCTGGACATAGCTCACGTTGCTGAGGAGGATAAAGTCAAGTATGCCACCTACCTACTGAAGGGTCAGGCAGCTACCTGGTGGGAGAACTACCAGACCATGAGAGCTGGCTATCCTATCACCTGGGGATGTTTCAAGGATGCCTTCCTGAAGCACCACATCCCAGATGCTCTCATGGAAAGGATGCGTGAGGAATTTTGCTCTCTCAGACAGGGCAAGCTGGACGTCATTGGCTACCAGAACGAGTTCAATCGTCTCGCTCGATACGCTGGTGATGAGGTGTCCACTGAAGCCAAGAAGATGGCAATGTTCCGCCGAGGTTTTAACCCGGAACTGAAGTACGCTCTCACCAACATCAGGTGCAAGGACTTCGAGGAGCTCGTGAACACCGCGCTCAATGAGGAGAATGGACGCAAGGCGTTCGAAGAGTCCCGCAAGCACTCGCGTGAGGGTGGTTCCTCCTCCAACATGACCACCCTTCCGCAGAAGCGCCGCATCTGGGTGCCAAATGCTGCTGTCACTAGGGCTCCATATGCCCAAGCTTCTGCAGGCTTTGCTCCCCGCCCACCCAACCCATCTCAGATGCAGGGTCAGAGGGTTCCAATGGGGCAGCCAAGGCCAGGTCCTTCTCGTGTCGTCACTTGCTTCAAGTGCAAGGATACTGGACACTATGCTGATAAGTGCACTCAGAGGCAGCTACCTCCACCTCCTCGCCCCAACACCAACCAGACAATGGTTCGTGCTCCTCCGACTAAAGCCTTCAACTCCAACAACAGGCCTGTCGGGAGGACCGCGAGGGTGAATCATATCAAGGCCGACAAAGCTGAGGAAGATGCTGACGTCGTTCTCGGTATATTACCCGTAAACTCTTTTCCAGCTAAAGTGTTGTTTGATACCGGAGCATCGCATTCGTTTGTGTCAAAGATCTTTGCTACAACATACAATCTAGCTCTGGTTCCGCTAAGCAATCAAATCTATGTTCACTCTCCGGGAACTAAAATGATTACATCCAAGATAAGTATGGACAATCAAATCCTAATTGGAGGTCGCATATTCCTTGCTTCACTCATGTTGCTGGGAAATTCTGACATTGATGTCATTCTGGGTATGGATTGGTTGAAGACCCACAAAGCTAAAATTGACTGTGCTCAAAAGTCAATAACTCTCTCTCACCCTTCGGGCCAGATAGTCTATTCTCCATATGGATCAAGTTCTGTTCAGCTGTTCAACCTAGATGCCAAACCCCTTCCTGCAATTGAAAATGTTCCGGTGGTTTGTGAATTCCCTGACGTCTTTCCAGAAGAATTGCCAGGGATGCCTCCGGACAGAGCAGTTGAGTTCGTGATCGAGCTTGAGCCAGGTACTGCTACAATCTCTAAGCATCCATACAAGATAGCTCCTCCTGAACTGAAATTGTTGAAGGAGCAAATCGATATGTACAGAAAGGTTACATTCAGCCTAGTTCCTCCGCTTGGGGTTGCCCAACTCTGTTTGTTGCCAAGAAGGATCAAACAAAAAGACTCGTGGTTGACTATCGTCCTCTCAACGAGAAAACCATCAAGAACAAGTATCCAATTCCTCGTATCGATGATCTTTTTGATCAACTTGCTGGAGCCTCAATATTCTCAAAGTTGGACTTGAGGATGGGTTACCATCAAATAAAGATCAGAAAGGAAGATATTCCTAAGACAACTTTCACCACTCGGTACGGTCTATATGAATACACCGTCATGTCCTTTGGTCTCACCAATGCACCGGCAACCTTCTCAAGACTCATGAATTCTGTCTTTCATGAATACCTCGACAAGTTCGTTGTGGTATACCTCGATGACATTCTAGTCTACTCAAAATCCGAGGAAGAGCATGGAGAACACCTTCGTCTCACTCTCATGAAACTTCGCGAGCATCGTCTATATGCCAAATTTTCCAAATGTGAGTTCTGGATTCCAGAAGTTGCATATCTTGGTCATATCATCTCTGCCAAAGGCATAGCCATTGATCCTGAAAAGGTTAACGCAATTGTTGACTGGAAACCCCCTAAGACGGTGAAGCAAGTCAGAAGTTTTCTTGGCTTGGCTAGCTATTGCCGTCGTTTCGTTCAAAACTTTTCCAAGATTGACAAACCTCTCACTGATCTCACAAAGAAGGACAAGAAGTTCGTTTGGACTCCACAGTGTGATGAGATTTTCAATCTTCTGAAGGCTAAACTCACTTCTACACCTGTTCTGGTTGGCCCAGATACTACCAAACCTTTCCAGATATTTTGCGATGCATCTCTCCAAGGTCTAGGTGCAGTTCTTATGCAAGAACGTCAAGTTGTGGCTTATGCTTCACGTCAGTTGAATGCACATGAGCAAAACTATCCCACACATGATCTTGAACTTGCAGCAGTTGTGTTTGCCCTCAAGAAATGGAGACAATACTTGTTGGGTAACAAAACTGAAATCTTTTCCGATCATAAGAGTCTGAAATACATCTTCACTCAGCCAGATCTGAACCTCAGGCAAAGGAGATGGATTGAAAAGATTAAAGACTTTGATCTCACCATTTCTTACACTCCAGGCAAGGCTAATGTTATGGCCGATGCTCTCAGTCGCAAGTCCTATTGCAATAATCTCATGATCATGGAAAGCCAACCTCCACTTCATGAAGAATTCCAGAAGCTGAACCTTGGTCTTGTCCCTCAAGGTTACCTTGCTAGCCTGACAGCCAGTCCAACTCTCGAGGACAAGATTCGTTCTGAACAACTTCGTGATACTCAAATCAAGAAGATTGTAGAGCACATCAAGGAAGGCAATGATAAATTCAAGTCCTTCTCAATTGATGACAAGGGAACTGTGTTCTTCGAAGAACGCATTACAGTTCCTCAGATTCAAAGTCTCAAGGATATCATTCTCAAGGAGGCTCATGAAACTCCTCTCTCCATCCACCCTGGAAGTACAAAGATGTACCAGGATCTCAAGTCTCTGTATTGGTGGCCTGGCATGAAACGTGAAATTGCTCAATACGTTTCTGAATGCGACGTTTGTCAACGTGTTAAGGCAGTCCATCAGAAAACAGCAGGTCTACTCCAACCTCTGAAAATTCCTGAGTGGAAGTGGGACATGATTGAAATGGACTTCGTTACTGGGTTTCCAAAGTCCAAAAAGGGCAACGATGCAATCTTCGTTGTAATTGATCGTCTCACTAAGGTAGCTCACTTCTTTGCTGTCAAGGAAACTATCTCAGCTAGCCAGTTAGCAGAGCTCTACACAGCAAAGGTTGTTCCTCTTCATGGTGTTCCATTGGAAATAAGCTCAGACCGTGGAAGCATATTCACTTCTCATTTCTGGAAAAGCTTTCAAGAAGCATTGGGCACCAAACTTCTGTTCAGCACAGCTTATCACCCTCAGTCTCAGGGGCAAGTCGAAAGAGTCAATCAGATTCTCGAGGATATGCTCAGAGCATGTGGTCTCTCCTTTGGCATGAATGGGAGGATTGCCTTCCATATGCTGAATTCTCCTACAACAACAGCTACCAGGCAAGCCTAGGCATGGCACCATTTGAGGCACTGTATGGTCGCAGATGCAGGAGTCCAATCAATTGGTCTGGAGCTGGTGAACGTTCACTCTTAGGCCCTGACATTGTTAAGGAAGCCGAGGAGAAAGTTCGTATCATTCGTGACAATCTCAAGATTGCCCAGTCTCGCCAGAAGAGCTATTATGATAGCAAGCACAGGGATATGATCTATGCACTTGGTGACAAGGCATATCTCCGTGTAACTCCCCTCAGAGGCACTCATCGTTTTGGTGTGAAAGGAAAGCTTGCACCAAGATACATTGGTCCTTTCAACATACTCTCAAGGCGGGCAGAAAATGCTTATCGTCTTGAACTTCCAGAAAAGCTATCCAAGGTGCACGATGTGTTCCACGTGTCACAACTCAAGAAGTGTTTCAAAGATCCAGATCGTGCAGTTGATCATGATTCAATTGAACTGCAAGATGATGTATCTTATGAGGAGCACCCTATTCGTATTCTCGATGAGGCCGAGCGTAAGACTCGCAACAAGAGCACCAAGTTCTTGAAAGTGCAGTGGTCGCATCATTCCGATAAAGAGGCAACGTGGGAGACCGAAGAGGATCTTCGCAAGAAGTATCCGGACCTTTTCACTTCTCAGTAAGGAATCTCGGGGCGCGATTCCTTCAAGGGGGGGCGTTTTGTAACATCCCAAGTATGAAATATTCCTTAGAATGTTTTGTTTCTTGTTTTAATTCAAGTATTGCATCATGTCATCATGTTTAATTATTTGTTTGCATTTGTTACTATTTGTTTTGCATCTGTTTTATCTTGTTTTTACATTTGAAATTCAAACAATAGCCGAACATTATCTTTCATACTTGCTCTGTTACAACATTTGAAATAAAAATCACAAATAAAAACAACCCATTTGTTGTCATATTTTCCAATATTGATCAACAAATAAAATGGTGCTTTCATTTCAATTAAATAATTCCCCAACTTGCTTTCAAACTCAAAACTCAATTTCAAACAGCACCAAATTCCAACTCATGAAAGCTAACAAACTATTCTAATGTTTTAATCCAATTAATAATCGGGTTCACCATATTAAACTTGTTGTTTTCAATTACTAATTAATTAAATTGCATTTTATCCCAAATTCAAACCATTTTGCAAAACAGCAAGTTTTGAAAACTTTTGGAAAACAAAAGTTGGTTTCTAGTTGCTAATTAAAAAACTAGACTAACCATAATTATTACCAAATTTTTGCTAACCTAAAAGCCTCCTTTATCTTCCATTTGTTTTCTGCAAAAAAAAATATAAAACAGAAAAAGAAAAAAGAGAAAACTACAGCGCGCGCAGCACCTAAGCCTCTACCCAGCCCACCTAACCCTCTAACTCGTAGCCCAGCCCGCTACAGCGCGCGCGTACCGCTTCGATATGCGTGCAATCGTTCTGTCCCGAGTACGGCCGCTCATCGGGGCAGGCCACGTCGCCGTACGGCGGGCTCCGACGACCAGGGAGCTCCCCCGCACCCTACTAATAACCCCTAGGGCACAGCGAGCGCCGCCAGACCTACCCTAGCCCCCTAGCCCTCTTCTCCGCCGCCAATTTCACCTCGCAGCCACCGTTTCCCCTCTCTGTTCTTCCTCCCCGACGACCACCGCCTGAAACCACCCTCGCCGCCGTCGCCTTGCAGCCTCCCCCTCCTATCTGAGCACGGGAACTAAACCCCCTCGACACCTTCTCTCGGTTGGACACCCGCACACGTTCGGTGAACCCCGGAAACGCCGCCGCCGTCTGCTACCTCGTCGCCGGCCGCGCCACCCGAGCAGCTGCATCCGCGCCAAACGCCGGTGAGCGACCACCTCCTTCTCCTCCTCTCACTCGGTATGCTCCGCCTCGCAAACGCACACGCAACCATCACCTCTGCACGCACCCATCCCCTCCAGATCGAGCACGGTAGCACGGTGATCACCGCCGGTGCTCTTTCTCTGACGAAACGCGGAAGGTTTTGGTCGTCAGGTTTCAGTTAGGCACGGATCTGAACATTATCCTGTTTGCGTCGTTTACTCTGTCGAACTGACGAGAGCAGCGCAGCGGTAGCAGTCCGTGCGCGCGAGGGCGAGGTGCTGGGTTCGATCCCTGGCACCCTGGGATAAAATCCCACATTTTTTTCCACCCACGCTGACAGGGAGGGCCCCCTGTCAGCCTCTCGCTTGCCACGCCAGCACCGCGAGCCCCGTGGCCCACCCTGCAGTGGCTGAGGCTAGCTGCTGCACGGTGCAAAATGTTTACCACGTTTTCTGTTATTTTCCAATTACTTTTAAATGGCAGAATAAAACACTAAACTTAAACCTTTAATAACTTTTAATCTATAAGTCCAATTAATAACAGTTGTATATGTTTGTTGTTCCAAATTTAGTCATCTTTCCAAATGTTCCAATTGTGTTCTGTTTTGAATTTCCCAAATACATTTAAAATTCAAATTTGAATAATTCAAATGCAATTTGCTAAATTCAATAACTAATTCATTATTAATCCAATAAATGCAAATAAAATATGTTTTCCATACCATTTTGAATAACCCATTCAAATATAAATTTTGTTTCATGGTTTGAATAATTTAAATTGCCTAAATAATTAATACTTGTTTAATTCATTTAAATTTGATAAAATCATAACTTGCTTAATATAAAATATTGAACATGCAAAATATGTTTTCAAACCATCAAAGTGTGAACTTTTCAAATGTGAGTTTGAATTTATGTTTTGAACAAATAAAATTCAAATAATATTCACACTTGTTTTAAGTTCAATTAAAACTTGTTTAATATTGTTTAATTCATAATCAATTCATCCTAATTCCAATTTCAATATTTGAAACATGTAATCCAACTAAAATTTGATGTTCTTTTCCAATATAAATTTTGTTAATTGTTTTGAACACTTTAACTTGTTGAAAACAACAAATACTTGTGTGACATGTTTAAGTAACCAAACTTTCCAAACTTAACCAATATTTTTCCAAACTTGTTTTATTCTTTTCCACTTGCATCTATTGTTGTTGTCTTGTTATTATCATCATGCATGCATCATGGTAATAAATTCTCACATGATAACTAAACTATAGATCATTTGTTTCCACTTAATCCCTGGACCTTTTGCCATATGCAATCCAATTGCATATGGGTCCATTTAAATTGTGTTATCAGGTTAGCTAGTTTATTTTGATGCAACCATTAACTTGTCATGCATCATCTTTGATTGTGCACTATGCCATGATAATGATTGTTTATATTTCTGTCTTGTTTGTTTGCTTCTTCTCGAATAGACGACGACGTTGAGACAGACGATCTTTACAGCACCCCTTCTGAGGATCTAGCTCAGTACCCGGCTGCTGAGTTTGCAGGCAAGTTATCACTCACATGAACCATTGTGTTCCTTTCAACCCTGGTTATCGATACTTTCCGTTGTCTATTTCTGCTAGCCTTAGTGGTAGTTGTTTCTGTTACGAACCTATCACATGAATCCCTTAACCTTGATATTGCCTCACCACCACACCTACAACCCTATTGTTTGAGCCAGTGTCTTACTAGCATGCTTAGGTTGTTTTGCTCGAGTCTGTTACCCGTTACTTTTAGTTACTATATTTTCATTATGTTCTGGGGGCTCGATGTTTAATCAATCAATCAATCATGCTAATGTTATTGTTAATAATAATTTGATGATAAGGCACCGGCAGGAGGCCCTGTGTGGTTTTGAGGCCTGCTAGTGTCGACCCTAATAGGAAAAGGGTCTTGTCTACTGATCCATGATGAGCGCACTACCCGCATGTGGGAAGCGAGTATGGGCGCCCCCTCAATTTTATTCGATTCGCATCTCGTCCAAATCATCTCATTTAGTTCGTGTTTTCCATTTGCCGCATGCATGTTTTTGCGAGCCCAGCGCAGGGTGGAACTTTCGTAGTCGGCATATAGGGGGACACGATCTTAGAGTGCTATGAGGGTCCCTTTTCTTCGGGGCTTGATTAGCCGTGCGCCCAAGGTGCTTTGGGCTTGATGCGAAGAAGAGTTGAGTTGTGTTGAGTGCCCCGCTTGGTGGGAGGCATCCCATCTGGCGGGTTATTCATACGTGTACGGCCAAATGGTGCAACCCTGCAGGGATAATCTTCTCGAGAAGCCGTGTTTTCCGCGGTTATGGTTAACTTGGTGAAAGTACTGGCTAAAAAGTACTCAGGACAACTTAAACCTAATGATTCACAATCTCACACCCCATGATTAACAACTTGACTAGTAATAGGATTATTGACACAATAACTTGATTCATCTGTAATCCAACTGTGTGAGTTATCCTCGGATTGCTTCTTTGGATAAGGGGCGAGATCCAGGATGGGTTTGTTTGAAGTTATCTTTCAGTTGGTTACAATACTCGATCTTATCTCCTTTCTGTTAGCCGGAAGTGGTAGAATCTCTGTAGTTGGTTAGCGCAGCCAGTTGCAACATCTTAAATATCCCCTTCCTTCCGTTGAACCCAAGTCATCTGTGCTTGTGTTGACGGGCTATACTTTGGTGAACTGTGAGTCTTGCTTGCCAGTACGTCTATGTACTGACCCCTTTGGGGCTGTGGTTTCCGCAGACTACGCTTACGAGGATCCAGGTGACGGCTACTACGTGGAGTTTGACGAGGCTGCCGACGAGTAGTTAGCGGACCCGGGCAGGATCCGAGACATCGTGGATGGGCTCCGTCTTATTTCAGTTTCCGGCTTCTTAAGCCTATTTGGATTTGTCTGTACTCAGACCCCGTGGAATGCTTCCGCTGAGATGTAATGATGTTATGTTGGGACATGTGTCCTCTGGATGATTGTATTTGCTATCTCTGCCCTAGTGAGGGCCATTTGCAACTTATTTCAATCTTTTGTGTCTTAGAGGCATGTTGTGTTGTCCTTTTGTTCAAAGCCGTTGACGTACCATGTGTGTATGGTATGAAGTACGTCAATGGTAGTGTCCTGATTTCTACGGGATAGTTTACATCGACGGTGAACAGTAGCGATGGGTTGTCACACATAAGTGTTGGCCTACTCGTAAGAGGACGCGGGTGCCGGTAAGCCCCGTAATCCCATCAGAATACTGTTCAGTTCGTACGGTGAGTATCCTCTAGAAGTCCGGGTGCGACAGGTCCATAGTCAAGTTCCCATATCTCCTCTATGTAACCATAATATGTGACCTTTTGCCCAATCTCGGTTGCTGCATCAAAGAGGACACCACTGTTTTGGTTGGTGCTCTTTTTATCTTGGGAGATCGTGTAAAATGTATTCCCATTAATCTCGTACCCTTGGTAAGTCGTTATAGTCGAAGATGGTGTCTTGGCCAACATGTACAGCTGATCTCCAACATCATTGTCATTCATTAAATGTTTTCGCAACCAACTGCCGAAAGTCTCCATGTGGGCCTTTCTAATCCATGATTCAGGCTTCCCCGGGTTGTCCGAGCGTAAAATATTCTTGTGTTGCTCGAAGTACGGAGCCACCAAGCTCGAATTTTGCAGAACTGTGTGGTGTGCTTCAGTCATAGAATGACCGTCCATACATATCGTTGATTTCCTTCCGATCGTGCCTTTTCCACTTAGTCTCCCTTCGTGCCTCGATTGAGGAATACCAATCGGCTTAAGGTCAGGAACATAGTCAATGCAGAACTCAATTACCTCCTCATTTCCATAGCCCTTTACGATGCTTCCTTCTGGCCTAGCACGGTTACAAACATATTTCTTTAATACTCCCATAAACCTCTCGAAGGGGAACATATTGTGTAGAAATACAGGACCGAGAATGGAAATCTCTTCGACTAGGTGGACCAGGAGGTGCGTCATGATATTGAAGAAGGATGGTGGAAACACCAACTCGAAACTGACAAGACATTGGACCACATCGTTCTGTAACCGTGGTAGATCTTCTGGATTGATTACCTTCTGAGAGATTGCATTGAGGAATGCACATAGCTTCACAATGGCTACTCGAACATTTTCCGGTAGGAGCCCCCTCAAATCAATCGGAAGCAATTGCGTCATAATCACGTGGCAGTCGTGAGACTTCAGGTTTTGGAACTTTTTGTCCGCCATGTTTATTATTCCCTTTATATTCGACGAGAAGCCAGACGGGACCTTCATACTGCTCAGGCATTCAAAAAAAATGACCTTCTCTTCTTTGGTAAGAGCATAGCTGGCACGACCTTGAAACCATTTCGGATGCCGGTCATCTGGGTCTTTCAAAAGTTGCTGGTCCTGCCGTGCTTCCTTTGTATCATTTGTCTTCCCATACACGCCCAAGAAGCTTAGCAGGTTCACGCAAATATTCTTCGTAACATGCATCACTTCGATTGCAGAGCGGACATCTAGGACTTTCCAATACTGTAGCTCCCAAAGTATCGATTTCTTTTTCCACATGGGTACGTGCCCGTCAACTCCCAGCGGAACTGATATGCCCGCCAGACCCTTTCCAAAGATGACTTTCAAATACCATATCAAATATCTCAGTACGTTCCGCAGGCTTCGGCCGGTGATCTGCCTTGCCGTGAAATGCTTGCCTTTATTTCTTACATTATGATTTCGGGGAAGAAATCGACGATGACCCAGGTACACGTTCTTCCTACAATTATCCAAAATACACTTTCAGTCTCATGTAAGCATGCGTGCATGCTTTGTATCCTTTATTGACTGTCCCGAAAGGTTACTGAGAGCAGGCCAATCGTTGATGGTTACAAAAAGCAACGCTCGTAGGTTAAATTCCTCTTCTTTAAGCTCCCACACAGGTACACCAGGTCTGCCCCACAACTGTAAAAGTTCATCAACTAATGGCCTTAGGTACACATCGATGTATTTGCCGGGTTGCTTCGGACCTTGGATGAGCACTGGCATCATAATGAACTTCCGCTTCATGCATAACCAAGGAGGAATGTTGTAGATGCATAGAGTCACGTGCCAGGTGCTATGGCTGGAGCTCTGCTCGCCAAAAGGATTCATGCCATCAGTACTTAGACCAAATCTTATGTTCCTTGCGTCAGCTGCAAAATCTTTGAACTCTCTGTCGATCTTTCTCCATTGCGTTCCATCAGCGGGGTGTCTCAACTCCCCGTCGGACTTAAGGTCCTCTTTGTGCCATCGCAACAACTTGGCATGCTCTTTGTTCATGAACAGGCGTTTCAGCCGAGGTATTATAGGAGCATACCACATCACCTTGGCGGGAACCCTCTTCCTGGGTTTCTCGCCCTCAACATCGTCACCAGGGTCATCGCCTCTGATCTTATAACGCAATGCAGTGCATACAGGGCATTCATCCAAATTCTCGTATGCACCACGGTAGAGGATGCAGTCGTTAATGCATGCATGTATCTTCAGAACCTCTAAACCTAGAGGGCAGACAACCTTCTTTGCTTCGTACGTACTGGCGGGCAACTCGTTATTCTTCGGAAACATATTCTTCAACATTTTCAGCAAATTTTCAAATGATGAGTCAGCTACACCTTCCCGTGCCTTCCATTTTAGCAAATCCAGTGTGCAACCCAGCTTTTTCAGACTATTGTCGCATCCTGGGTACAACGACTTCGTGTGATCCTCTAACATGCGATCCAAATTCTCCCTCTCCTTGTCAGTTTCGCAGCGTCTCCGTGCATCAGCAATGGTCCGACCAAGATCATCAGCGGGCTCATCATGTGCCTCTTCTTCACCTTCACCAAACCCTTCCCCACCTTCAGCATCATCCTCCATGAAAGTATCACCGAAAGCGTCATGATAGTTGAAATCGATATCATCCTCTTCTTCATCTTCTTCCATTCTAACCCCTTTTTCTCCATGCTGTGTCCAACAATTGTAGCTTCGCATGAAACCGTGCCGAAGCAGGTGCATGTGAACGACTTTTGAGGAGGAGTGACCCTTCTCATTCTTACATTCAGCACATGGACAGATAATAAAACCTCGCTGCTTGTTCGCATTTGCCACTACGAGGAAATCTTTCAAACCCGTAGTGAACTCGCCAGAGAGTCAGTTACCGTACATCCATTGCCGATTCATCTGCATTATTATTATATAAAGTATATAATTAATTAACCATCATGCATTTGTTAAACTAACTAGCTGGAAATAATACAAATCATGAAAGGTTCGAGTTGCTAACCGCGATCGCGGAGGTAAAATAAATGAAAACGCTCAAGTGCGGCTCGGACACTTCATATCATGTGTGTTTCATGCTCTCGGGCATTTCATCAAACACCTTGTGTGCATAGGAGGAATAAAAAGCAAACCCACCACCCCTTGTGAATATTGTGAGTAGAAGTAACACCAAATGTGGCTAAGTGCAGCCACCTGAGCCCTATATATAGGGATAGGCCTTTAGTCCCGGTTGGCCTGGACAACCGCGACTAAAGGCCTTGGGGACCTATTAGTCCCGGTTGGCCTGGCCAACCGGGACTAAAGCCCCTCCCGTCCGCCAGCTGTGGACCGAGCGCGCTGGGCCCAGACTGTTGGTCGCGGGTGTCCTCCCGAACCGCGACTAGACACCCCTATAGTCGCGGGTCGAAACTTTTGGGAACTAATGGGGGCGTATGGAAGGCCTATTTTCTACCAGTGATTCTCTACATAACCAGATTAAATAAAATTACTTAAAACCATAGGATCAACTAAACTTAATGGAAATGACCTTAGGACAAGTGGTCAGACTTTTTATTAGAATTCTTCATTCATACAGAACAATTACCTATAGAGAGGGCGACAAACAAGCCAGTTCGAGGGAATGAGCCGAACATGGTTGAAAGGCGGTCAAGCGCCCGGTCCAGGTGCGGCGAGTCGCGGCTCTGCCCGTTGAGACTGTTACGGACCAAATAAACGTGACCGTAGCCCCAGCCCCGTCGGTGGGACTACCCGTGTCCACGAATTGGCTGGTCCCTCTTCACAACAAGTGGATGCTTATCCAACTAGTCTATCCCACTTTATATAACCAGGCATTGTAGAGTTGTTAGAAGAGCTATTTTGCCATCACCTGTGTCAATCTACTTTTCTGTTCGTGTGTTGATCTGTGCCTGCCTCTACATCGCCATCGCTGTACACCCTCGGCACCGGCCAGCCAACAGAGGTTGTACAACACGTTATCACGCACGCGTCTCGTCGTCGAGGCTTCATCGAGCAGGCTCGCTACACCAATCGCGAAGGTATAACCACGAACTGATCGTAAAAATGGATTCGTCTCGCAATTTCCTTTCTATTTTCTGCCTTTTGTGTATTTTTAGATCTCATCTATAGTACGGATTTCCATCCCGAGAGACGAACACGTCGCCGACCAATGTCGATTCTCTCGGATCTACGGGGGATTTATTGACTGTACTATGGAGAGTCGGTACAAATGCAATCCTGATGATTGCAGTACCGCCGCGGAGTACCCGCTGTACAAACGCATTGTCAAATTTCCAGATGAAACAACACAGAAAAATGACTTCCGGATGAACTGCACGCGCGTAGCCATGGCATGATCACCACGCCGTCCGCCGGCACGAACGCGCCGCCCCTTGGTTCCGCCGCCTCGGCCCTGCTGGCCGTGCGCCGGTCGCACCGGCCCCGTGGCCCCGCCGCCGCGCCCCTACTGGCTGGCGTGCGCACCTCCGGCGGCCATCCGCGCCGGCCGCATACGCGCAGTCCCGGCCAACCGCGTCGGCCGCACCGGCCGCGCGTCCACCACCCGCGCCTCGGCCGCGCACCGCCGCCCCGCCCCCGCCCGCCTTGAGCTCAGAGAAGGCCGGCCGCCGCTACCACCGCGACCTTGAGCTTTGGCTCGGACGTGCGCGCGCGCCGCCGACTCGTGCTCGGCTCGGCAGTGGCCGCCCTCGTGCCCCCCCCCTCCGCGCCGCCCCGCCGCGGCACCGGCCGCGGCCGCCCTCTCTGTGGCTTGAGGAACCCTAGGGTTCCTGGCGACGCGGGAGGTGGGCCGGCCCGCCACGGGCCGTGGCAGATGGGCCGTTTTCGGCCTTCCCGTGTTTTGCCCAAAAAAAACGGGGGCGGACAGCGCAGTGCGGCTGTGGTGGGCTTAGACCGAATTTTCGGCCCGTTTCGGCCTGCTGCCGATCCAGGTTGGGCCGAATTCGATTCTGTGTGCGGACTTTGCATTTTAGCATTCACATTTTTCCAGAATCGCGTAAAACTTTATTCCTGCTGAATAATTAACTTGTAAGCCCCTGGAACCGTCTGTTTTTGCTTAAATTGTAAAACTGGGCACTAAATAAATTTGTAAAGTCATTTTTAGGGCCAATTTTCACGTTTCGAACGCGCTTAACATAATATCTCTCTTTACATATTTTCATACCTTGTTTTACTACAGTTATTAATTGTTTTAATACTTAGTAGATCCTTTTAGCATGTCATTTAAATTTTGGAACGCCGCTTTATTGAATTTTTGTATTAACATCGCTTTATGCAACCGATTATCTGCCGTAATCTGATACATGTTTGCATAAATCGCAGATGGCCGGAATCATGAACTGGGAATTTGAGGAGCTGACTCAGACTGGGCTGAACTACTTGGCTTGGGCCTCGGACGTGGAGATCGTCCTCGAGGGCCGGAAGATCAAGGGAGCGCTGGTCGCAGGGACCCCGACGGCCCCTAGCACCACGACTGCGGCAGAGAATTCGCAGGCACTGCATTTCCTCCGCCACCACATGAGTGCGACGTTGAAAAACGAGTACATGGCTGAACGGAGTGCTTCAGCCCTGTGGGCCTCTCTTAAAGAGCGGTTCGCTAGGTTGAAGTACCACGTCAAGCCAAAGGCGGAGGGGGATTGGTTGCGTATGAGGTTTGCGGACTACAAGTCGGTGACGTTGTACAATTCCGCGTTACATGTGATTTGTGCAACTCTCGAAATGTTTGGTACGCAAATCACAGACGAGGAAAAGATAGAGAAAACTCTCTCCACCTTCCATCCAAGTAATCTCCAGAATGCGCAGAACTACCGCCAGGAGAACTTCACACAGTACTCGGCGCTCATTGATGCCCTACAGGTGGCTGAGGCGCAGGATGAGGTTCTGAAAAAGAACTTCACCTCGCAGCCTTTCGGAGGGGGCCCAAGCCAGGAAGCTTATGCCGGCGGCTACAAAGTGCGCCAGCCAAAGTTCAAGCAACGCGGGAGAAAAGGCAAAGGCAAGAAGGGACCTAACCATCCCCACCCGGCCAAGGAGCAAAAGGCGGGTAAGGGGGAGGTGAGGCCCCAAGACTGCTTTTGTTGCGGATCGAACCTTCACTTCTCCAGGCAGTGTCGTGCTCCCAGGCACGTCGTGGACGCCTTCAAGCCTAAGAGAGCGCATGAGGCGCACCTTGTCCAGATGGAGGCACCACCGGCGCCCGCAGCAGCGCCCGTGATGATCCCCACTCCCCCCGCCGCGCCTGTGGTGGTGCAGATCGACTGGGGCACCTGTGGAGGCACACGTGGAGGTTCCCACGAATGCCACCGTGTCCATGGAGGTTGAACACACCGTGTCCCCTCCAACGTCACAGTTGGACATCGCCGTTGCCACCACCATGATAGCCACTGAGGAGAAGCTTAGCAAGATGGAGATCTCGGCTGAGCTGGATGGTTACCTTGTGGACTCCATCTAAACTCCGATAATTTATTCATGATTTTTATGGTAATAATTTTATACAATATATTTGATTTGGTTGTAAACTCTATGAGAGCAACATTATTTGTTTCCTTAAACATTTATAGGCGATTGGATGACTTTGTTATCATTCATTTATTCCATTATTTAATAGAGATGGCTGGTTCGACCGCGGGCACCGCGGGCGACCTCCCTTGCGCCACCGACCACCTTCTCCGCCGGCGGTTAACCCTGGCCCCGGGTGGTCCTCGTCCCTCTGTTACTCCCGAGGGTGTGATCGGGGGCTCTCGGTTTGTTGTTCTCGCCGCTGCGGGTGCGCAGGGAGTTGTCCCCGTGGGGGAGGCGGACGGGGCGGAGGCTACGGCCAAGGCGGCTGCGGAAGAAGTGCTGGAGGACACGTGGGAGATCTCTCGGTCCGATGTGGTCCGGC
Source organism: Alopecurus myosuroides (assembly GCA_028641055.1). NCBI lineage: Eukaryota > Viridiplantae > Streptophyta > Magnoliopsida > Poales > Poaceae > Alopecurus > Alopecurus myosuroides. The sequence goes on along the minus strand of CM054057.1, from coordinate 589,811,214 downwards.
CGGAGGCGGATCCCGAGGCGATCGCGGCGGCATTTTGGGATCGTATGGGTTTTCCGACGAAGGAGTCACGAGTATGGGAAAAGGACCGCAATGGCATTGCTAAGCGAGGCATGAAGGGCTCTACGCCATCGCCATCTACCTCTCCGGCGCCATCTACCTAGACGGCGCCGTCTTCTCCGAGTTGCAGCGGCGATGCTGGATCCTCGCGGACGAGCACTCTTCTGAGGATGCCGGCGGTGAAGGTCGGCTGGCGGGGTCCTCTTCCTCGTCCACGGGTTACACCACTCGCTTGCCTAGGGGAGTTCTTCCCCGTTCAGACCTCGCCGGCGGTGGAGAAGGGAGACGGCGGCGTGCAGCCTGGACGCGATCCGATCACGGCGGATCATGGACTTGGCGCTGCAGATCGGGATTCGAATTCGCCTCGGGGGCCCAATCCGTCAGGTGGGGCCATCGGTGGGCCAAAACTACGACCCTGGGGCTACTTTGCGGATGATTTCGATCATATGTGGTCCAAGTGCGACCGAACTAGGGTTCGACCTCACCCGACGGCTGCTCGTTCTTCGTCTGCGACTCCCTGCACGGCGGCTCCTTCGATAGCTTCATCGACAACCACTTCGGCATCGCTTCCTTCGACATCACCTTCGACCTCGTCACCGCAACAGATTCCTGGGAGGCAGTCCTTTCTCCAGGCACTGCTCTCGCCCTCACCGCTAATGGCGGCGCCGCAGCGTCAGGGTGGACAGCAGGCTCCGCGTCCCCCGGGTCCGGTACCTGGCGGCCGTGGCGCTGGGCAGGGTGCTGCGGGGGGAGTGGGTAGGCCCATGGCGGGGCCTCCATCTTTTGCGCCGACGCAGCCGGGGGGGTGCTCCTTACCCTCGGCATTTGATGACGCAAGGGCCGGTTCAAGCGGCGTCGGCTGTTTCGGCGCAGGTCGCGGCGACGGCGGCCGTGTCGCACGCTGCGGCAGTGCATGCGGTGGCGGGTGCAGCCCCGGCCGTTGTGGCGCCGGTGCCGGCAGCGGTGGAGGTGCCTACGGGGCAGGGCTTCGCGGTTGGCACGGTGGCAGCAGGAGGAGCTGGGAAGCGCAAGAACAAGAAGAAGAAACTGGCTCCAGTCGCAGCGGCTTCTAGGGCTTCGCAGGAGGCAGCTGTAGCATTTCCAACTACTACGGTTGAACAACAGGTGCTAGCCACTGCTGGACCCGTGGGGGTTGACGTTGCCGCGGCTCCGATTGTTAGGAAGACGCGGTGTTGGAAGTGCGAAGTGGACATGCATGCAACAAGAGACTGTTCGGTGGACCATTATTGTTACGTCTGCGATTCCAAGAAACATCCCATGAAGAAGTGTCCTACTCTCCGACTCCCAAAACCGTCTGTGTTTATTGGGGGGTTGGCAGCAAGCATACAATGTTCTCTCAGTTCCCTGATGACCTGTTCCAGGAGGCGGATGCGTCCAGTGGACCCGTCGCATTGGTCACGGTGGTTGGCACTGCCGCTACGGCGAGACAGGTAGAGGTGACGGTGGCTCGTATGTGCTCCACCCCACGATGAAAGTGGGAGGCGCTGCCTAGTGGTGATAACTGTTACAAGGTGGTGTTCCCGTCGATGGCTGAGTTGGAGAGGTTCGATAGGATGGATTTTGGGGTCCCGTCCCAGTCTACTAGGCTTCTGTTCAGTAAGTGGGTGCCAGAAGACGTGGAGCCTAAGCTTGAGTTCGAGCAGTCTTGGGTTCATGTGGAGGGGGTACCTAATCCTTTGAGACACTTTCTAGGTCTGTGGGCGGTTGGCTCTCTCATCGGCATTACTTTGGATGTGGATCCGTTGGCTCTGCGTCGTCGAGGTATCGTTCGCTTGAGGATGGCGCTGTCTGATGATGAGGTTTTCAATAAGGTGGATGAGGTGGGTCCCTACACGAACACGGACGGTGTGCTACGTTTGAAAGGCTATGGTTTCACTTTCCGCCCTGAGCCCGAGGACTTTGTGCCAGAGCCAGATTTCGTGCCATACATGTGGGACTTGAAGATGCCGTCGGAGTCCTCTTCTAGAGGTGTGCGGGATGCTGATCTTGGCTTCGCTTTTGCCCCTGAAGGCGACACGGGAGGGGCAACGAGTATGGCTATCGATCCGCCGCCTGTGGATGGTGGTGATCATGTCCGCACGCAGGCGTTGGAACTACTGAAGAACTATGCATTAACGCCAATTAACTTGTCGCCTGTCACCCCTAGGGACAAAACAATTGTGCGTGCTATGCAATCCGCAGGTGGTTCTATCGACAGGCTCTCTATGGAGGTGGAGGGGATGTGTGCGGCGTCTCCCGGTGGATTGCAGGGTGCAGGCGGCACCCCGATATCTGATATCCAGACGGCACGGTCGGGTGACGCGGAACACGTGGCCGTCGACGACACGCTGCGGGCTGCTGGGCCGGGTGGGCTGCAGCAGTCTGCCGCTCAGGAGACTACCTACGGGGCCTTCGACGCGCGGCTGGAGGAAGCCCGGTCGCCGGCTGGGCTGGCCGTGGCTGGGCCGGGCGTGGCGTTACCCGCCGCCCAGGCGACGCCCAGCAGCGGTGGAGCGCTGCCTGCTACTGGGCCGCGGCCCACTCTACCAGCAGCGGCGCCTGCTAGCTGTGCGAGTCGGGCGTCACCCAGGCGGGGCGACGGCCAGCTTGTTGCCGCACAGGGGGCTGTTGGGCCGGGGTAAAGTACGACTCCGGTTCAGGAGGAGGCGACGGACGTTGCGGCGGTGACGCCGTTCCGACACACAGTGGGCGTTGCACCACGGGCTGCGCGCTTGGAGACGTCCATGACGGCGCCGCTGACTCCGTCACCTCGCCACTCGGATGATGCGGCACCTGTTACGGTGGTCGGGGGGTTTCTTCTACGCCATTACCCACCTCCGCCGTGGCTGTGGATCATGGGCAGCCTAAGGTGGGGCTGAGGCGCAACGCTCGCCATTTCGTCGCAGCGGACGGGGCTACATCGACTGATGAGGATGCACTGACCAAGGCCATGCGACGGAAGGCGGCAATGTTTTCGTCTCCGACTCTAGGTATGTGCGCTAGTCAGAAATCATTTCTCTCTTTTCCAAATACCAAGTTATCATCTAGACTAGGTGCAGTTGGCGTTCTATTAGGGAAGAATGATACGGAAGTCACGATATCCACTAATGCGTTGAAGCACATGGAATTTGATCGTTTAACGGTCAAGCCGAGTGATTCTAGCAGAATGGAAATACCTCATATGGATGATGATTCAGCGTATGCCTCTTCGGATGGACAACTTTTATCACATCTTGTGGGGGAAGTGACTGCGGTGGGGATGGATGATGAGGACGGGCTAGGATCTTTATTTGATCTTTATGCTTCCGGCCGGAAATCCAAAACCGCCAAACAAAAAAGGAAATAATCACCGCGATATTCTGAGAGACCGCCTAAAAACCCAATGGTTTCCCGATGAATGGCTTATTCACTAATAGCAGAGGTCTTGGAGACTTGGCTAAACATTTGAATATTGCACAATACGTCAGGGATCACAAATTGGAGTTTGTGGCTATCTCCGAATTAGGGAGGAGAGATTTTCTAGTGAGCGTTCTGAACCACCTTTCAGTGGGTATCGACTTCACTTGGCACTCTATTCCTCCACGTGGTAGGTCGGGTATCATTTTACTAGGCGTTAAAACTGACTCCTTTGATGTGTTAGCAAGGTCGGATGGTGATTTTCATATTAAATTACACCTCCATAATCGTGCCGACAATTTCGTATGGAGCTTGGTTGATGTGTATGGTGCTGCCCAGGAAGAGTTTAAGGAGGCTTTTCTGCGTGAGTTGGTTAACTTGGCTAATAATAATCCACATCCAATCTTAATTGGTGGTGATTTTAATTTGCTAAGATTTCCACATGAGAAAAGCCGGGGACGGTTTGATGGTCATTGGCCTTTCTTGTTCAACGTTGTCATTGATAGCCTGGATTTGAGAGAGGTTTACATGACCGGACGACAGTTCACCTAGGCAAATAGTCTGCCGGAGCCTACATACGAAAAGATAGATCGCGTATTAATGAGTACCGATTGGGAAGATAAGTTCCCTCTGGTAACGGTACGTGCTCTAGAACGTATTGAGTCTCTGTCGGACCATGGCCCCCTTCTTCTTTCAACTGGCACATCAAGACCACAAGGCCAGACACAGTTCAAATTTGAACTAGGTTGGTTTTTGCGTGATGGTTTTGATGAACTAGTTAAGAAAGTCTGGCACAAATCGGTCTTAGGGGATAACCCAATACGGAGATGGAATAATGAAATGCGCAATGTGCGTAAATATCTCCGTGGTTGGGCGAGACATACGACTGGGATGCTAAAGAAGGAGAAAGAGCGTCTTTGTTCCATTATCGATGAGTTAGACCGACTCGCAGAAACTAGGTTGCTATCTTCGCAAGAGGTTGAACTTAAAAGTCAATCCAATGCGAAAGTAGCACAAATGTTGGGAGAAGAGGAACTCAAATGGTATCAGAGATCGAAGGCTCAATTCATTCTTGAAGGATATTCGAATACCCGGTATTTTCATAATGTTGCCAATGGCAGACATAGGAAAAAAACGGATTCACTGTCTCCATCAGGATGAAGGTCTCGTTGATGGACAAGAGTATATCAAGGCCTATATCACAAAGTTCTATAAAGATCTGTTTGGGCCTCCTGAAGTAGGTAATATTACCATGGATGAGAGCCGCACAAATGATATTCCCCAAGTTTGAATGGAAGAGAACGCTTTCCTTTCTGCTCCCTTCTCTAAAGAGGAGATAAAGAAGGTGATATTCCAAATGGAACATAATAAGGCACCTAGTCTAGATGGTAGTCCGCTGGAGTTCTATCAGCATTTTTGGGAGATCATTAAATATGATCTCATCGAGATGTTTGGTTGCTTACAGAGTGGACATCTGGAGTTGTATCGCCTTAATTTTGGGGAAATCGTTTTGTTACCTAAGGTTTTCAACGCCGAAAGGATACAACAGTACCGACCAATCTGCCTTCTTAACGTTAGTTTCAAAATCTTTACAAAGGTTGCAACTATTAGGCTGAATTCAGTGGCCGACCCTGTGGTAAAACCTACACAGACTGCTTTTATGCAGGGTAGGAATATCCTAGATGGGGTCGTGACTTTACACAAAACCGTACATGAGTTGCACACGAAAAAACTTAATGGGGTAATTCTTAAAATAGACTTTGAAAAGGCCTATGATAAAGTGAATTGTGAGTTTCTACAACAGACTCTGAGAATGAAAGGATTTTCAGAGGAGTGGTGCTCCCTAGTTCGCAGCTTTGTAGTTGGAGGTAGCGTGGCTATCAAAGTCAATGATGATGTTGGCCGATACTTCCAAACTAAGAAAGGCTTGAGACAAGGTGATCCGCTATCGCCCGTATTGTTTAATATTGTGGCTGATATGTTAGCGATCATGATCGAGCGAGCCAAGGAAAGTGGCCTAATTGAGGGAGTAATTCCACATTTAGTCGTCGATGGGGGACTGTCTATCCTTCAATATGCAGATGACACAATCCTCTTTATGGAACACGATTTGGAGAAAGCAGCGAATCTGAAATTAATTCTTTCAGCGTTCGAGCAACTATCCGGATTAAAAATCAATTTCCATAAAAGTGAATTGTTTTGCTTTGGCGAGGCCCAAGATGCAGTTGCACAGTATACCGAGCTATTCGGTTGCGAGCAAGGCCAGTTTCCTATTAAGTATTTGGGAATACCAATACATTACAGAAGATTGACTAATGCAGAATGGGGTCAAGTCGAAGAGCGTCTGCAGAAAAGGCTTGCTAGCTGGAAAGGAAAATTGTTGTCACTCGGTGGATGACTGATACTCATTAAATCAGTCCTAACTAATATGGAACTGTATATGATATCATTCTTCCAGTTACCTAAAGGAGTCTTAAAAAAATTGGATTATTTCCGGTCAAGATTCTTTTGGCAGGGTGACAACAAGAAAAAGAAATATCGATTGGCCAGATGGGATGTAGTTTGCCGTCCACGAGATCAGGGGGGCTCGGTATTCATGACCTCCAAGTCAAGAATTCAGCCCTACTTGGTAAATGGATTTTTAAACTACTAACCGAAGATGGTGTATGGCAGACCCTCCTGAAACGTAAATACATAGGTTCGAAAGCGGTATCACGGGTTATGTGGAAACCAGGTGATTCACACTTTTGGGCTGGACTTATGGCGAACAAAAATAAGTTTTTTCTCTATGGGGTATTTAAGATTAAGGATGGATCGCAGATACGGTTCTGGGAGGACAAGTGGCTAGGTAATACCACACTCAGAGAACAGTATCCGGCCTTGTACACGATAGTGCGACATAAGGATGATACGCTGGCTACGATCATGCAAACATCACCTCCTAATGTTACGTTCAGACGAGATTTAATCGGGCCTTGACTTATGTCTTGGCAAAACCTGGTTGATAGATTAACTATGGTTACTCTTACACCGGGCGCCAATGAGTTTCGTTGGAAGATCACTAAGAATGGACTGTTCTCGGTGGACTCCATGTATAGGGCTCTGATCCAATCAGACATGCCAGTCGATATCTTAAAAAATGTATGGCGTATGAAAGTACCGCTGAAGATTAAGATCTTCGCGTGGTACCTTCATAAGGGGGTCATACTTACTAAGGATAATCTTGTCAAACGTAATTGGCATGTGAGTTCTAAGTGAGTTTCTTGTTCTCACGATGAGACAATTAAGCACTTATTCTTTGATTGCACATTTGCGCGTTCTATATGGTCCGCTATCCAAATGGCTTCGAATCTTTATCAACCTACTTCCGTTGCGAACATATTCGACAACTGGTTAAATGGGGTTGATAAACGTTTTAAGACTATTATTAGGGTAGGAGCGCTTGCCGTTATTTGGTCGCTCTGGCTATGTAGAAATGACAAGATTTTCAATGATAAATTTTTTTCTCGTATGCAGGTTCTATTCAGGAGCATAGGTATTCTCCGTTCGTGGTCCACATTACAGCGAGGGGAGTTACGAGGCCTTTTTACGAAGGCATGTGCACGACTGGAGCAGGTGGCGAGGGATATTTTTATCCCACATGGATGACCGCTTGATCTACGGATAGCGGCTCCATAGCATAGACAGTCTACAACAGATGCTTTGTAATATTGTCCCCATGTTTATTTTCAGTTTTGGATTTCGGCTGTGTGCATTTCACGATGCAGAGGCCGGGTGTAATGCTTGAATATTTTGAGTAATAAATCCCTTTATCAAAAAAAATAATAGAGATGATTATGTTATGTTCTGAAATATTTGCATGTTTAATTATTATTACTGTAGCATCTTCCTCGCTCATGTTTAATAATTAGACACTATATTTTAGAACACGCGTGGCACCCGAATGCAGGAAACGTGCCTTGCCGATAGCGGTACCACCAATACAATCTTGAGAGATACAAAGTATTTTGAGTCCATCAAGAAAATTCCAGGGAGTATTACGACGATCGCCGGCTGCGGTCCTCATATAGTTGGCTCCGGACGAGCCACTATAACACTCCCCATGGGAACAACTTTGATCATTAATGATGCATTGTTGTACCCGGAAGCGACTCGTACTCTCTTGAGTTTTAAAGACATTCGTGTTAATGGGTTCCACATTGAGACCCATGATGATGACACTGGTAAGGAGTACCTACTCATCACGAAACGCGATGAAAATGGTAAACATGTTGTCGAAAGGCTTCCTTCGTTCGATTCAGGGTTGTACTACACCAAGATAGTAGCACCGCCCATTTACACTACCTTTAAAACTGTTTTTAGAAGCTCTGAACTATTCTGCCTTTGGCACGATAGGTTAGGCCATCCCGGTCTTTCGATGATGAGAAATATAATTAACAACTCTAATGGTCATATTGTTAATGTGATAAATTTCCTGAATCCTGATGATTTCGTGTGCTCCGCATGCGCTAAGGAGAAATTAATTATTAGACCATCTCCCCTAAAGGTGAAGGATGAAATCCCCGCGTTCTTGGAACGTATCCAAGGGGACATATGCGGTCTTATTCAGCCTCTTTTGGGTCCGTTTAGGTACTTCATGGTGCTCATTGATGCTTCCTCTAAATGGTCAAATGTTAGCCTGCTGTCAACAAGGAACCATGCTTTTGCAAAGTTGATCTCTCAGATCATACAAATGAAGAATAAATTTCCCGATCATCGTATTAAGTCTATTCGAATGGACAACTCCGGTGAATTTACTTCAAAGGCGTTCGATGATTATTGCATGGCAACAGGAATCAAACTTGAGCACTCTGTACCGCACGTCCACACGCAAAATGGACTTGCGGAGGCATTGATTAAAAGAATTAAATTCATTGCCAGACCGCTCCTTTAGGGTTGTAATTTACCAACTACATGTTGGGGTCACGCAGTGTTACACGCTGCCAGTCTCATCAACTTTTGACCATCAGCCTACAACATCCATTCTCCTATGCAGCTTGCGCAAGAGTCGGCACCAAAAATTTCCCACCTTCGTAGGTTCGGTTGCGAGGTATATGTACCAATACCACCCCCTCAGCGATCAGCAATGAGACCGCTCCGTAAGTCGGGGACATACGTTGGTTATGAGACCGTGTCCATAATCAGGTTTCTGGACCCCACGACAGGTGACTATCATACGGCTCGTTTCGCTGATTGCATTTTTGACGAGGATCTTTTCCCGACTTTAGGGTGAGATAATCAACCCCTTGATGATAAAAGTCGAGAACTTACGTGGCAAGCCACAGGGGTCCACGTTCATGACCCACACACTGCTGAGTCTAATAGAGAAGTTCAAAAGATAATAGATTTGCACTCGTTGGCGAATCAACTGCCTGATCATTTTAGTGACTTAAAGACTGTGACAAAGTCGCATGTGCCTGCGCGCAATGCGCCGGAAAGGGTTGAAATACCAAAGAGAAATCACGGTATACCCGCTCCCGTTCTTAGGCCTAAGAGGACTAGGAATCCGGTTTTTCAAATCCCAAGTACCCGTGGATGCCCGAAGAAAAAGGATAAGAGAGATTTATCGCAGCCTACCCCTGCAAAGGGGAGCCAGCTGAGACCTGGCACAAGTACGGACGTTTTAGTGCGCGAAATTCCGGACTTGAATTTTCCTACTTCGGAAATACCCAGCGAAGATGTGTGCGCACACATTGGAGCGGGAAAGCTAAAGGACCTTGCTCCCGGAATGGGAAATCCGGTGGAGGAAGGGAATGTGCCTGATGCACTCCATGACGAAATTGCCATTAATTATGTTAATTCGGGCGAGTCAATTAATCGATCTATGGCAAATGTCGACATTTATTTTGCCAAGAAAATTGCCTCAATCATAGATCTTGACCCAGAGCCTAAAACTCTCGCTGATTGTAAGCAAAGTTCGGATTGGAAAAATTGGAAGAAGGCAATAACTGCTGAGTTATTTTCTCTCAACAAAAGAGAGGTGTTTGGACCTGTTTGTCTAACTCCTCCCCATGTGCGCCCCGTTGGCCACGAGTGGGTTTTTGTTCGAAAGAGGAACGAAAATAACGAGGTAGTAAGGTACAAAGCAATGCTCGTTGCTCAAGGTTTCTCTCAGCGACCAGGTGTCGACTTCGAGGAAACTTACTCCCATGTCATGGATGGAATTACCTTTAGATACTTGGACTTGAAAATGAACTTGCGAATATTGTCACCGCTTACCTTTATGGTAATTGGATTCAGACATATACATGAAGGTACCCGAGGGTATCCCTGTTCCGAACCAAGATAGAGCTAACAGAGGTTTATACAGTGTTCAGCTTAGGAAGTTAATGTATGGACTTAAACAGTCAGGTAGGATGTGGTGTAATCGTTTAAACGATTTCCTTCATCAAAAGGGCTACACAAGCAATGAAGATTGCCCATGTGTTTTTATACGGAGATCACAAGATGGTTTCTGTGTTATCTCGGTGTACGTGGACGATTTGAATATAATCGGTACACCTGAGGATATTGAGGAAGCGAGTTCCTACCTGATGTCGGAATTCGAAATGAAAGACTTAGACAAAAACAAGTTCTGCCTAGGCTTGCAACTTGATCATTCCCCTGATGGGATCTTAGTGCACCAGTCTGCCTACACCCAGAAGGTGTTGGAAAGAATTGGATTTGATAAGGCATACCCTTCTAAGAGCCCGATTATTGGGAGATCTTTACAACAAGATAAGGACCCGTTCAGACCTAAGGAAGAGGAGGAGGAAATTCTAGGACCAGAATTCCCCTACTTGAGTGCATTTGGTGCACTCAAGTACCTCACGAATTGTACACGGCCGAATATTGCGTTTGCCGTCAATTTTCTTGCTAGGTACAGTTCTGAGCCTACCAAGAGACATTGGAAAGGCGTTAAGGACATCTTCTGATACCTGCAAGGGACCAAAGATCTTGGCTTGTTTTACCGGAGGAATCAAGACATCACGGCTGTAGGCTATGCTGATGCTGGGTACCTATCAAACCCGCACACATCCAAGTCTTAGACTGGATATGTTTTCCTTTGTGGTGGAACCGCTATTTCCTGGAAATCGTCTAAGCAAAGCCTAGTGTCAACTTCGACGAACCACTCGGAAATCATAGCGCTATATGAAGCATCACGTGAGTGTGTATGGCTTCGACGGGTGATCGGCCACAATCCAGCTGTCATGTGGGCTGAACACCGTCCAAACTCCCACTATTATCTATGATGATAATGCCGCTTGTGTTGCACAAGTCCAGACGGGTTATGTGAAGAGCAATCCCACGAAGCATATCAACCCCAAGTTCTTCTACGCACATGAGTTGCAGAAGTTGAATGAAGTAAGAATCTTACATACTAAGTCGTGTGAAAATCTTGCTGTTTTGTTCACTAAATCATCACCGGCATCTTCTTTCGAGAGATGTGTTCGTGGAATCGGTATGATGAGACTTAGGGAGATGCAAGGTTCAGGGGGATAATCTTCACAAAATCATCACTAAAATCTCGATCCCGATGGTTGAGTACTTGACTTAATGGTTAAGTGAGTTGTACTCTTTTCCCTTTAGTGAGTTTTTATGAAGTTCCTCACTTAAGGTTTTTAACGAGGCAATTCGTGCAACATAGCAATAGTATACCATGTGCTTTTTCTCCATATTTTTCTTACTGGGTTTATCGAACTTTTGAGGCATGGCTATATGGATAAAACCCAAGGAGGAGTGTTACGGAACCAAATAAACGTGACGGTAGCCCACGTCGGTAGGACTACCTAGTCCACGATTTCCCTGGTCCCTCTCCACGATAAGTGGGTGCTTATCCATCTAGTCCATCCCCTCTTTATATAATGAGGCATTGTGCGTAGACTTGTTAGACAGAAGGAAATAAAGAGCTACTTTTTCTACACCCTGTGTCAATCTACTTTCCTGTTCGTGTGTTGTTCTGAGCCTTCGTCTACATCGCCATCGTTGTACACCCTCGGGACCTGCCAGCCGGCAGAGGTTGTACAACAGAGACGAGCGCATGGTTCTGTATGTTGGGATCCGGGTGAACATCTCGGCGGCAGCGTCTTGGCGTGGTCGAGAACGAGGGTGTGTCCGTCGGCCACGGTGGCAGCGGCGCGCCTGGCAGGAGTTGGGCCGCATTGTGGTGATCCCTGGGGAAGTTGAGATGGTTATAGTGCAACCCAAACTCCTGGATGACGAATTAGTCATAGGCACGCACCGCCCTCTCCACGGTTGAGAAGGTAACATGACAGAGCTTATGCCCACCAATGTGGATCCGAGCCCACTACGACTTTCTACCACCTGTCAACTCTTTCTCCCTCACACTAGTAAATCAACTTGGCATAGTGATTGCAACTAAAATATGAGCGAAAATTATTCATTAGAATCAACGAATAAAAGGCAGGAACTTTTCTGTAAATGGAACATACTGAGTGACAGAAATTGACGAAACTACAGTTCCACCAAAACATAGGCGCGCACCGTCCTCTCCGCGGTTGGGAAGCTAACAAGACAACACCCACCAATGTGGACCCGAGCCTAGTACGATTTTCTACCACTGGCCAACTCTTTCTCCCTCACATTAGTAAATCCGTTTGATATATTGCGTGAAAATAATATATGAGCGAAAAATATTCATAGAATTAACGAAAAAAGGCATGAAATTTTCTATAAATGGTTGACAAAACTATCGTTCCGCCAAAACATTGGCACTAGTTTATAAAACCTGCCAATATGACGATTTCATCTACACATCTAAATAAGAAATCTCATCTTGAAAATTTATCTACACTCATCTAACATCTAAAACTCTAATCAGATAACTAACAATCATAAATCTAAAACTTCAAATCAAACATCTAACAATCTAACATCATACACAATAGCTAGGTCGAAGCGGTGAACTCAGCAAATAGCAGCAAGGTTGAGGCGGCTTCAACGGTCGGAGGCGAGGAAATCAACGTGGACAGAGGCGAGGACGCCTGCACGAGAGGACGAGGCGACGCGAGGTCGAGGTGGAGGGGTCAAGAGTGGTGCGCGGAATCGAGCGGTGCGAGTGATGGGTACAGAATGAAATGAGATCGAGCAGCGTGGCCGGGTGGTGGTTATTCTTGGCCACCAAGCACCACATCGCTGAAGCCCAGCAAGGATGAGCTACCACTAAATTCTGCCGAATTATATTCCAGTTTGCATCTGAGCATGCCTCAAAATAAAAAAGTTATATTTAAACATATTCTTCTCCACCACCAAATCAGCTGCCTACTATATCATCGATTCCTGCGTTTATCCATACAATTAGATTGGTTGATTTGGGAGATCACATTGCATGAGTTAAATTCACACGCCGGATGCTCAAACACTGACACTCCTAGCTATCTAGCAGTGTTAATCTCCAAGAGTACCGTTCGAGCTAGCTGCTCTTGTTGACTGAAACACGACTCATGTCTTACATAGATGACGCAACCGGAGGAATCAGCACAGCAAAAGGGCTGGCAAGCCACGAGCTCGTATGCAACAACCAAAACACATGCGTACACAAGTATCAAGCTAGCACTCCCTCCGGTGCAGTTTAAAGGTGTGCACTTAGTTTGAGAAAAATTAACTATTAATTTGGTCAGCTAAATATGAATTATACGACACAAAAAAATTGTAGTATCATTGAAATCCGATTTTAAATATGAATCTAATATATGGCTTTTATGCCATATATCACATATTTTGTTGAATTCGTGCTTAAAAGTTAATCACTCTGTTCACAAATAGATGACTTCTATTTATCTAAATATGAATATATGTAGATATATTTGTGTCAAATACATTCCTATTTGGACAGAGTATTCTTTAACCACGTGAAGCCCTGTAAACTGTGGATATTGACACGAGCTGTGAGTGCATGTGCGGTAGGTGGAGGCATGTGGAGGTGAGCCAGCTGATCAATGGTGTAGCTGTGCATCTTGGTTCGCTGGCTCAGCGGTCTCTGATACGCGCGAGACGCGACGACGGGCCGCTGCTGACACACATGGAAACGCAAAAGGGGATGGACCATCATTTAACTAATGCGGTAGCTGTAATAGTATCGATTAGGTATAGATATAAATATTAGTTGTCCCGGTTTTAAGCCTATCGAACCCAGCGGCCAAGCATTCTTTAAGATACAGTATAAAGCTGATTCATTGTGACCGTTTAAGCAGCAGATTTGAACGTGCAACTTGGAGGAAATCAGATCGAGATGGGCAGCAACGAGATGCAAGCCTGCAGCTGGGAACATGCCCATGCGCTGGAGAGGCTTCTCGCCGGCAATGAGTTCATGGACGTCGTGAGCTCGCCGATGTGATCATGCCAGGGAAAACATGGATTCTACTGCCTACTGGCATCAATGTATTCTTTTATCATCTGTGAAGATAGGCACGCATCGTAGCATTTTGTCAATGTCATTGATGTTCTGTTGAAGATTGTGTACTTTCCGGTTTTCGGTCAGTTTTCCTTATAAACTGGTCAATTCACTTCTTCTATATCAATGAAAAGGCAAGCCTTTTCCCCGGTTTCAAAAAAAGTAGATTGTGTACTTTGCCTGTGTCGCTATCCCTCTTGGGGTGCATTTCCAGATGGAGACAGCAAGAAGTGGAGCGATGTGTTTCTACCACATCGAAAACGGTGAGTCCCGACAGCGTGGCGCAACGGGTCTCGGTGTCGGATGGCTGTTGTTGGGCTCGCGCAGGACGGTGGCGCTGTCTGGCGTCGTGGCGACGTCGACAACTGGCCTGGCGAGACCAATCAAAAACAGCTGAAGGGTGCGGGCTGCTTACCTGTTATTAAATAGTCCCACATTGCCTCCTACGGAGTACTCCCAATTCCACTTAAGCCGTCCGTAACGCTCGAGATCAGCCGGCTCTTAACGTTGCCAGGTAGGACTAATTCTGACGTGGAGGAGCGATTAAATAAGAGAGAGAAGGGAGCCGTAGCTTACAGAAGAAACGGATTTTATCACGGGAAATTAGGAAACATTAATACCCATTGATCACGTGTGTGTCTTGCGCCTGTGACCTCGTTCTTTTCTCTGGCTGCTGCGCTTGTATACAAACGCATAGAAGATCACTTGGTGAATTTAATCTGCATGCAACAAGAAGAAACGGTGCATGTGCACACCCTCGTCTCCTCTAATATTACTATGAGGCCTGTCCCAATGGGGGTTTCTTAGCGCGGGTTCATAGACGTTTTGCTTATGTGGCACACTACTTAATGATGAGAGAGAGTGAGGTTGTATCTTAGCTAAGATACAACATTGTCACGCTATCATAGGTAAAAATGGTTAATAGCCCAATCAAATCCATGCACGAGCACCAAATCATTAAATTTAGAGACAACCTCTAAGAAACAATGCATTGGATTAGTAGTCTCTTAAATTATTAATGAACCTATGATAACGTGCTAAGAAACAATGCATTGGGACAGACGTGACATGGCAGTGTTAGACACGGCCGGGAAGAACCGACCATTACGGATGGCCTTATAGATTATGAGTTGCCTAGGAAATCAAGGAGCCGTCATGGGAACCTATAAGGAGAGGATAGGTGTGACTTGTCCATGATAAGAAGGAATTGAATTACTATTTCTCAAAAAAAAAATTAGCTTCCTGAAGCCAATGTGAGAGAAGGGAGGTCGAGGAATTAACTCCTCATAAGAGCCAATGGGAGAGAAGCGAGGCCGATTAAAGAAGAACGTGCAGCTAACTAGACAGCCAAAGGCCCGCGAAAACTTGGAATGTGTGTCCTGGCGGTTTATATATCCCTCTGTCTCGAATTAATTATGGTGGATTTTTATCAAAGTACGGAGACATAGTTTATTTATACATACATATTTTGATAAATCCATAACGATTAATTTGATACGGAGGGAGTACTACATGCACCCTAGCAGGCATCGGTATAAACTATAAAGTGTGGCATTTAAGGGTAATTTTTTTATAAAGCATGTTTCATATGATGCTAATAAAAAGAAAAACCGAGGTAGTATATATATTTAAAAACCTACAACTGAATTAGCCTAACCAGTGTTCTGAGTTCTGACCGGTGAATCCTCGAACCGAATCGCCAATTTTGTTTCGATGACCGGTTCAGTTTTTTAACCATGGTTTCGGTTGCCACGTGATCCAATATTAGAACCTTATTTAACATTTTGCTCTGACCCAAATTATTTTGAGATAGGATGCTACCTCACTTGCACCGAGGTGGGCTGCATGCCTGCATGGGGCACTCTATCTGGTAAACTGCAGATTGGGCTAGAGGAGACCTGGGGTTGTAAAAGCCTGGAGTCCTTCGAGGAACCGAGCCGGGTGGGTGGCACGTGTGATGGCCACCGGTTCGGTAAGGCGATGTGGGATGTAAGTCGACTGGTCCACGAGCTAGGAGGTGTACTTGGAAATTCGGGGTAGGGTGCGGGAGCTAGATGTGAGAGAGCAGAAGGAAGCGGAGACGAGGGTGGCACTGACGATACATACGAGGTGCTGATGGAATATGAAGGGAATGGTTGCAGCGCGCAGGTACAAGGGATGATGCACTAGGAAAGTTAGACGATGGCTACGGATAAACCCGTAGCAACACACGGGCATTCAACTAGTTTTATTGAAAAAACGTTAGAAGAAAATAATAGAATCAATACCAACTCGCATATGCATTCAACTAGTAAGAATTAAAGCATATTCTATGTTTGTCACAGCACCACGTTACAATGCATTCCTTTGCACAACCAGTACTACTTGCAACGCGAGGAAATACTTAGATACCCTAAGGTAATGATCCATCCGCACCGGAGTACAATTAGTAGTTTTTTATGCAACCATTTAAAAACAACAAAAACAAATATAGTCACGGGAGTGGTTTCTGTTGGAATGTTATGGGCTATAATATGGGCTCACATGTCTAGCCCATTAAGCCCACTAAAAATCCTGAAATTGTCATGGCCCATTCATGAATAATAAGTGGAGTGAGTGGGACTAAAGTTTAGTCCCACATTGCTAGTTTGAAGAGAGTGGAAGCACCTTATAAGGTGAGCCATTCTAGCTCATGTATGAGTAGGCAAGGCAAGAGGAGAGGTGTGCCACACGCGCGCTCCTCCTCCTCCGCCGCCCGCCTCGCCACGCCACGCCACGCCTCGCCTCGCCTCGCCTCGCCTCGTCACGACACGACACGTCACGACGCGCCGCGCCGCGCCGCGCCGCGGGTTGCGGGAATGAGCCGAGAGCGTTTATTTTGTCGATTGGGAAAATTTAATGAGTCATTTAATTTGGTAATTGACGGACGCGTACGCCCACGTCTCTCCCAGCCCGCATATAAATACGCGCATACGGTAAACCCTAGCCGCCACTTCGTCATATGGTTTCGCACCACCGTTCCAAAGCACTGCGCCGCCAATCAAGTCTTCTCCATCCCTCCTTTCGGCGTGCACCGCGAGAAGGGACAGCAGGCCTCCGGAACCCCGCCTCTTGTGATCCTGTACGGGAGAGGGGCGATCAGGTTTTTGGGGAGCGCACTCGCGCGACTGCTGACGGCGACTACTTCCCCGACGACGACTTCTTCCCCGACCTTGGCAACCTCTTCATCAACGACATGGCCGACACCGGGGACAACAACAACGGCGGTGCCGCTACCGCTCCATCGTACGTATCTCTCTTTCATATGTATGAGATGTTACTGGAATTCGTATGTCTAGTACTTGCAATAGATTGTATCAATCTGTCTACTGTGCTAGATCTAGACGTTTGCATGATTACTGTATTTGCTACTGTCACAATTTATCTGCTGCTATTTCGAATTAAATCATGTGCTAAATTGCTAATATATTCAACAATCCAAAAACCTGATTATAGGCAATTTCTTGCACCTGCGCCGTCTGTCATTGCGGCGACAAGGCCAGTCCCTTTCAAGGGCGTGGACTTTAAGAGGTGGCGCACGAGAGCAGTGCTATGGTTTCAAACCTTGCGCTGCTATGCGGCCACCAAGGGCAAGCCTGAGGGCGATCTCAATCCAGCACAGCTGGAGGCCTTTGAGGATATGGACACTATGTTTAAAAGTGCCCTCCTCGGTATTATCGATGATTCCATCGTGGATCCGTATATGTCGTTTGATAACGGCAAGGATATGTGGGCTGCACTCGAGGCCAAATTTGGGGCCTCGGATGCTGGCAGCGAGCTGTATGTCATGGAGCAATTCTATGACTACAGGATGACTGATGAGCGCTCTGTTGTTCAACAGGCTCATGAGATACAGTCACTCGCTAAAGAACTTGAGCACTTTAAGTGTATGTTACCGGACAAGTTTGTGGCCGGAGGCATTATTGCCAAGCTTCCATCTTCATGGAGCACCTTTGCTACTTCTCTAAAACACAAGAGACAGGAGTTTTCCGTAATGGACCTCATCGGATCTCTTGATGTGGAAGAGAAGGCGAGAGCAAAGGATACACGTGCTCGGGTTGCTGAGGTAGGTTCTTCTGCTCATGTGGTACAGAAGAAACATTACCCGCCCAACAAGCCTAAATATATCAAGAAGAAATCCGAGGGTAAAGGCAAGCCCGATGGCAAGTTTAAGCCGTCGCACTCTACCAACTTCAAGAAGAGAAAGGGATCATGTCACGTCTGCGGTGAACTGACCCACTGGGCTCCAAAGTGCCCTAAGCGTTACGAGCTGCAGCAGCAGGAGAACAGCGGCAAGACCGCCAATGTTGTCATGGCTGACACTGAGATGAAGGACTCTGGGTACGGTATAGTTCCCACTATTCTTTCAGTTTGTCATTCACCTGAATGGTTAATTGACACAGGTGCCAATGTACATGTTTGTGCTGATGCTTCTATGTTCTCTTCTTATCAGGTCACAGGGACTTCCCCCGTGCTGATGGGGAACGGGTCACATGCTACTGTTCGTGGTGTTGGTACGGTCGATCTGAAGTTTACTTCGGGGAAGATCGTGCGGCTGAAGAACGTTCATCATGTGCCCTCCATCAATAAAAATCTCGTCAGCGGCTCACGTTTATGTCGAGATGGTTTTAAGTTGGTTTTCGAGTCTAATAAAGTTGTAATTTCCAAGTATGGACAATTTATTGGTAAAGGCTATGAGTGCGGAGGCTTGTTCCGCTTATCCTTGTCAGATATTTGCACCAAGTTATTAATAATGTTTGCCACGATAATGATTGTGATGTTTGGCATTCGCGACTCTGTCATATTAATTTTGGTTGCATGACGCGGTTAGCAAATATGAGTTTAATTCCGAAATTCAGTACTATTAAAGGTTCCAAATGTCAAGTGTGTGTTCAAGCTAAACAACCTCGCAAGTCTCACAAGACCGCGGAGGCGAGAGACTTGGCACCACTAGAACTTATACATTCTGATCTTTGTGAGATGAATGGCGTATTGACAAAAGGTGGAAAGAAATATTTCATGACACTTATTGATGACTCCACTAGATATTGTTATGTGTATCTTCTGAAATCTAAAGATGAAGCTTTAACTTATTTCAAGAACTATAAGGCCGAAGCAGAGAACCAACTTGATCGTAAAATTAAACGGCTTAGGTCTGATCGTGGTGGAGAGTATTTTTCCAACGAGTTTAATTCTTTTTGTGCTGAACACGGTATTATTCATGAGAGGACGCCTCCCTACTCACCTCAGTCAAATGGGGTGGCTGAAAGAAAGAACCGAACGTTGTCTGATTTGGTTAACGCCATGTTAGACACTTCAGGTCTCTCCAAGGCATGGTGGGGGGAGGCGCTAATGACTGCATGTCATGTCCTAAACCGAGTTCCCACAAAGAATAAAACCATTACTCCATTTGAGGAATGGGAAAGGAAAAGGTTAAAACTCTCCTACCTACGTACTTGGGGTTGTTTGGCGAAAGTCAATATACCAATTCCCAAGAAGCGCAAGCTTGGACCTAAAACCGTAGATTGTGTTCTTCTGGGCTATGCTTTTAATAGCATTGGTTATAGATTCTTGGTAGTAAAATCTGAGGTATCCGACATGCATGTTGGTACGATTATGGAGTCGAATGATGCGACTTTCTTTGAGAACATATTTCCTATGAAGGATATGTCTAGCTCATCAAATCAGGAGAAACCTGTTTCATCTAGTCAGGAATTAGCTGAGATTCCTGAATCCACCATTCCGATAGAACACGTTGAGAATCCCGAGGAGGATGACAATGAAGTTCCTGTAAGGAGCAAGAGACAGAGGACTGCAAAGTCCTTTGGTAATGATTTCATTGTGTACCTCGTGGATGACACACCCAGGACTATTTCAGAAGCTTATGCATCTCTTGATGCCGACTACTGGAAGGAGGCTGTCCGTTGCGAGATGGATTCCATCTTGGCTAACGGAACTTGGGAAATCACTGA
This sequence comes from Alopecurus myosuroides, assembly GCA_028641055.1. Taxonomy (NCBI): domain Eukaryota; kingdom Viridiplantae; phylum Streptophyta; class Magnoliopsida; order Poales; family Poaceae; genus Alopecurus; species Alopecurus myosuroides. The sequence continues at coordinate 589,791,339 of CM054057.1, read as the reverse complement.
TCGTCCTTATGGGTGTAAACCTGTAGGATGTAAGTGGGTGTTCAAGAAAAAGCTTAGGCCTGATGGTACAATTGAAAAGTACAAGGCAAGGCTTGTGGCCAAGGGTTATACCCAGAAAGAAGGTGAAGACTTCTTTGATACTTACTCACCTGTGGCTAGACTGACCACTATTCGTGTGCTACTATCACTAGCTGCCTCGCACGGTCTTCTCGTTCATCAAATGGACGTTAAGACGGCTTTCCTTAATGGAGAGTTGGACGAGGAAATTTACATGGAGCAGCCAGATGGTTTTGTAGTACCCGGTCAGGAAGGCAAGGTGTGTAAGTTATTGAAGTCATTATACGGCCTCAAGCAAGCACCTAAGCAATGGCACGAGAAGTTTGAAAGGACTTTGACTGCTGAAGGCTTTGTTGTAAACGAAGCTGATAAGTGTGTGTACTATCGCCATGGTGGGGGTGAGGGAGTTATTCTATGTCTGTATGTCGATGACATATTGATTTTTGGGACCAATCTTGATTTAATCAAGGAAGTTAAGGATTTCTTATCTCGCTGTTTTGAGATGAAGGATCTAGGAGTAGCTGATGTTATCTTGAACATCAAGCTATTGAGAGATGATAATGGTGGGATCACACTGCTTCAATCTCACTATGTGGAAAAGGTCTTGAGTCGCTTCGGGTATAGTGACTGCAAGCCTTCTTCAACTCCATATGATGCTAGTTTGTTGCTTCGAAAGAATCAACGGATTACTAGAGATCAACTGAGATATTCTCAGATTATAGGCTCGCTTATGTATTTAGCGAGTGCCACGAGGCCTGACATCTCTTTTGCTGTGAGCAAATTGAGCCGGTTTGTTTCCAATCCGGGAGATGATCATTGGCGTGCGCTTGAGAGAGTTATGCGCTATTTAAAAGGCACTGCGAGCTATGGAATTCACTATACCGGAAACCCGAGGGTTCTGGAAGGATATAGTGATTCTAATTGGATATCTGATGCTGATGAGCTTAAGGCCACTAGTGGTTATGTTTTTACACTTGGTGGTGGCGCTGTTTCCTGGAAGTCTTGCAAGCAGACCATCTTAACGAGGTCAACTATGGAAGCAGAACTCGCAGCATTAGACACAGCCACTGTTGAGGCAGAGTGGCTTCGTGAGCTCTTGATGGACTTGCCTATGGTTGAAAAACCAATACCCGCAATCCTAATGAACTGTGATAATCAAACTGTGATCGTCAAAGTGAACAGTTCTAAGGATAATGCAAAGTCATCAAGACATGTGAAGAGGAGATTAAAATCTGTCAGGAAATTGAAGAACTCCGGAGTTATTGCGTTGGATTATATCCAAACGTCTATGAACTTGGCAGATCCCTTCACAAAGGGTTTATCACGGAATGTGATAGAGAATGCATCGAGGGAGATGGGTTTGAGACCCACGTTATGAGTTGCCCACAGTGGTAACCCACTCTATGTGATCGGAGATCCCGTGAATTAGAAGTGGGAGACAAGCTGTTGGTCGGCTGAGAGGAGAGTATCCTTATATTTTATTCCACTCCATAAAAGATGCAATACTCTCCTGATCTGTACGGTAGGTTGACATTTGTCTTAATGTGTTCCAAGTGGCTTATTTATATAAGCAGAGATGTGTCCTACAGAACATCTCCTGAGGAACTCACCTATATGAGTCTGACTGTTAAACGTCGCAGTCTATGAGAATCGGGTGCTCTCCAATAAACTCATGAAAGGCCTTCGGAGTATGACGCATACGCTCCAAACCGCGGGGAAGCCTTGCGGCAGCCTAGTATCGGTTCAGACGTTGTGTGAAACTGGTATCACAGCAAACTTGTAGTTCAAGGCATAGTCCACTATTCAAGTTGTGAACTAGTGAAGCATGATGTTCTAAGTGGAAGTTCAACTTAACAGTCTCCACTAACACCGGTATATAAACAATGTTTTGGAACAGAGTTTATGAAATGTGCTAATGACACTTTGTGGGGGATTGTTGGAATGTTATGGGCTATAATATGGGCTCACATGTCTAGCCCATTAAGCCCACTAAAAATCCTGAAATTGTCATGGCCCATTCATGAATAATAAGTGGAGTGAGTGGGACTAAAGTTTAGTCCCACATTGCTAGTTTGAAGAGAGTGGAAGCACCTTATAAGGTGAGCCATTCTAGCTCATGTATGAGTAGGCAAGGCAAGAGGAGAGGTGTGCCACACGCGCGCTCCTCCTCCTCCGCCGCCCGCCTCGCCACGCCTCGCCTCGCCTCGTCACGACACGTCACGACGCGCCGCGGGTTGCGGGAATGAGCCGAGCCGAGAGCGTTTATTTTGTCGATTGGGAAAATTTAATGAGTCATTTAATTTGGTAATTGACGGACGCGTTAATTCCAAAACCGTTTCCGTTTCCTTTCTGGATCGTGGAGTCGAACCGACTCAGACGTGGGGTTACGCCCACGTCTCTCCCAGCCCGCATATAAATACGCGCATACGGTAAACCCTAGCCGCCACTTCGTCATATGGTTTCGCACCACCGTTCCAAAGCACTGCGCCGCCAATCAAGTCTTCTCCATCCCTCCTTTCGGCGTGCACCGCGAGAAGGGACAGCAGGCCTCCGGAACCCCGCCTCTTGTGATCCTGTACGGGAGAGGGGCGATCAGGTTTTTGGGGAGCGCACTCGCGCGACTGCTGACGGCGACTACTTCCCCGACGACGACTTCTTCCCCGACCTTGGCAACCTCTTCATCAACGACATGGCCGACACCGGGGACAACAACAACGGCGGTGCCGCTACCGCTCCATCGTACGTATCTCTCTTTCATATGTATGAGATGTTACTGGAATTCGTATGTCTAGTACTTGCAATAGATTGTATCAATCTGTCTACTGTGCTAGATCTAGACGTTTGCATGATTACTGTATTTGCTACTGTCACAATTTATCTGCTGCTATTTCGAATTAAATCATGTGCTAAATTGCTAATATATTCAACAGTTTCTTCGACTGAAGTTTAGGTGCGTCTACCAGCTTACCTACCCAGACGAGAAAGAAAGAATGTTGGCCAATCCATCTCAAAGGGCACAATTTGCCGACGGTTAATCTTGTCGAAGCCTGTCACCTTCTCCATCTCCCCCGTCTCAAGATCTCCGGTGTACACATTCCCATGGCTATCCTTGACGAGCACCATGCCGCCCTTCTCTCCCAACATAATCAAGTGCATAACAGACGGATGATAGTTAGGTGGTTTTAGCTCGACGACCGGAGCGCAGAGCCACCTCGAAGCATCACCGTCCTCTTGCCGCGTCCATATCTCTAGCATGTAGCCTCGCCTTTGCATTCTAAACAACGAAAGTTTTCCGCCAGCAGCGATAGTAAGTTGTGGTTCATCATATCTTGGAGTTCTGTCGTATTCCCTCGGGGTCTCGATCTTAGTCAGAGATACACAACATGTCTCGGCGTCCACATCAATAGTATGCCAACTCGAATTGTAGCCTGTGAAGCAACGGACGAGCCAGTGAGCTGTGCCACGCCACACAACGGCTCTCGGGTGCTTCGGCGAAAAGCAGCCAAAAGCAAAATTATTGGGCCCTCCCCACGTCGTGTCACCGGACGTGAACGTGTGAAGGTTGTTATTGCAAACGATAAGCACTTTGAAGAAGACTGAGTAGCCGAGCGGCGTCGAAGGTTGTTGTTTGGGGTTCGACGAACAATCTACACCGGTTAGGATGGCATAGCCGGCCTTGTCGAAATTCCACTTCCACTCTAGCGGTGGGAGCTTATGACATGCACCAACAAGCAAGTTGCACACGGCCAGACGAACATTGACATGAGGTGAATTGGGTGAGTCCAAGCACACGAGGAGGAGGCCATGACGGGTGGCGAGCGGCACCGCATTGTGCAATAGATTTCCTGCCGCCGTGGGGAAAAAAGACTTGAGAAGGCGACGGTTAGAACCAAACACCAATCGCGGCATCGGGATGAAGGACGTCACAAAGGTAGGTTCCTTCTTCAGGAAAACTCTTTCCCAGGCAAAAAAGCCGGAGAAGAACATGGACGTGTGATCAGGCCAGCGTCGGCGGCGAAGAAAGGATGCCTTGACAACGAGGCCACGCCACCTCTTGCACGTCACGGCGCACCTGAAGAGGTCGGCTGCGTCCTCCAAGCGCACGAGAATATCGCGGATGACGTCGTCTGGGAACGACGCCGCCGTGGCCACCGCTGCTGCCGCCATCTCTTCTGTCCCCTCCGGTAGCGTAATCTTGTGAGGTTTGTGCGATTGGGCGAGGTTGGAGTGTTTTGGCAAGGACGAGGCTGGAGTATATGTAGGATTTCAGGTCCGGCTTGGACTCTTTACCGTCCGGATTCACGTCCCAACGGCCCAGAACGATCAGCCTGCGTGAATACGGCCCAGAACGATCTCAGCACGCCAACACCAAGCCTGGGGTGGAGATAGTAGCGATCGTGTGAGCTGAGAGGAAAGAGAAAGGCGGTGGCATCTCACACTCGATCTCAGTACGTGCGTGAATACGGAGTTTACCGGTTGCAGGGTTCGTACCAACTACATACAGTGGTGCAACAAAGCAGACGCACTTTTGTAGTGCCTTCCCGTTATGATGGAAGTGGACTGTCTAGAGGTTGTGCATCAATGGACCTCTAGACAACACTCGCGCTCGATAATAGCGCCGATTCTATTTGAGATTGAGGGGCTAGTGCTAAACTTTAAGTCTTTTTGTATTCAACATGTTTTTAGGCATGCCAATGTTCCTGCCCACTTGTGTGCTAAGTTTGCTTGCACACTTGAGGGCTCAGAGTGCTGGATGCTAGATCCACCAGGGTTTCTTGTAACTAGTATCATAGCTGATTCTGTGGACATTGAGAAGGAATAAAGCTCATGTGATTTCCCGCAAAAAAAAAAAAAAAAAGTGCCTTCCGGTACCGCTGCACAATCCAAAAATTCAAAGGAACCACCTTGCAAAAAAAAAAAAAACCGCTCAAAGATCAATTCTCCTGGAAGGCCAATACTATTAGCGTTTAGCGACCAATGTTCCCCTTTCTCAACGTTGCCTCGTCCATCCGTTTGAAAAAAAAATATCGCCTCGTCCATCTTCTTCCCCGCTGTCGATCCCTATTCCCGCCGCGCCGGCACCCGCACCTCAGCAGCTCGGATTCCCCATGTCCTGCCGCGCAGCCACCCGTAGCTCTGTTGCTCGGCTTTCCCATAGCCTGCCGCGACAACCCCCCCAGTTCCTTGGTGTCGCCTCCATAATCGCTGACTTCTTCATCTTCTCGCTCTCGATCCAAACCCTAATACCATACATCTGCTACTTTGTGTGCAGATCGGGCAATCCAGCGCATGGCATGGAGGGGGAGCTCGGGCACCTCTCGCTGGTGGGGTCGTCCTGCTTCTCCTCCGAAGGCTTCGGGTCGTCGATTTCCGCATCGCCGCGGGATAAGCTAGTCTACTCGCCCTCGCTTTGCGTCTCTGGGGCTTCTATGTCTCAGCGGAGAGAGAGAGAGAGAGAGAGGCGTGCGAGGCTCCTGCTCGCGATCACCGGGCGCTACAGCTACTGCATCCTGCGTCTGCGTGTCACCACAACAAATGGTTTAACTGGTGTTCTATGGTGGTCGATAGCCCCGACGTCGTCATCCTCGGGTGTTCACCTCCTCCCTCCTTTTGTTTTCCCTTCCAGTTTTTCGTTTTCCCCTTTAAACCAAATAGGAAATCCTCCGGAATGTTCTACGTGCCATGATTGGTGGCCCTGGGGCCCACCTATCACCCCAACTAAGTGGTGCGTCCATGGGGGCAATTCTGCCCCCTCCGGCACTCACCCCCCCTCCTTCTTGGTTTTTGCCCGAAACTCTTCCAGAACCTCATGAACCTTATACATATAACCATCGACCTTATCTATTGACATTATAAACATATGTATAACATCCCGGCACATCTCATGTCCTTCGTTATCTCTCATATAAAATTCTACCTAAAATTGGCATCATTTCTCCATTATAGTAACTTCCCCGAAACCTCTCCGATTTACACCAGACTTGTTTTGTGATATCGTATCGACATCTAACATTCATAAATTCAATAGCAAGAACTTTATTCTCTCAATTAAATGTTGGCATGGCTTAAGCATGTGACCTGTTGTCGATTAGTCATCTCGACAAGTCTCTCGGATGATCCGGTAGGGTTTCGATTACGAGAACGAAGTAGGCGCTGGTGACAATCGTCGGCTAACAGGGTGGCACGATTTACCCAGGTTCGGGGCTCTCGTAGAGGTAAAACCCTTACTCTGCTCTTCTGATCTGTATTATGAGTAGATAGATTACAAAGGTGGGTGCGCAAGCCGAGAGATTGGATGTCGAGCTTATGGCTATGGTGGTGGAAGAAAATAGATTGGATCCCCTTCCCCGCGGTTCTCCTAGCCTTTAAATAGATGGCTGGGTCTCAAACTGTACCGGGGGTTATAAACCCTAGATCTAGGTCGGTTGGGAACTTTCCTTCTTAACCCGCAAGTTTTGCGGGTGGGCTTCCACTGGGCCTTCTAGAGCTGCGGGGTAGCACCTTGCATTGGGCCTTGGTCTTGGGCCTTGGACCGGGTAGGCTCACTCGAAAGGTCCTGGAGTCATCCCCATGTCAGTAGCCCTCGAGTGTTTATTCGACTGAGAATAATCGGGTAAGCACTCAAAGTTCGTCCATGTATTTCGCGACTAGTCATTCAATCACCTGCCTTCAAGGGCGTGTACCCTGTATGGGATGTACTCCAGTATCAAGCGGTAAATGCGCCTTGTGTTGGCTTTTTTCCCAGAAGGGTATGGATCGGTCGCTTGGCTCTCTCGAAAGATCAAGGCGAATTAATTGCATCTAGGGCAAAAACAGTTCTCGCCTACACGAATTCGAGACCTCCGACTCGAACTCGGCGAGGTGATTGTTGGACTGGGCCGTGGAGGTCTTACCGAGTCGAACTTAACCTTAAAGGCGTACCCGACGCGTCCACTAGGATTTTTCTTCGTGTTGTTGACACGGAAAGTTTACTGGAGGACGCAGCTTGAGTGCGATTCCAGGCCCATAGGACAGGTCCTTGGATCTTACCTTCTTACTCGAATGAATACGACATCCGGGTGTGCCTAGTCGGCCGAACGACTCAGGATAAAAATGACGTGTTAGTACATCGTGATGCGATATTGCGGGAGCCGCACACTCGCGATTTTTGTTCAGATTCGCAGCGAGCGCTTTCTTATGTCCTTGAATAGTAGCGAGAGCCACTATTGTTGTTCTGCAGTTTTTGGGAGACTCATACGAAAGAGATTTCGTGTTATGAGATCCATACGAAAGATCTTTTGTGTTGGGTTTTTGTACGAAAGAATTTTCGTGTCTTGAGGTTCATACGAAAGAAGTTCCGTGTCAGCGTCTTCCATACTAAAGACTTTTCGTGTCTTGAGGTCCATACGAAAGAAGTTTCGTGTCGATGAGGTGTGCAATGACGTCACCCCGCACTCGTCGGCTCCCGATGGGACGTGACGCAGTGAGGCAGAGCACGTAGGGCCCACCTTATCAGCTTTTTGACCGGAAACGAGCAGTCGCGCCCCGGTTTATCCGCTGGCCGTGCAGTAATTACACATGATCTCTCGTAAAGATCGTGCGGGGGTAACTGTTCCCCGTCTCTTCGTTTCTGCTTCACACGTGGCGGTAGCGATGAGCGCCACGTTCGTGGATCAACGGCTCACAGCTGCCCAGCCTCGATATAAATAGTGGGCCTTAGGGAAGAGGTAACTTTCCCGGCCCTCATTCACCTTCTTCCTCCTCTAGCGCACTCATTCCCTTCTGCGAGAACAAGCTTCAGTGGCGGGAGGCAAGAAACGCGGCGCAGCCGCGGCGTCCGGCAAAGAGGCGGTGAGCTCTTCCATGACGGCCCCTGGGAGGAGGACGGGCGAGTGGCGCCCGTCAAACACGACGAAGAAGAGCATCGTCGAGATGCAGAGGGAGGGGACTACTCCCTTCCGAGGACTCCAAGCGCGTCCGGCTGTCGGCGAAGAAGGGCGCGATGCCGAATCCGCTCGCCAATGAGCGTGTCGCGTTTTTGGAGCATGTTGCCCGAGGTCTGTCTTTCCCTCTCCATTCCTTCCTCGTAGGGCTGCTGTATGTCTATGGCATACAGCTGCACGACCTCCCTCCTAACGTGATACAACACATTTCGTGTTTTATCGTGCTTTGCGAGTGTTTCCTTGGCATTCGCCTGCACTGGGGGATCTAGAAGGCCATCTTCCAGGTGCGGATCTTTCATGAGAAGCCCCTGCCGGGCGAGAGAATCGGAGAGCCGTTGGAGACCCGTGGAGGATGATGGCGCGGGTGGCGTTCCAGAATTCCACCCGTTCGCCGTCTTGAAGCGGAGAAAATCTTGGTCGCATGCGCTGCCAGCCGAGGAATCCAGGGTGGTCTCTCCTCTACTCGCGAAAGTGGCGCGTTTCCGCGACAAGGAACATGGGCTCCACTGAACGGGATACACTTGGCGAGTGTATTTCTGCGTCATAGGGTCCAGCCGCTCCAAGACAGGCCAACCCCATTGTGGGAGTACACGGTTGTCACCAACCATAAGCCGGACGTGCGAAGACGTTCTTTCGAATGCAAAGTTCGAAAAGAAGATCGCCGCCATCACCTGTTTGAAGAAAGGAGAGGGCTACTCGCCGTGCTCTCTCCCTGCTTTTGATGCCGAGCATCCCCCGACTGAAGTAAGTTCTTTTTATCCTTCTTCTTTCTGTTTTGTTTTGGATTTTCGTCGATTGAGCCGCCGTCTTTTATTCCCTTTTTCTTTGTAGAACCAAGATGTGGCGACTTGCTATCCGCCAATCTCCGCGGACGACGGTGTCTCGGACCTTCTGGCGAGCAATCTCGAGACTCCTCTCGATACCAACTTCGTTGGCGCTGAGTCGAGCAAAGAGTTTCTGTAGGAAGAGGAGAATGAGGAGGATCCTTCTCTCCACCACTACAAGCATCGTAGCGGAGGAGACCGATGTCACTTCCAAGGATAATTCCTTGAGTAGTGATCGCGTCGAATTAGTTGCGCCTATCCACGCAACTCCCCTCAACGTGCTTCCCCCCACCATCCATCAATCGAGGATCCCCACTGCCTGGGACCTGTACAACCTCGACGATGATGAGTGAGTCGTGATTTTTTTCTTTGACGTAGTGTTGCTTTCTTTTCTTCTGATTCTAACTTTTTTCGTAGTCTTGTGGCGATCAGCGCGGATCAGTTTGCTTCTTCGCCTCCGTATGTGAAGCTGAAGGAGGCCATCGTGAATCCCGCTCTAGCTCCGAGCCCCACTCGACAACTTCCGAGCCCTGTGAAGGCGGTCGATGCTTCAGAGTACGCGATGCCTGGTTCGGTGGGTGGGCAGCTTGGAGATGCCGGGCGTCAGTGAGCAAGGAAATTTCGGCTAGCTCGGCTGATCTCTTGTCGATTGCGCAGGGCAAGGTGAAGTCTTCTCATTTTCCTGCAGTTTGTCTACTTCTTTTTTTATATCGGGTGCATGGCAGTGCTCCCGATGGGAGTATCCCACGCGTCTATGGTCGACTGCTTGCAGTTGGCTATGGACTCAAGTCGAGTTTTATCTTTCGTGTCCGTTTCCTGACTTTGGCCTTTATCGGGTGCACGACAGTGCTCCCGATGGGAGTAGCCCCCGAGGCTATACTCGACTGTGTACAGTCGTGTATATGCTCAAGTACTGACTTTTAACCCCATAGGAAAAAATTTGTAGCCTGTCCTTCACTCTCTGGCTGCCTTTGGTCGCCGCTTGATCACGACTGAGGCAGAGAGCTCTTCTCTTCGGGGAGAACGCGACCAGCTGGTTGAAGATGCTCGCCTATTGTCGGGTGAGTTGATCACCCGCTGTCGAGACATCGTAGTAGTTTTCATAGACGGGGGTGCCATGAGACTACGGTAGAGACGTGGGGTAACGGGATAACGTAGTAACACAGAACACCAGATTTTACCCAGGTTCGATACGTCGCGACAGTACGACGTGCCTACTCCTGCACTTCTCACTAATTGGGACTAAAGCCCGTAAACAGGGTTACAATGTGAGGGTTTGGATCTAGCTACTCGACGAGGATGAGCTTCTCGGCGAGTTGGCGTAGAGCTTCTCTGTTTTTCTCGTTCTTATGTTTATCTCCCGTCCGGCTTTATATAATAGCCGGATTAGGGCTTATAGAATAGGAAACCTAGAAAACTACGGTAACTTGTAACTTGGAAAGCAAGGAATCCGTCTTCTTCTCCAAGCCAGATCACATGGGCTGTGATCCGGGTTCTTCTGGAATCCGGCTTCTGCGCGTCGGATTACTGGGCCGCCTAATGGACCTAAGCCCACTACCACTTAGGCCACCCTGGCAATCCGGCACTTGGCCACCATCTTCTATACCCTATTTGGTATATATCGACAGTAGCCCCCAAGAAGGATCAAAACTCTGATTTTCCGCTATTCGCCAAATATTCTTTGTCCGAGAAATACTGATTCAGCAGTCTTGATTCTTCTTATTCTTCATTTGAAAAAGAAGGCGGCATGAAACTCGGAATCCTGAAAATCCGGCTTTTCTCTCACGATCCTTCGTGGAGAAGAAATTTCCTACGCCAGCGCACTCAACCATGCTGACGTAAGCGACGTTTGAGATTTACTCGGAACACCTCAGAAACGTATCTCTGACAGATTCGCGCGGGAAACGAGGAGATAATCATCATTACTCCGTCGTTTCATTTCACGGATTTTCCGGCGAGCGACACGCGGCAAACATCCAACGGTCAAAATAGCCGTTGGCACGCATCTAAACGGTTTTCCGGCTATAAATAGCCGTCCTCGTCCTCAACGAAAACTTTCCTCACTCCCCACTGCCCACGCCATTGACGCGAACGAGCTCGAGAGCAAAACACTTGTCCCAGGCGCTCTCAGCATCCAAGCACACCGGAACGCACCACCACAAGATGGCCTCCTCGCCGTCATCGCCGACCCGCGCCGCCATCAACGAGCTCATCAGCGATCTGGATCCGCAACTGGGATCGCCCAAGCACACCGGCGACGAGCCGGAGAAGACCACGGCCTCCGCGGCGGGCGACGCGAATTCTTCCGCCGCCGCGGACGTTGCGGGATCGAGCTCCGCAGCCTCCCCGCCGTTTGCTCCAGAAACGGCGGAGGAGAAGATCCAATTCCTCGGCGACGAGCTCGCCGCCGCTGGAGAAGCAGAATTTGTCGGCAACTGGAGTCCGAGTAACTCTTCCCTCGTCCTCCTTCGACAAATGTCAAAAGAGGGATTGATAGTTAAAGGCAAATGGCGAAAGTCAGATGGTGAACCCGAGCCCAGACCAAAAAACGGAGAGTGTGTCCTCCTTACATCTCACATTACGTGAGGTATGGGTTTACCGCCTTCCGCCTTCTTTATAGACATCCTTAACTATTACGGCGTCCAACCACATAACCTCTCTCCAAATTCCATCCTCTATCTAGCTAGCTTCCAAGCCCTTTTTGAGGGATATCTCGGAACAAATCCTAGTCTAGATTTTTGGCAATACTGTTTTGAAGTAAAACATAACATCACAGAGGTATTTCCCCTATCTGTGGAACCATATCTTTATTCTTCGGAAAAATAGAGGATTGGTACCCAAGAATACAAATGCCAGAACCCACCAAATCCTGGCTGGGTTCCTTCTTTTATCATCAGGACATCCCATTCCCTGGAAAGGAAATCGGGGTTCCTTCATTCGTTAATTCCGCCGCCATTCCTCGAGAGAGTTGGACAGCTGAAGCAGTTGAGACAATGCCTGAAAATTTAATGAAGATAAAGCGCCGTATTGCCAAGCTTACTTCTTCCAAACCTTCCTTAACTGGGAAAGACACTGTTTTATGCTGGTTCGGACGTCGCATTCAACCCCTTTCATTTCGTTCCCGGCTTTTTTGCGAATACCAAGGGCCGGAAGATAGCATGAGGGGAACAGATAAAGCCTACCAAGAAGATTTATAAAGCGACTTCATCAGCTAGTTGCCTCCAGCGCCCAAATCGAAGAAAACCTAGCCATTTATCACGTGGAAAATCGAGTTCCTAAGGTATTTGTACTTCCCTCGTTTCCGAGTTTTCCTCAGATTAACTTGTATCTCCACCTTTTGATCATGTTGTGAATTCTTTCCTAGTTCAACGAACTCGGAGGGAATGATCTTGCTTCCGATGCCGAACTCAGCGAAATACATGCTAGGTTTTACAACAACCGGAAGCGCAAAAGGCAGGTGACTTTCGAGAAAATGGTAACTGTTGACGGAATTCCTGTCGCCACCTCCAGGTATTTTACCGGGTTTTTCCTAGTTACCATCCTCCTTCAGTTCTTCGAGATTTTTAACTCTCGGACATTCTTCTGCAGTCTTGCCCCAACTCCTTTGAAAACAAAGAAGCTGAAGAAACATAAGGCTGCTATCAAAGAAGAATCTTCTCTGCAGCCATGGGCCCAAGGAATAGAACGGAAGCTCAGACAGGCGAAAATCTCCGACCTCTGCTGGAAACGAACCCGTCTCCAATTTGGACAGTAACATCCGAATAAAAGAAGAAGAACCGTTCGACGATCTCGGATATATTCGCCCGGAGGCTAAAAAGTTCTTCGCTCCTGCCCTCTAATTCGTCCTTGGCCACAAGGTGGATTAGTGGTTCGCAATGATATTGTATTTAACCCTCGCCAGGTCTTACAAGATGGCCTTCATCACGTTTGGATTCTTTTTACTGAATATGCCAAAGAATTCAACGATAACTTGGCCGACTTGCGAGAAATGAGCTAGGTGATACCTCTAGCCCCCAAGCATTAAGTTGAAAATCTGAATTCTTCTTAATGTTTTATCATATGCTTGTTCATACTTAAGCATTTTGGCTTTCATTTCCGTATTCAGCATTCCGCAGATGCCATAAACTTGGAAGTTTTTAAGAAGCTTAATCTCAAAAGTAGAGAAGTAAAAACCCTTCAATCCATGATTGAGTTGAGAAGCAACGAGCTGGCGTCATCTCAGCTACAATTGTCTAAAACAACAGGTATGTATTCTCTGCAGTTTTTATCCGGATAACATTTGTCCCGAATTTTCATAAGCTCGAAATGTTTTTGTGTCCCCTAGCTGCTTTAGCAAAAGCCAACAAAATAGCCAAGGACGCTAGCGATGTATATCGGCTTCGCGCAGAAAATTCAAGCCTTCGCAAGGAACTTACGAAAGTTGAAAAAGACCTGGAGGCCAGTAATCTGGCCCTTGGGATTGCTCAATCCCAGGCTTCTTTGCAAGCAGCGGAAAATAAATCTATTATCCATGATTTTGAAAGTATGCTATTCCCGCGCATGAAAGAAGGCGCCGAAATTGACAAGGTTCTTGGTAAGTTAGTTCCTTTTACCAATTTCTCCATGTCTTACTTCCTCTTCTTTTGTGGCCTAACCTTGTTTCTGCCATCAAAACAGGGAATATTCCAGGCATTTCTCGGATTGAGAAAATCCGAGCTTTTGGAGAAGTATGGAACGCGATCAGAAATGCAGGAATGCAATTGATTAATAAGTTCCTTCCCGCAAGTACTATAGATTTCTCGGAAGTTTACAAACTTCCGGGTGCCATCATGGAAGTTGCGGGATCAAAGGAATTCATCCTACGCTCCGCTGTACGAGGTGGTGCGCGCATGGCACTAGGCCTTATGCGCCTGCACTATCCTGACGCGAAATCTTGGCGCGTGGCCTCTGGTGTCCCTCAAGGGTATACAGAGGATCAGCGAACCGCCATCTTTGATGAAGTCAAAGGCCACGCCACCAAGATTGCTTCCATGGTTAACATTTCTATCACTTATCCAGAAGAAGAAGTTCCCGCGGTCCCGAAGATGAAGCAGCGAGGAAGACTCGGATGCTTGAAGGACTGCCTCTAACCTGGATGATGGATTTGTATAATAGAGCGCTATTCACAATGTAATTTATACTGTAACGCTTCTATTCATTTGTCAAAACAAGAACTCCGCCTTTTGCAGCTTTGAATTATGAAATTCCTTGCAGTTTGTCGGGTTGAATTGCTCCCTTATCTACCAAGTTCTCTGGCATATGTGTTTTGACTGTCTTTAGTGTTTTAATTGACTCGATAGCATTATGATCGTCATAACGAGTAACTGGGTATAACCAATCAGTTAGAACTCGAAAACATGGACCATACTAAAGGCATTTTTACTAACCAGATCCAGTGACCCAACATATATTCGATCAGGTAATCTTAAAGATTTGTAAGGAACTTTCTTGAAACTTGGGCACGCAGGCACAATCCGAGTTTCCTTTAGCCATTAACAGGCTGAAATCGTTCAGTTTTTTTAACGCCGAGCACGCAGGCACAATTCGGGTTAACATTGAGTATTTTGTAAGATCATTGGGAAATAGAAAAGGTGGAAACATGCTTTTTACTATAATGAACTTGTAAAAAACATGGATATCAGAATTCCAATGACTTTATTTCATGATCTCAAAAGATGTTTACATAGATATTGAACTAAGTATAGAAGGGACGTAACTGCTGGATGCTCCAAGGTCTCTTTGTCTCTCCTAGATCATCATCTATCTTTCCTTTCTTTTGCGATTCGGTTTCTCGGGATCGTCTTCCATATCTCGAATGTCAACAAAATAGTATGATCCATTTTCACGGCTTTACTTATGACAAATGGTCCTTCCCATACTGGGGCTAATTTGTGCTTCCTTTGCTGCACCAACCTCAGCACTAGGTCACCTTCTTTAAAAGAACGATGCCTGATTTTCCGACTATGGTAACGTCTTAAACCCTGCTGGTAAATGGCGCACCTTTGAAGCACAAGCTCTCGTTCTCTTCTAGGAGATCAACGGCATTCTGTCGTGCTTCTTCGGCGTCTGATTCGTCAAAATCTTGCACTCTTGGGCTATCATGGATCATATCTGTTGGAGAATAGCTTCCGCGCCGTAAACTAGGAAAAACGGGGTTTGCCCAGTTGACCTATTTGGCGTCGTTCTTATACTCCAAATCACGGAAGGCAACTCTTCTACCCATGCTCCGGCCGCTCTATGAAGAGGATTTCGAGTCTTGGGCGTATTCCTTGCAGGATTGAGCTATTCATTCGCTCAACCTGTCCATTGGATTGCGGGTGTGCCACAGATGCTAGGTCTAGGCGAATTCCCGTTTGTCGGCAATATCTTGCCAACTCTCCGATGGAGAAATTTCCCGTTGTCGGTTATTATGCTGTGTGGCACACCGTATCTCATCACCAAGTCGATGATGAAATTTCTAGCAGTTGCACCATCCAACTTTTTGATGGGCTTAGCCTCCACCATTTGGTGTACTTATCCACTGCTACTAGCAAATGAGTAAATCCGCCTCTTGCGGTTTTGAACGGTCCCATCATATCTAGCCCCCAGACCGCAAACGACCACGTAATGGGGATAGTTTTAAGTGCTTGGGCCGGCAAATTGGTCTGCTTAGCGTAATATTGACATCCTGCACATGTATTAACTATACGCTCGGCATCTGTCTTGGCTGTTAGCCAGAAAAAACCCGCGCGGAATGCTTTTTTTACTATGCTTTTTGATTGAGCATGATGTCCGCAATCGCCGGTGTGGATTTCCTCCAGTATTTCTCTTCCTTCTTCTGGTGAAATGCACCGCTGAAAAATTCCAGAAATACTGCGTTTATATAGTCAACCGTCAATTACTGTGTATCCTTTGCATCGACGCTGTATTTGTCTTTGCAAGACTTCGTCTGCTCCTTCCGGGTACTTCTGATTGACTAAGAAGTTTAAGTACGGAATTGTCCAGTCCGGTTTAACGATCATGACTTCAATCGATTCAGACGCCATAGGGTAATCAACGTCTCCACCTTTTATGGATGGCTCATGTAAGTGCTGAACGAATACTCCTGGCGGTAAGGTTTTTACCCTTTCTGATCCCATGCGGGCTAGCGCATCCGCGTTCCAGTTTTCCTCCCTTTTGATGTGAAGGACCTCGAATCCGAAGAAACAGATGGCGAATTCATCTACCGTTCTCCGATATTCGGCCATTATAGGGCTTTTTGCGTCCCAGGTTTGGTTGAGCTGATGCTGCACCAAATCCGAGTCGCCATAGCACAGTATGCGCTTCACTCCTATTTCTTTTGCGATTGCAAGCCGTGAAGCAAAGCTTCGTATTCTGCCACGTTATTACTGGCGTTGAAGTGTATTTGCAACACGTACTCCATTGTGTCTCCCTTTGGAGATTTTAAGACTACGCCAGCCCCAGCTCCTTCCTTCATCTTGGATCCGTCAAAGTGCATGATCCAGTACTCGGACTCCGGCATTGGTGTTTTTTCCATTGCTTCTTCCAGTCGGCAACAAAATCTGCCAAAACCTGGGATTTTATGACCGTCCTTGGCTGGTACTTAATGTCGAAGGCTGCCAGCTCAATGCCCCATTTGGCTACTCGGCCGGTTGCCTCTGCATTGTTTATAATGTCTCCTAGTGGTGCTTTACTAACCACTGTTATGGAATGCCCTTGGAAGTAATGGCGTAGTTTTCTAGATGCGAAAAATACACCATACGCCAGTTTCTGGTAGTGTGGGTACCTTTGTTTTGACTCGGAAAAAACTTCGCTTATGTAATATACCGGATGTTGGTCTGGTATGCTTTGTTCTTCCTTTAACCGTTCCACAACGATTACCGCACTAATAACCCGATTTGTAGCCGTAAGGTACAATAACATGGGTTCTTCGTCTTTTGGGATGCCAAAATCGGAGCTTTCATCAAGGTTTCCTTCAACTGAGTCAGCGCCGCATCGGCCTCTTCTGTCCATTCGAACTTGTCGGATTTTTTCAGCAGCTTGTATAGTGGTAATGCTTTATCCCCAGCCGACTAATAAATCTGCTAACGGCAGCTGCGGAACCCGTCAATCTTTGGACATCTTTGACGCAGGTAGGTTTTGTGATGTTCAAGATTGCCTTGATCTTTTCCGAGTTAACTTCTATTCCTCTGTGAGAAACGATGAAACCCAGAAGTTTTCCTGAGGGAACCCCGAATACGCACTTAGATGGGTTCAACTTCATCTTGTAGGTGCGTAAGTTTTCGAAAGTTTCTCGCAAATCCTCAAGGAGTGTATCTTTTTCCTTGGTTACGACAGCAATATCGTCCACATAAACATGGACATTTTTTCCAATCTGACTATGCAAACAACGTTGCCTGCAACGCTGGTAGGTTGCACCTGCGTTCTTCAGGCCAAACGGCATGGTTACGTAATAATACGTCCCGTATGGGGTTATGAAAGAAGTCTTAATTTGATCTTCTTTTTTCATGCGTATTTGGTGGTACCCGGAGTATGCATCCAAAAAGCACAAAAGCTCAGAGCCTGCTGTGGCATCTATTATTTGATCGATTCGCGGTAATGCGAACCTATCTTTCGACACAATTTGTTCAAACCTGTGTAATCTATACATTCTAAGAGCAGTAGTCTTTCTTCGGTACTAATACCGGATTTGCGGACCAGTCAGTATGGATTACTTCCTTGATGAAATCCGCCGCTAAAAGCCGGATAATTTCCTTGCCAATAGCCTTCCGTCTTCTTCCGTCAAATCGACGGAGACCTTGTTTGACGGGTTTTGATCCAGGAATAACCTTAAGTTGGTGCTCAGCAAGTTCCCTGGGTACACCTGGCATGTCCGCTGGACACCAGGCAAAAATATCCCAGTTCTCACGGAGGAACTTGATGAGCTCGCCTTCCTATTTGTCAGTCATCCCAGTCCCTACGACGACAAATTTTGTCGGATCTTTGGGATCTAGGATTACCTGTCTTGTATTCTCGGATGCCTTGAAGCTGTCTGTTGGCTTCCGAGTTTCTTTTCCTGCCGGCATTTCTGACGGCGATACCTCTTTGGCTAATTCCTTCAGTTCTTCCTTTGCTATCACTCTCTGAGCGCAAAGGGCGTTTTCTTTCTCCAACTCGTTTTCCAGCTTAAAATCACCAGCTATAGTGATTACTCCTCCTTTTGGTCCTGGCATCTTCAGCTTGTTATAAATATAACAGGATCTTGCCATGAATTTGGCGAAAGCTGGACGTCCGAGTATTGCGTGATACACGCTTTCGAACGGCACTACTTCGAAGGATACTTTTTCCTGCCGGAAGTGATCTTTATCTCCGAAGGTGACATCTAGGGAAATTTCTCCCAGGGATCGTGCTTGCCTGCCAGGGACGATACCATGGAAGCGTATATTGCTGTAGTTGAGCTGAGACTCGGAAATCTTCAGGTGCTTCAGTGTATCCAGGTACATTATGTTAATGCTGGATCCTCCATCCATCAGCACTCTTCTTAACCTAGTATTTTGAACAATAGGGCTTACAACAAGAGCTTGTGTGCCGGGTTCAGGGATATTTCCGGGATGATCGGACTGATCCCAGACTATTGGTGTGTTAGAGTACTTCAAGAATTTCGGGGTTGCCGGAACAACCGCGTTTATTTCTCGAAGTGTTCTTTTGCCGCCTTTGCTGATGGGGTTGCTAAAAGTTAACATTGCTTCTCCATCAACTCTCGGAAACTTGGGTTCGCCTTTGCGCTGCTGTTCCTGGATTTTTCGTCAGTGTCCGATTCACTGTCTTCTTTATCAGCTTCTGGCTTTTGTTTGGCGGGTTTCCTTTTGGAACCCTTCCCTTTATTTCCGGACCCTGCAGTGCCCTTCATGTGCTTATTCAGCCGGCATTGCGCGTTTGTATGGGTGGGTTTCCCAAATTGTGAGTGGTGAACGCAAGGTTCCGACTTAATCCTTTCCCACTCCTCTGGAGTGTAATTGATTGGATCTGGGTTGCGTCCTTTCCACTTATTTCCCTTTTCTCCTCCAAAGGCTATGTTCACCTCTTTGGGCTTTGTCGTTGTTTCTGGAGTGGCTTTTTTGTCAGAACGAGGGGTTTTCTTGGCAAGTATCAATGATTCAATATTGCCTCCTCTTGCTCTGATGTCATCCTCGGCTGCGGCATGCTCATTGGCGGTTGTAAGCATGGATCCGAGATCCTTGTGTTTCTTGGAACCAACCATGAACGGTACAAGTCCGGGTTTTAGGCCATTGACGAAAGCATGCATTGCTTGTACGTCAGTTACTCCAGAGCAACTATTCTTCATTGCTGTCCATCTGGAGATGAAATCCACGTATGGTTCATCCTCAAATTGCGTGCAACGATTTAGCTGGTTGATGCTATTCGGGCGTTTGTATGTTCCCCGGAAATGCTGAGTAAATACTCTAGCCATATCGTCCCAGCTATCGACTGTTCGTGACGGTAATCCATTGATCCAATCTCTGGCTCCATCCAGCAGCATTAGGGGAAGAAACTTGACAGCTTCCAGGTCTGTCCCCATTGTTGATCTGGACGGCTGTATAGTAATCCAAGAGCCAGGTATCCGGGTTTGTGCTGCCAGTGTATTTCTGGTACGTTGGACCGACCTTGGCAAAGCCAGAATGCAGCGTTATTCTTCGGATCCTGTCGGTAAAACATTTAGGACCAAAGTATAGATCATCTTCTCTGCTCTGTCAATGTGTGCAGAATATCTTCCGGCTGAATGGACGGAAGGGGATCTGCTCCTTTCTCTTCCATTGTTGCGCGAACGCGCTCTTCCGGGATTGTTTCTATCTCTTCCGTGTTCACGCCCTTTTGGGTTAGGCGGAGTTCTACTCCTGTGCCTTTCTTTGTCCTTAGGCGGTGTCCGGGATCTCTCACGCCTGTGAGGTATATCGTATCTTCCAGCTTTCTCGGCTGGGTTTCTCGGAGGTGGCATTATTTTGCCGTCTTTCCGGTGTTTGTCTTCCCGATCATGGGGTTTATACCCATCTTTCGGGAGATGGGATCCGGTTTTAGACGCTGCATCCCGGTTGTCGGGGTTTTTCTTGTATTTTCTCGGATCCTCTTTTTATCTTTTGAGTTGTCTGAATCCCCGGGTTCTTCCGGTCCAGGTGCTCCAGCAGCGCAAGTAGCTGTCTTGCATAGGGCGGAGTTATCATGCAGCCTCCCTGATCGCTCTTGAGCGCGCTGTTGTTGTTGCAATGCTTTTCCTAGGAAAGCATACACCCCTTGGAGTTTTTCCCCGTTGGAATACAGATCGTTGTTAAGAATCGTGAACGCTGCTTCCGCGTTTTCTGCTGCGGTCTTGTATATTGGTTCGCCCTTGGCATCTTTGCCGTTTACCTGCTTTTGCCAAGATGGGTTATGGAACCTTTCTTTGGCGGCAGTTCTTCCGGTCTTGCGATTCCGGGTAACCTAGTAGGTTTTAACGCGGATCTATGCTTTCTCTCGTACTCCTCTATTTCTTCCTTCATGACTTTAATGTCATTATGGGTTTGTTGGAGATGTTGCCGAGATCTGAGTAGATGTTGCTGTTGCCGTTGGAAAGCTTGTCTCCTGGCTTCCAGCATCTCAGGGGGTTCATCTGGTCCCACTGGTGTTTGCAATAGCTCTTGCTCTTCCTGTTCCGTCATTGGCGGAGTAGTGATTTCCTTAGATTTCTTCTCCGCAGGCTTTGTTCCGCTAACATCCCCAACTTCCAGGTTTTCATCAGCGAGATCAGCTGATTTTTTCTTCCGGATTTTGTATTGGAGTTTTTTAGAAGCACGGTGCTTTTTCTTGGAAGAGGGAGGTTTTTTGACAGGCTCATCTTCTGTCATCTCCTTGACATTGGGGAATATCGGAGAGGTTTCTCCGTCTTCTCTCTCTTCCACTGGCGGAGGGGTTTTAGGGCTTTCCTGGCTGCCGGCGTCCGTGGTATCAGCCAGTTTTGCCATTAAGACTTCATGGAATCCCTCTTGAAAGGATTTAACCTTTCTTACGAAGGCGTCTTCATCTTCGTCTTCAGAGTCGAAGTTATCCGATCCGGTTTCCGACTCCAACCTCGCCTCAATGGCGGCAAGCACGGATTCTGCTTCCGAGTTCATCGTCTTGTTGACGGATGTCGGATCTTCCGCCTCTGTGACGGGTGTTTGATCTTCCGTCTCCATGACGGGTGCGTTGTTGTCTGCCTGTTGCACGGGATTTCCATCATCCGTGTTTTCGGCGATTTCGGATTGCACCATGTCGATAAAGTGTGTATCACTTTTGTGTCGGCGATCTGAGCAGAATCCGGCATCATAGTCATCTTCGACTGGGTATAGGGCGGGTGGGATAAATTTGCTTCCACCGCAAAACCCCATTGCTTCTGCAGTTAGCCCGATAAAGATGTTAGCAGATCCTATCGGTAGCACGCAGGCACTTACCAGGTGGTTTTGCGCCGGTATGTAGGATCCGTTGTCGAGGAAGCGCCCGACGTCGTTGTCGAATTCCAGGCTTCCGACAGTGATTGACCTTCCGATTCCGCCAAGTATCCCATATCGGAATCTTACGCCTGACGTCGTTTGCCCCACGGTGGGCGCCAACTGTCGAGACATCGTAGTAGTTTTCATAGACGGGGGTGCCATGAGACTACGGTAGAGACGTGGGGTAACGGGATAACGTAGTAACACAGAACACCAGATTTTACCCAGGTTCGGTACGTCGCGACAGTACGACGTGCCTACTCCTGCACTTCTCACTAATTGGGACTAAAGCCCGTAAACAGGGTTACAATGTGAGGGTTTGGATCTAGCTACTCGACGAGGATGAGCTTCTCGGCGAGTTGGCGTAGAGCTTCTCTGTTTTTCTCGTTCTTATGTTTATCTCCCGTCCGGCTTTATATAATAGCCGGATTAGGGCTTACAGAATAGGAAACCTAGAAAACTACGGTAACTTGTAACTTGGAAAGCAAGGAATCCGTCTTCTTCTCCAAGCCAGATCACATGGGCTGTGATCCGGGTTCTTCTGGAATCCAGCTTCTGCGCGTCGGATTACTGGGCCGCCTAATGGACCTAAGCCCACTACCACTTAGGCTACCCTGGCAATCCGGCACTTGGCCCACCATCTTCTATACCCCTATTTGGTATATATCCGACACCCGCTTCTTACTCTGGTTGTGATTCTTCTGGCCGCAACTGTTTTAACGGGTACACTCCATGTTGTAGACGAGGTTACTCGCCTGAGAGCCGAGAAGACGGATGCCGCTTCTCGAGTTAAAGACCTCGAGAAGGAGCTGGAGTCTACCCGAAAGGAGTTAGAATCCACGTGCAAGAATTCAGCTAACTGTCTCGTGGAAGCTCAGGAGGCCTTGAACCAGCTGGAGGAGGCAGGCGCAACGCACGATAGTGATTTGGTCGACGTCCTCCGTCCCTTGGCCCAGGCTCTGGCTGGTGAGTCATGCGCGAATTTCTTTCGACTGCGGCTTGCTCTTTTCTGTTTTTTGATGTTTATTTGATCCGTTTTTTTGATCCTCTTGGAGTTGGGCTAGAGCTACCCGGAGGGGTTCGAGTCGACGCCCTGATGGACATTGCACCCAGCTGCAGGAGCACGGAAATAAAGTCTGCTTCGCCATTCGTGATGCTGCCCGAGTGCTGACGCTACTGCACCAACGATTACTTGTGGGTAGGCCGGTTCCACCGACTCTTGGTGGCCTCCTGCAAGTCTTCCTTGGCGAAGATGATCCCCTCCAGGAGTACACCCTTCCGTAGACCGAGTGAGGAGCCAAGACTGCTATCCAATTTTCCCTGGTGCACGACGTCTCGGGTGACCTTGATAAGGTGTATTCGGAGCTTCCCCAGGACGCAATGGGAAAAAAGGTAGCGCTCAGACCCTTTGGCGATCATGCAGAGAGGCTTGCGAAGGCGCTCTCTGGGGTAGTTTCCTGCGGTCGTGGCGGGAAGCCTGCTGCGAGTGGACCTACCTCTGGAAAATCTTTAGTTCCTTAGGATGATTGTCGTTCTTGCTTCTATATGTTTTATGTGTAATGAACCTTGGGATGCATCCCACACTTCGCTCTTTAATCGAGATGTTTTTGAAAGTGTCAGCATTTTGTTATCATGCCTTTGTATTCTCCCGATGGGAGTAGCCCCCGTGCACTCGAAGATATATTTATTGTAAATCGTCGAGTCGGGTGTGACTTTGTCTCTGAGACTCCTTTGTTCTTTCCAGGTGGGGGATTCCGGCGGAGGTTCGTCGAGTGGCGTTGCCCCTTCGACTGAGCCGTTGATTACGGATGCGAGTATGTTGGCTTCACTTCGTGGTCGTGTTGTGGATGGTGAGCGCAAGCTCAAGGCTCTGCAGGGTGTGGCATATGTTGCTAAATCCAAGCAGAGGCTTGCTGCGGACCGCGAGCGGTTTGTGATGGAGGAGCTAGCGAGTGTTGCGAAGAGTATGATGTGTAAGTCCCGAAAGCCCCAGAGTGTTTTTCGGTGTTTTTCTAACTTGCGGTCTTAGCATGTATCTTGTCTTATGCAGTTGTTGAGTCTGATGGAGCGTGCGAAGGTCATTGGGTGGACAATCCTGTGGCTTGCAAATCGAGCAGCTCCAACATCCATGCGAGCAACTTTTGGTCTGATCGCAGCAGGGGTTTTGCGCTGGCTACACTGCAGTAACGGGTGAGCCAGGCACAAATCTTTGTTGAATCCTGTCGGGAGGATCTTTCTTCGATTCATCGAGCATTTTATCCTTTCGATGTTGTTCCTGATAAGCTGAGTGGCTTGCTGAGGATGTTTCGTCGGGTGGAGGATGTTCGTGAGTGTGTGGGTCAGCAGCTCATTTGCGGCGCTCAGGTGGCTCTTTGCATGTGTGCGGCTATGGCATGCTGGCGTCAATTTAACTCTGTGGCGCAACTCCCTGACACCCGAGGAGCACCTGTGGATTTTTTCCGCATTATGAAGTTGTGTGACCGGCGGCTGAGCATATCATGCGGCTAACTGCTACGGAGACGGAGTGATTGCTTTGGGAGGCTGCCTTGTGACGGTAGTTCTGTATAGTTTTAAGGTGTATATACCTTGTATTTTTGGTTAAGGTGTTTTTAAGGTGTGTACCCTTGTAACCTTGTGTAATGTTTGTGCGCGGGCAATCGAAGTTTGTTTATGCTAGTTTGGTGTAGCCCCAGTGTGTTGGGGTGTTACCGTGTATTAGCATGTAAGTAGTAAACGGAAAAGAAGTGGGACTGAAGTAGTCCCTGTAGCTATGGTTGAGAAACCATGTTTTGTATTGCAATGACTGAGAAGTCATGTGTTTTGCTCGATTTACAATCTGGCTGGAACAGCCTTATTTCTTGCGAGTAAAGGAGTAAATCATAGGGGTAGAACTTGCGGAGGAGCTCCACGTTCCACGGGTTGGAGTAGATACCGCCTGTCTTTTGGTTCTTCAAGCGGTAGGCGCCTCCTGGGATCATTTCGTGTACGATGAAGGGTTCTTCCCATGGTAGCTCTAGCTCGTGTCCCTCTTTTTGCTTGAGTTGGAACATCAGGTCACCTACCACGAAGGATCTGTGGCGTATGCGGAGACTATGGTGATTGCGCAGCGATTGCTGATAGACGGCGGATCTTGCGAGGGCGATGTCCCTGATCTCATCCAGCGCGTCCATATCCTCTGTGAGTGCCTTGTTGGAAGCTTCTCCGTTGTATGTGACGACTCGTGGAGCGCTGAACTTGACGTCCTCGGGTAGCACGGATTCAGCTCCATATACCATGAAGAATGGCATGTAGTTTGTTGATCGGTTTGGTGTCGTTCGTAGGCTCCACAACACCGATGGTAGTTCTTCAGCCCAATGCCCTGCTGCTGTGTGTAGTCGGGTGAACAACCGTTTCTTCAGGCCAGCCGAAACTAATCCGTTGGATCGTTCGACTTGTCCGTTTGTTTGCGGGTAAGCCACCGAGGCGAAACTGAGAGTTATCCCTTTTTCCTTGCAGAAGGCCTGGGTTTCCTTGGCTGTGAAATTGGTCCCATTATCTATGAATATTTTGTGGAACACCGAACCTGCATACGATGGAATCGAGGAATCTCATGGTGCACTCAGCGTGTTGCGACATGACTGGCATGGCCCCTATCCATTTTGTAAATTTTTCGACTGCTACCAGCAGGAAGGTGTATCCTCCGGGTGTTTATTTCCGTAGCGGTCCCACCATGTCTAGCCCCCATTGAGCAAAGGGCCAGGAGATCGGGATCATGTGGAGCTCTGTGACCGGTGCGTGTGGCTTGGGCGCGAGCTTCTGGCAGGCGTTGCACCTCTCGACGAGGTCTTTGGCGTCTCTGGCTGCCGTGAGTCAGTAAAATCCTGCTCGAAAAGCTTTCGCCACGATTGCTCTCCAGCTTGAGTGATGCCCGCGGTCACCTTGGTGTATGTCATGGAGCAGTTCCTTTCCATCCTCCGGTGCGATGCACCTCTGGAGTACTCCTGATATGCTTTTCTTGTATAATTCTCCTTTGACCACCCGAAAAGATTTGCTACGTCGCACTATTTGTCTTGCCTAGCAAATGTCTTCTTGGAGCTGCTTGTTGGTCAGGTAGTCGAGATATTTCTGTGTCCAAGTTGGCTCGACGAGGAAGACTTGCCTTAAGATGCTATGGATGAGTTCGATGAAGGCGATTTGCTGACTAGCCTCCGTTTTTGTTGCTGCGGGTGTTTCTGCTTGTTTTTTGACCTTGACTGAACTTTTGCTTATTTTTTCGAAGTAGATTCCTGGTGGAACAGGGGCGTTTGTTTACCCTATGTTCGTCAGTCTGTCTGCTTCTTCATTGCTTAATCGCGCAATATGCTTCAGCTCGCACCCTTTGAAACTTCCTTCGAGTACGTTTTACATGTCGCGATAAACGACCATGTTATCCGCGACATCGTCGCACTCCTTCATGTCTGCTGCATGATAAGATTATAGTCTCCGTATATCATCAATTGAGTGGCTCCGCAAGCAATCGCCATCTTCATGCCGTGTAGGAGCGCCTCATACTCCGCGTCATTGTTGGACGCAGGATCGTCAGGGGGGAAGTCGAGTCGCAGAACATACTGGAGCTTGTCACCCCTTGGCGATATGAGGATTAATCCGGCTCCAGCTCCCTCATTTCTTTTCGACCCGTCGAAGTACATTAACCAAGATCTCGTGCACTCGGGTGGCCCTGGGGTCTGCAGCCCTGTCCATTCAGAGAGGAAATCCGCGACCAACTGAGATTTTAGGGCGTCGCGCCCTGTGTATATGATGTCCCAGGCGCCTAGCTCGATGCATGATGCGTGTGAACACATGTTTGTTGGGAGACGCCAAGAGGAAGGTATGAAGAGTGCAGCAGAAAGTTTTCCCTCAGAAAGAAACCAAGGTTTAATCGACCAGTAGGAGGAAGTAGTAACTTAAGAAGGTGAAGCAGCTGAGATGGCATGGCGCACTACCGGTTCAGAACCAACGTGGAACCTACACAACACAATCAAATCACTTTTCCCCAACGAAGCGGTGAGGTTGTCAATCTCACCGTTTTTTCTGAACACGAAGAGGTTAAACGTATGGTGTGGAAAATAGTAGGAAAACAGTAGGAACAGTATGAGAGCAGTATGAAAACAGTAGGTGATTTATCAGTATGAGGAAAAAACCCGGGGTCCACAGTTCACTAGTCGTGTCTCTCCATGAAAGATAAATAACATGTGTGGTGAACAAATTACAGCTGGGCAATTGACAGAAATGAAGGCTGCACCGTATTGCATATGCAAGACATAAAGATTACTATGTGATTCATGCGGGCATGGAAACAAGATACATAGACCGTTATCCAACTGCATCTATGGCTAATAATCCACCCTCCGAAT
Source organism: Alopecurus myosuroides (assembly GCA_028641055.1). Taxonomy (NCBI): domain Eukaryota; kingdom Viridiplantae; phylum Streptophyta; class Magnoliopsida; order Poales; family Poaceae; genus Alopecurus; species Alopecurus myosuroides. Next base: position 589,764,685 of record CM054057.1, on the reverse strand, counting down.
ATCATCCGAACAAACGTTGGGTATTAAGTTGCAAGCAACAGATAATTGCAGTAAGCAAAATGTGTAATGTAAACAATAACATCGTCCTTAGACAAAGCATTATTGTTTTCTTCCTAATGGCAACAACACTTCTTCCATCCGTCACGTTTCTGTCACTCGAGCACAGATGCAAAGGAGGCATGAACCCACTATCGAGCATAAATACTCCCTCTTGGAGTTACTAGCATCGACTTGGCCAAAGCATCTACTAATAACGGAGAGCATGCAAGATCATAAATAACATAATCATGAAGATAACATGATAGATTGATAATAAAAAGACATAGCATTCAACATTCATCAGATCCCAGCAAACACAACATGTAGCATTACATAAAGATGATCTTGATCATGTTAGGCAGCTCACAAGATCTAAACATGAGGTACAAAGTGGAGATAAAAACCATCTAGCTACTGCTATGGACCCGTAGTCCATGGATGAACTACTCACGCATCACTTTGGAGGAGGGCATGGTGGTGTAGACCCCTCCGGTGATGAATTTCTCTCCCGGCAGGGTGCTAGGGGGAGCTCCAAAACCCTCCCGATCTCGGGATGAAGATGACGACGGCCTCGGGTGTTTTTTGAGGAAAAGTGGGATCTATTTATGGTTTACGCCTCGGGGGGAATAAATAGGCGAAAGGGCAGAGGCGGTGGAGGCCTGGGGACCCCACACCACCCCCCTGGCGCGGACATGGGGGGGGGGCTGCGCCACCCTATGGTGTGGGCCCCCTGAGGCCCCCCTCCGGGTCTCTTCGAGACTCCGTGGAACCTCCGGGATTTCTATGACTTCCGGGCTTCGAATTTTCCAATTCCGAGAATATTCCAGAACAACTTTTCTGAAACTAAAAAAAGCAGAAAACAAGGAACTCGCTCTTTGGCATCTTTTAAATAGGTTAGTCCGGAAAATCTATAAAAATGGCATAAAGTGTATAGAAAACATGTGGCGAATAACATGAAAACAATCATGGAACATCATAAATTAGGGATACGTTTACGATGTATCAACATCCCCAAGCTTAGTTCCTACTCGTCCTCGAGTAGGTAAACAATAAAAACAAATAATTTCTGAGGTGGCATGGTACTAACATAAACTTGATCATCATAATGTAAAAGCATATGTAAGCTGAGATCATAGAACTTAAACACAAATATGATAAATAGAACTTTAATAATAAAGCATAGCAATCACTTTGCATCATGAGAAGTAACTCAAACAAAAGATCATGAATAAAAATGCAAAATAAATACGTTTGCTTCAAGTATAGAGAAAGCATGACAAAGTGGTATTTCGCTAGTCCTTAAGAGTGGGACAAAACATAATTGCCAGGATACCTTTCAAGTTCATGAGGAAGACTAGAACAAATAATTAGAGAACTAGCAATAACACATCATGAAAAAATTAATAATCTTTCTGGGACAAATGCACAATCAGAATGGCAAAAATGCTCTCTCAACTTAGCATAAAGTTAGAAGATGGAGAATCAAAATAAAACTAAAAGAAAGCCCCTTCGCAGAGGGCAGCATGGATCACTCATGTGCTAGAGCTTTTATTTTATTAACATAGGTATTAAAAGTTCGAAACTCCTCCCATCCATCTTACACAAACCATGGCTAACCGAATCCTCGGGTGCCTGCCAACAATCACATACCATGGAGGAGTGTCTATAGGTTGGGAGATGTATGCTACTGTAAACGAATGGTAAACAGAAAATACAGTACGTCACAAGCCAACTAGATTTCACAAGAGAGGCTCCCATATAAAGGGAGCAACTGGTGTAGAGGGTCATCCCTCTTTATCTTTTGTTTACACAATTATGTTTTGACTGACAAATCAAGGGCAAAAATAGTGAAGAGAATTTGTTTGTATTAATTTGGGCTGGGCGCCCCGCTGCCAGCTCTTCTATCAATTGGATAAGCGGATGAAGCCACTAGTTCAGGGTGTGAAATCCAATCAACAAGTGAGATACAGATTCTCTACTTACGTCCTCATGAGAAAAAACAAGAACACAAAACATGAGTAATTTTGAAGGTTTTGCAGGTAACACATGAGCAATTTACTTGGAGTGGCAGTTAAATACCACATGTAGGTAGGTATGGTGGACACAATGGGAAAAATTTGGTTTTAGAGAGTTGGATGCACGAGTAGAATTCCATACTCAGTACAGGTGGAGGCTAGCAAAAGACTGGGAGCGACAAATCAGGAGAGCATAAGAGCCATAATAATGCATAGCGACATAAACATCATTAATCAAAGCATAAGTGGGACCACAAGTTCAAAAACTAAATGATCATAGAGGCTATTCGTGACTGGTTCATAGTCATAAACATGGTGTGAGCATGCGCCAAGTCAACCAAATAAAACATTCAAAGGAGAATACCACAAATTTACGCTTCAATATGACAAGAACAACTCATCATTCTATCAATGGCACATTATACACTCTCAGATATTTGAGGATAATAATGCTAATAAATAACCACAAGCTTTTAAACTAAAATAACATCTAGCATGATACAAAAAAGTTCTTGCCACAGTCTATACAAGCTTCTACTTGCACCGTTAAAAATTCTACTTCAAGGAGCAGTTTCTTTTCCCAACAAACACCATACAAAATATGTTTCAACAAAAATTCTCTACATGCTACATCAGTCAAACATGATAGTACTCACATAACCCTACTAAGACTAACAGCTCTGAACAAGAGATGCAATGAAAACAAGAGCTGGACAAGAATTTTTGAAGTAACTAGAAGAAAAACTAAGAATACTAGCATAACAAGTATTCAAATGCAAAAGAGGAGCGTGTCTCTTTACCAAACAAGAATGCTAGGTCCAATGATATTATTGCAGCAACTAAAACAAAGTAAACAAAATAAAACAAAATAAAAACAAACAGACGCTCCAAGTAAACTTCATATGATGTGACCGAATAAAAATATAGCCTCACACGGAGTGACCTGATAGATAGTTGATGAAGAAGGGGATGCATTGGGCATCCCCAAGCTTAGATGCTTGATTCTTCTAAAATTATTCTTGGATGAACCACGGGGGCATCCCCAAGCTTTGACCTTGCACTCTTCCTTATCACATATATCACCTCTTCTCTTGACACTTGAAAACTTCCTTCACACCATACTCAAACAGTATTTCACATTAGAGGGGTTAGTGCAACAAATAAAAATCGATGGGTTCTGTATGGCACAAGTGCTATTGATCCTTTTAAACATTAGCGACAGCCTTCGTGAAGCAAAAAAATCCACTTGACATCGCAAAAGAGCCAATGCAAGAAAAATGGCAGAATCTGTCAAAACCAGAACAGTCTGTAAAGACGATTTTTTTTAGGAACTTAAGTTGCTCAAATCAAAAAACCTAGAGAAGCAAATAGTTGCGGAATTAGCCCAGGAGTAAGCACAAAACATTTCAGTTCATTCTGATCTTTCAGGATTTTTCACAATTTTTTACGGTGGACAGAAGAATTCTATTTTATGCGCAGAAATCCGAAAACCAACTCCAACTCTCGTCGCAAAATTTACTTGGCACTACTAAAACATGAAAAGAAAGATACAAAGGAGTTGCTACAGAAGTATACAACCCCTTGAATCAAAGAAAACAGAGAAAAACAAAGCAAAATTAGAGCCATTTGTTATCTCCCAATAAGTGCTTTTCTTTAACGCCTTTTAGCTAGGCCCAGAAAAATGGAATCAAGTATTTTCAAATGAAGAAGCATCCAAATTGTAGTTTGTTCGAATAACAGAATAAAAAGAAAACTTCATTTTCTTTATAGGAAAGTGTTCCATACCTTTCTTGAGTGGGAACTGAAATTTAATATTCCCCTCTTTCATATCAATAATAGCACCAACAGTTCTCAGAAAAGGTCTTCCCAAAACAATTGGACAAGAAGCACTCCATTCAATATTCAAGACAATAAAATCAACGGGGACAAGATTATTATTAACCATGATAAAACATCATCAACTCTCCCCAAAGATTTCTTTCTAACATTATCAATAAGACGAATATCCAAATAACAAGGTTCTAATGGTGGTAAATCAAGAATATCATAAAGTTTCTTGGGAATAACAGAGATACTAGCACCAAGATCACATAAAAAATTGCAATACAAATCATTCACTTTCATTTTAATAATAGGTTCCCAACCATCATCTAGCTTCCTAGGGATAGAGGCTTCACATCTTAATTCATCCTCTCTAATTTAATGAGAGCATTTGTAATATGTTTTGTGAAAGCCATATTCATAGCACTAGCATTAACCAGAAAGATTTTGTAAGAACTTAATCACTTCAGTTATGTTGCAATCATCAAAGTTAAGATCATTTTTAGCAAAGGTAATGGGACTATTATCTCCCATGTTTCTAAAAAATTCAGCACTTTCATCAGGAACATTTTTAGCAGTTTCAGGCAATTGTGCATTTTTACTAGCAGAAATGGGAGTGTTTCCAATGCCAATTACTTTACCATTGATAGTAGAAGGTTTTCTAGAATAATAAGCTTCAGTTTTACTAGTGGTGGTAATGGTGCAAACATTAGCTATACTATTCTTTCTAGCTATTTCATCTTGTTTTTCCCACCTAGCATGCAATTCAGCTAACATTCTAACATTATCATTATTTCGAATTTGGATGGCATTTAAAGTTTTACTTTCTTTAACATCATGAGGCATAACTTTTAGTTTCAGAAAATCAACATCAAGAGCAAGGCTATCAACTTTAGAACCAAGAACATCAATTTTGCCAAATTTTTCCTCAACAGATTTATTGAACGGTGTTTGTGTACAAATAAAATTCTTAAGAATGTTCTCAAGATCAGAGGGTACACTTTGGTTGCTGTTATAGGAGTTACCATAAGAATTACCATAAGAATTTCTATTATTAGGAGGATACGACCTATAATTGTTGCTACCAAAATTATTTTAATAAGCATTATTGTTGAAATTATTATTTTTAATGAAGTTCACATCAACATGCTCTTCTTGAGCAACCAAAGAGGCTAAGGGAACATTATTTGGATCAATAGGAGCATGTTCATTAGCAAGCATAGACATAATAGCATCAAGTCTATCACTCAAAGGAGGTTTCTTCAACAGAATTTACCTTCTTACCAGTTGTAGATCTCTTAGTTTTCCATTCAGAATAATTTACCATCATATTATTACGAAGTTTTGTTGATGCCCCCAAGTTCATGGACATAAAGGTTCCTCCAGCAGCTGAATCCTGAAGGTTTCTTGAAAAAATATTCAGTCCTGCATAAAAGGTTTGGATGATCATCCAAGTAGTTAGTCCATGAGTGGGACAATCCTTCATTAATATTTCATTCTTTCCTAAGCTTTAGCAACATTCTCATTATCAAGTTGCTTAAAATTTATAATGCTACTTCTTAAAGAGATAAGCTTAGCACGAGGATAATATTTTTCAATGAAAGCATCTTTACACTTAGTCCAAGAATCAATACTATTTCTAGGCAAAGATAGCAACCATTCTTTAGATCTTCCTCTCAAAGAGAAAGGAAATAATTTCATTTTAATAATATCTCCATCTACATATTTATATTTTTTTCATCTCACATAGTTCAACAAAATTATTAAGATGGGAAGCAGCATCATCAGTACTAACACCACAAAATTGCTCTCTCATAACAAGGTTTAACAATGCATGCTTAATCACATAAAAATCAGCAGTAGGAGCAGGTGGAGCAATAGGTGTGCTAATGAAATCATTGTTGTTGGTGCTAGTAAAGTCACACAACTTAGTGTTTTCAGGAGTAGTCATTTTAACAAGATTAAAAAAGGAATAAAACTACAACTAGAATAAGAACTAATTTTTTTGTGTTTTTGATAAAGAGAAGCAAACAAGACAAAATAAAATAAACTAAGCAAAACAAAAACAAAGTAAATAGATTGGAAGTGAGAGACTCCCCTTGCAGAAATTCTCTTCCTCCCCGGCGACGGCGCCAGAAAATATGCTTGATGCGTGTGAACACACGTTCGTTGGGAGACCCCAAGAGAAAGGTATGAAGAGAGCAGCAACAAGTTTTTCATCAAAAAGAAACCAACGTTTAATTGACCAGTAGAAGGAATGAGTAACTTCAGAAGGTGAAGCAGCTGAGATGGCAGGGCGCACTACCGGTTCAGAAGCAACGTGGAATGTCGTGGTGTGGAGAAGACAGATGTCATAGGATGGCTAAAGTTTGGGGCCGATGGACGCTGTATGTATCAGGGGACGGATCGCACGCCTAACTGGCGCACTCAGAACACTGCAAACTACACAATCTACCCAGGTTCGGGGCTCTCGTGTGGAGGTAACACCCCTACTCCTGCCTTTCTCTCTGTATTATGGTATGCCGAGTACAATAACTCCTCTCTCTCTGTGTATCTCTCTCTCTATGAGTAGCAATGGTTCTAGTGTGGTGCCGAGTAGCTCGTGATCAGACCGACCAATTGAGCGACCCCCGCGCAGGAGGGGGAAGGCCACCTTATATACTGGTGGCCAACCAATATTTTACAAATAAAAGGACGGAGTAGACAACTCCACTGTGCAGCGTCGCATGCCCCCGTGTCTTCGCTGACAGCATCGCCAAAAGTCTTCGTGGTAGGCCGCTGACATGTCTTGTCCACCTTGTGAGTCTCTACGGTAGGCTGCTGACATGTCATGTCCCCCTTGTCATAGACAGGACTTGACAGCCCCCATACCGTATTGTACCCACGTTTGGATACAGATAACCACGTACCTAGTAATTTGAACCGCATGCCGGTACGGCCCCTGGATACGCGGGATTCACCTCAATGGCTCCATTGACTTTGCCTCCGAGTAGAACAGCAGCTTCTCTACCCGGATCACCCGAGTGCTACCCGGCTGACCCGGACATGTACTTGAATCTTCTTTCTTGCCTCTTGTTCTTCCTGCCGGATAGCGTCAACCGGATACCATCCTATCCGGATAGCCGCCTACCCGGCAAGTACCAACTCGGTACGGACGAACTCGGTAAACAATACCTTGGACTCCATTTCTCACATGCCTTACCCCTACTCGGGGGTAGCCCCTCGACATTAGTCCCCGAAGCTGGTAGAGTCCGGTGAACTCGGACGTTGGTCCCTGCCAGCTTAAACCAAAAATCTTCCTTGGCACTCCTAGCCGAGTAGCACCTCTACTCGGTTGAGCACAGTTTGTACTCGGATCTTTCTTACTATTGCGTGTGGAGTTTTCTCCTCCGAACCGGATAGACCAAGTTTCTTTCGATTTTGCCGAGATCCCAACACTTAGCCAAATTTCCAAAGTCTTGCTGCTCGAACCAGAGCATTCCTATCTTCGCGTGTAAGGCTCTACACATGTCATGCAATCGCATCCCACGACGCCTCGGGTCTGATGCGGTTGCACGGCACACGCCTTCCACTGCACGCCGGGCCCACGAGTCGTTGCGTCACTTCGCTCAGAGTACTCGAGTACGGCATTTGCGAGACATGGGATTAACTGCGCCCGTGACACGCGAATTATTCTCTTCGTGCGTTTCTAACAGGCGGGGTAACCCCCCACGTCGCACGATCTTCTTCACAATTAATCATGGGCCATAACTGCGCTTTGGGGGGGTTAAATACCCCCGCGCCGCCCATCGTCTGAACTTCCTCACCATTTTCCCTAGTGGCTTCTCCTTTCCTTCACCAAACGCGCAGAGAGCATGCCGCCCTACTGCGAATCCACCACACGCTGCCGCTCAGCGCGCAGAAAGAAGAGAGACCCATCTCCGCGCGCCACTGCTCGCCGGAGAGCGCCCGAGAGCCACAAGGTCTTCACCGTGCGACGCGGTCATCCTCGACCTCGCACCGCCGTTACCGTTCGACCGCACCGTGCCTCCATCTCCATCTCCTTCGCCAAGGTCTTCCTCACCGGAGAAAATCTCGATGGATCTCGAGCCCGTCGGAGATCTCAATCCGACGGGTCCTTCTTCCACGCGCGCCAACTGGGAGGGCTCGGACGTCAAGGCCAGCGGCTGCTAGTGGCTGGTCAACACTCGTCGGGCGCCGCCCGGGGTCATCTGCAGGCCTCACGGCACCGAGCTGGAACCAACCCCTAGCCCCGGTGAGTACGTTGTGTTCCCGAGCCACTTCAAACGCGGCTTCGGCCTTCCTCTTTCCAAATTTATGCAAGATTTCTTCCACCACTTTGGCCTTCAAGCCCACCATCTTCCGGCCAACGCCATCGCTATGCTATCCACTTATGTCACCTGCTGCGAGGCGTTTCTCGGTGTCTTCCCCGCGGTAGACATTTGGGCCAAATATTTTTTTCTTCCACCAGCACGTCCATCCCAACAAAGCCAACCGGATTTCCCCCAAGGTGATGACTCAAACCGGGGCAGCTATGGTCATCTGCCGGACTCCCTGCACCTACCCGCGGGTACTGGGACTGGATACCTGCCGGAAGTGGCAGAAAGGGTTTCTGTATGTCAAGAACCCCACTCCGGCTAAGGGCGATCCACATGTCGACCTCATCAAGCTGCCAAGCTTTGAGAATACACCCCCACCAAGATGAGGATCAGGGGATATCACCCCAGGAAGACAGTGCCAGATGCGAACCAGGCTGATGACCGGCTGAAGAAGTTGATCGAGATGGGACTCCGCAAGGACGATCTGATCGCCACCTGGGTGGAGCGCCGGGTTCTTCCTCTTCAGCACCGCGCGCACAAGATGTGCTTCATCGGAGGAGCCCGTGACTACACCCGGACAACAACCTTCGAGCTCACCAAGGAGGAGGTGGCAATCTAGGTCTTGTCCATCCTCAAGGCCACGCTCTCGGACACCTTGTTTTACGGTTTTGCGCCGTATAGCCGAGATCGGCCATCCCCCAAAGTAAGTTCCCTTCTGTATGCACTTAGTTGATTTTGCTTCATGTCTCTCATACTTCACCGAGTAGAATTCATCCTAGTTCATCTTGAACAGATTTAGCCATTTATGCTTTGTGTTTGCCTGCTAAGCCGAGTAGGATCTCAACCTAGTCTCGCTTGGTAGTACTTGGCTTTGTATGCTTTATATTTCCATTCCGTACCGAGTAGAGTCTCAACCCGGTTCTTCTGTTAGGACTTAGATTCTTATGCTTTGTGCTTGCATGCTATACCGAATAGAGACCCAACTCGGTTCCTCTGTTAGGACACAACTTCTTATGCTTTGTGCTTGTATGCTACATGTTATCGCTCGCTAGAAGGTGGAAGAAAAGGCCGTCTTCGAGCAGAACTGGGAGGCGGACCGGACTGAGGATGACACCAAGCAGTTCGATGTCCAGGATATGCTCTGCATCCCACTCGCCGGCCAAGATGGTAAGTCCCGAATCTCCACCTCAATTCGAGACTGGTCCGAGGACAATGAAGGTGACCGAGTCCACCACTGCCTGCCCTCTGTTATATTCCGGGTTCCTCTCTTACTCATCTTTGCATATGTCCTTCTCGCTCGCAGATGAGCTGGAGGAGGAAGAGCCAATTGACGCGCATCCCGTGTCAATGGCTGCCCCTGCCGGATAGAAGAAGAGAGCTGGCAGTGGTGTCGTTGATCCCCCTGCCTCGAAGAAGAAGAAGACCACCAAGCGCACCTCTGGGCGCAAGAGGCCCATACGCCCCACCGAGGACGGGTAAGTCCATCTGAGATGCCCTATTGCTTTGTGTTTGTATTTCACAATCTTCTCGGTCTTCTCTTGTCTGTGTGCTTTGTGTTTGCACCTATCTCATTTTCTCTTCTCTTTTTGCTCTTCCCCTCAGCGATCCGCTTGACGCTGACGCTACCGACGCGCCACCCCAGGCGAGTGCGCCCCTGGATGTCGTGGATCTCGATCCCGACGAGGGGGAATACTAGCCAGAGGAGAGGACCCAGATTCCCTTTCCCCTTAAAGAAGAACAAGACCTCGGTGCCGACAACACTTACACCGAGATGGACGCTGACCGGGTTTCGGTGCAGCCAGAGCCCACTACTGAGCAAACAACACTGGAACCCGCTGCTGATAGGCAGCCGTCACCACCAGCAGCCCCCACCAAGAAGCCTCAAGAGACCCCACCAACGCAGGGCCAGGCTAAGGAGCAGCAGCCGCCCAAGGAACAAGTCCAGCCTGGTGCTGGGCAGACTGGGCAGCAGCAGCAGCCACCCAAGGGAACGCCCCAGCCGGGTGCTGGGCAGGCCGGTCAGCAGCAGCCCAAGAAGCCGCAGCCAACACCGCAGGCACCGCCCCAACAGCCAAGAGCCCCTTCAGTGGCACCCGGAGCGGCCAAGCCACCACTTGCGCCAAAGCCGCCCAAACCCTTGGAAGCTGTGGCCACCGCCGAGAAGGCCGTTACCAAAACCACCAAGACCGTCAAGTCCGACGCAAAGAAGACTCCAAGTCCCACCTACCGGATTCCGGCCGCCACTGCCACAAACACTCCAAGCCCTCCAACGCCAAGAAATACACTAGTGCCCAGCAAGAGTGGTCCTCTCACTCGGAGCTCCAAGATTGTGCAGATGAGCATACAGTTCGGTCCCAAGGATAAGCAGGCTGCAGGAGCGGGTATCAGCGGAACCGCTGCCCCTATGAACTTTACGGAGCACTGGTGTGAACTGCAGGAGGAGCATCAGCAACGGCAAGAGCGCGAGGCCGAGCGGCGAGAGGAGCTGAAGAGGAGGAAGAAATTAGCCGCCACCGGATCCAAAGGCAAGGAGGGCGCTCTGACCATCCAGTCTGCGGCCCCACTGACGGAGCTTGCCTATGAGCTCCGAGAAGACATGGAGTCCGTCTTTGACCGGATATGTCATATCGATCCGGACTGGGACAGCAAGAAGCTCGGCCGTCCGGAATGGGACGGCCAGAGACTTAGCAGCCTGGACAACTACCGGCAGGCCTGGAACAAAGCTGATGTTGGTCCTGTCTCGATGGCCGTAGCCGCGCCCAGCAGCACCTTGGCGCACAAGATGTACTGTCTGCGCAAAGCTGCTGAGGATGCAGAGAACACCAGCCGGGTAAGTACATTTCTTTTCTATCCGGATTTCCAAGTTGCAATCTTTTCCATCTTTTCTTCTGTCTCTTTTCTATCTACCATCCAGTCCCAGAGATTTGGGCCGAGTAGGCAAGACTCAACCGAGTTGAAGTCTACTCAAGCCGAATCTTCCCACTCACACTGTCTCATTTTTCTCTTCAGGAATGCACCGAAGCCCGCACCAAGCTCTTCCGCCAACTCCTTTGGTCCTACTGGGCTGCTAAGGCGAAGAACCGGGCACAGGGGGAGGAGAAGGGCGAAAGAGGTAACTTTCAATCTCACCGAGTTACTGCTTATGCTTTACCGACATCAATTTTCTAACTCGCTTCACACTTCCCAATTCATAGTTGTCCAAGAGCAGAGTGTCATAGATACCATCACCAAGATCTCATCTTTAGAGAGTAAGTGCAAATACTTTGGTTTGTGTGTTTTGTGTCTACGTCCATTTTTATCTCTACTCAACTTGTGTTTCTCTGCAGGTGAGTACAAGGCCCTTGCCGAGAAGCATCAGGACTGCGAAGTCATGGCCGAATCAGCTCAGAGCAAGATTTCCTCTCTGGAGAGTAAGTTGATTTTCCTTTTCTTCCATTCAGTTTATGTTTCTTCCTTGTGTTCCTAACCGGGTTACTCTCTCCACAAATGAGCATAAAGCCTTCCTCGAGCTGCACCAAGGGTGCGTTACCCCAGCCGAGGTGCAGCAGCAGGTGCAGGTCAGGGAGGCCAAGCTAGAGAAGGATCTTGCTGCCGATAAGTAGGAGGTGCTCAAACTCAAGCGTTAGATCGCTGAAGCCCTCAAGTCGGAGCTGCAGGCTGGGACTGACAAAACTGAGGCGCTGAACCAGGCTGCAGTCGAGAAGTTAGCGCTGGAAAGGGAGATTGAATCCCTCAGGGCGCGAAACAATGACCTCGACACCATGATGGTCAACTTCCGAAACCTGCTGGCCAAAGAGCACTCCCTTGCAGAAGGATGGTCCGGCCGGCTTAAGGATCTTGTCCAGGAAATGCGCTGTAAGTTACTGCCCTTTACTAACTTACATCATCCGGTTTCTTCTGCTCAGTCTTTCTTTTCATGTCTTCTTTATCTGGTTTCTTGACTCTACCCAGCATCACCTCTCTCAAGGACCTTCCCGGATCTCAATGCAAGTGCTGAGGAAGCTGTGGCCAATGCCATGGCGATGCGGAAGGAGCTTGGCCATGATGTGACTGACTCGGTCTTCATCGATGACCAGATTGAGAACATCAAAACCCGGATTCACCTCCTCAAGGTCCTAGGTACCACTCTTGTATCCACCGGCATGCTCCTACACAAGGTCTTCTGGCCGACTGCCGAGCTCCTGATCACTATCACCCAGCTGGCCTCCAATCTAGACTATGCTAAGGAGGAATTCAAGAAATGGCGCGCCTGAGTAGCCCGAGCTGGCGCAAATGAAGCCCTCCAATTTGTGCTATCCTGGTATGACAACCTCGATCTCAGCAGGCTCGAGACACTCCGGAACGACTCCAGGTGGACCAACAGAGAGGAGTTCATCCAGCGCCGCAAGGAGACTGTGTACCGGCTAGCATCTTACGCCAATACCCAGGAGTTCAACGACGGCCCCACAGAGCCAGACACTAATGCCAAGGATGGTGAAGATGAAGATGGTGACGATGAGGATGGCAAGGATGGGAGCATAGGTGACGAGGAGGAGGAGCAGGATGAAGCTGGCGACGAAGGGGCCGAGCTGATCGATGCTGGGGAGGAGGCCGAGATGGGTGGTGGTCAGGAGACTGATCCGCAACCCACTGCCCCGTCCGGAGCTGTCACCACCGAGATGGTGATTGACACTCTTGCTCCCGAGTTGGGCGCAACGGAGGCCGCGACCGAGAACGCCGCATCTGGGCCCGCTCCTCCAACCGGCGACTCCACGACTCCGGCCTCTACAGCTGCTTCCGAGCCCATCTCCGCGCTTATCTCCGATTCCTCGGACCTATCCAGCACCCATAAGCTAATTCCACTCCCTCGACAGCAGCCTAAGTTTTTGTTCCATTTTAACTTCAAACTTTTTTATCAGATCCCCGGTATGCCGGGTTCAGATGTATCCAACAGCTTATTGTTTCAAGTGCTACTCAGTTTTATTAAGTTTCTTAGCAAGATTGGCTCAATGCCGGATTGCGCTAAGTCCGAGTCCCCGAGTTGCTTTTCTTATCCGGCCGGTTCCTTTGTCTTTGCTCTTACCTGCCACTTGTGGATTTTTGGTAGTCGAGTCATAAGATTTCCAAAACCGAGTTTCTAATACTTAGCAACCTTGAGATTTGAAATTAACACTGCCCAGTACTTAGCCGCAAAAACAGAAAGAAAAAACACCCTACTCGGTTGACACACTCCTTCTTTTCTTTGCAGTTTTTTATGTGTTCATTGACCTTTGGCTTGTTCTCTTGCTTGCCATGAAGCCGGGTTGCGGACAGCAGCAAATTCGAAGAGTTGGCCCTTAGGTTTAAACACACTACTAGACATGCATATGGAATTCCGAGTAGACAAACGGAGTAGACAAAGTAGAGAATATAAATGACACAGAAAAAGTTTGGCACAGGCAGTCCTGAGTTCGAATTCGGAGTGCCGACTTGGAATTTAACTCGGTAAGGGATACATACAATGTTTGTTCAGGAATGAAAGTGACAGAGTAGAGCTATATTCTAGGGACGCTTGGATTCTTCTTCGGATTTATCCGCCCTGTTCTTCTGTGCTGCCTGTGCGTCAATGAGGTAGTACGCATCATTCTGCAGAGCCTTGCTCACAATGAAAGGCCCTTCCCACGGAGGGGAAAGCTTATGCATCCTAGCAGTGCGTTGCACAAGCCCAAGGACTATGTCTCCTTCTCGTAAAACCCTTGAGATTACTTTCCGGCTATGATAGCGTCTCCGATTATGTTGATATACAGCTGAGCGCGATAGAGTTAATTCTCTTGCTTCCTCGAGCAGATCAACATAATTTTCTCGGGCTTCTCTTTCCTCCGCCTCAGTAAATAGGGTTGGTCTGGGTGAGTCATGCTCAAGGTCAGTGGGAAACACGGCCTCTGCTCCATATACCAGGAAGAATGGTGCGTATCCGGTTGATCGGTTAGGGGTAGTCCTTAGACTCCACAACACCGCCGACAACTCGTCCAGCCAACAACCAGGGGTTCTCTGTAATGGCTCAATTAGCCTTGGCTTTATTCCGGATAGGACCATGCCATTAGCTCTTTCAACTTGTCCATTTGAAGCCGGATGGGCGACTGATGCAACGGCCAGCCGGATCCGCTTCTCCTTGCAGAATCGAGCAAAGTCTCCCTCAGTGAAATTAGTTCCATTATCTGTGATGATCACATGCGGGTATCCATATCTCAGGATGATATCTTTCAAGAAACTCACTGCTGTGTTTCCATCACATTTCCAGATTGGCTTCACTTCAACCCATTTGGTGAACTTATCAACCATGACCAAGATGTGAGTCATATTGCCCCGAGCTGGCTTGAAAGGACCCACCATATCCAAGCACCATACAACAAATGGCCAAGTGATGGGGATGGTCTGAAACTCGGATGCTGGTGTGTGTATCTTGCTTGCATATCTCTGGCATCCGTTGCACTTCCTCACTAGATCTTCTGCTTGTCGCAAGGTAGTGAGCCAAAATAATCCATGCCGGAAAGCCTTGTTGACTAGAGCCCGAGAAGAGGCACGGTGCCCGCATTCTCCTTGATGTATCTCTCTGAGAATTTCTTTTCCCTGTTCTGGCTCAACACAACGTTGGAGTACACCAGTATGAATTCTCTTGTGCAGCTCTTTGTTGATGATAGTGTAGGCCTTGGATCTTCTCTGTATTTTCCTGGCCATGACCTCGACACTTGGCAAGGTGCCATCCATCAGGAAGGATAGTATGGGCAGAGCCCAGTTCGGCGCGGGCCGAATAGGAAATATAGGTTCATTCTCTTCCATTGGATCAACCACCATGACTTGTTTCGAGTTGGAGACGAGTCCCCGAATCCCCGAGTATTGGGAAATCATCCCCTCGATGAAGTTGACAGTCCCTGAGTTAGGAGAGGCAGTACGCGGGTTCTCCTTCGTGCTCTCCTAGTCAATTTCCATGGGAACAGCCTCCGAATCCGGCAGAGCCGGGATGAATATTGACTCCGAGTTGGGTGATGGCTTGATAGAGGGCTTCCTCAGATGCTCCAAAGCGATCCTAGGCGGGATGAATTGCGGACAAGACGCCAACTTGGATAGAGCATCTGCTGCATCATTTTCAGCTTGGTGGATGTGATGGAACTCACACCCATCGAAGAATCCGGTCATATTTTGGACCGGGAACCGGTAAGACGCCATGTTGGACTACCAGATCCAAGTCACCATAACACACAATCCGCCGGATTCCAATCTCCTTGGACACTCTCATGCCATGGACCAAGGCTTCATATTCGGCTACATTATTGGATGCCGAAAAAATAATTTGAAGCATACTTGAGTTGGTACCGCTTGGGTGAGGTGAGCACGACACCGGCACCGAGCCCTTGTTTCAGAGCCATCGAAATGCATCCTCCATAAGTTTGTTTCCGGCAAGGGAGGCTCATACTGCATTTCGGCCCAATCAACCAAGAAATCCTCCAAAGTTTGAGACTTGATTGCTTCTCTTCTTGCGTGCAACGGGGTGTACACGGCTAGCTCAATTACCCACTTGGCCACCCGGCCACTTGCATCCTTGTTGCCCATAATCTCCGAGATGGGAGCAGTTCTCACCACTGTAATTGGATCCTCCTTTAAATAGTGCTTGAGCTTCTTAGCACCCAGGTAGACGCCATAAGTCATCTTCTGGTAGTGAGGATAATTTTGCTTGGAGCTGGATAGCACTTCACTGAGATAATACACCGGTCTCTGCACGGTTTTTCCTTCTTCTTCTTGTTCCACTACCACCAGCACACTTTCTACCCGGTTGGTAGCTGCAATATAGAGCAGCATTGGCTCCTTAGGCAGAGGGCTTGCCAGAATGGGAGCGGTACCCGGCATGGTCTTGAGTTCCTTGAATGCCACATCAGCTTGTGGGGTCCAGATAAATTTGTCACTTTTCTTCATGAGCTGATAGAGAGGCAAGGCCTTCTCACCCATTCTACCCAGGAACCGGCTAAGTGAAGCCAAGCACACGGTAATTTTCTGCACATCCTTCAGTGACCTTGGCAAAGACATGCTCTCAATAGCTTTTATCTTGGAAGGATTGGCTTCAATGCCCCGACTAGACACAAGAAAACCGAGTAGCTTTCCAGCCGGGACGCCAAAGGTGCACTTGGTTGGATTCAATTTTATCCGGTACTTCCACAAACTTGCAAAATTTTCTTCAATGTCACTCAACAGTGTGTGTTTTTCTTTGGTTTTTATGACAATGTCATCCACATACACCTGCACATTCTTGCCTATCTGGTCATGCAGGCATTTCTGCATGCACCTCTGATATGT
This sequence comes from Alopecurus myosuroides, assembly GCA_028641055.1. Classification (NCBI taxonomy): domain Eukaryota; kingdom Viridiplantae; phylum Streptophyta; class Magnoliopsida; order Poales; family Poaceae; genus Alopecurus; species Alopecurus myosuroides. Next base: position 589,748,184 of record CM054057.1, on the reverse strand, counting down.
GTCCCCAGCATTCCTCAAACCAAAACACATAACACGATAGCAATAAGCCCCGTACGGGATAATAAAAGCAGTCTTTATTTGATAAGACGGATTAAGAGGAATTTGGTGAAAACCATAGTAGGCATCAATAAAAGACAAAAGCTTGCACCCGGCAGTGGAATCAATCACCTGATCTATCCGGGCCAGTGGGAACGGGTCCTTGGGGCATGCCTTGTTCAGGTCGGTGTAGTCAACACACATGCGCCACACCACAGCAACCATGGGGTCATCCTTCTTTTTCTCCACCATGACCGGATTGGCCAGCCAATCCAGATGCAGCACCTCCATGATAAATCCACTTGTCAACAGCCTTGTGATCTCGTCACCAATGACTTTCCTTCTTTCCTCCGCAAAGGGGCGCCTCGCCTGCTTAACCGGCTTGGCATCATGCCGCACATGTAAAGAGTGCTCAACCAACTCCCTCGGGACACCCGGCATATCCTGATTGGACCATGCAAAGACATCCCGATTCTCACGGAGGAAGTGGATGAGCGCGCTTTCCTATTTCTCCTCCAATCCGGCGCCAATGATGGCCCCACGCTCCGGGAACTCTGGGCCAATCCGCACCTTCTTCGTCTCTTGGGAGGCCTGGAATGTGGCTCCATGTTGAGAGCTCGGCATGCCAGGCATACCGAGTTGAGCGGCTTGTGCCAGTGCCACCACCTCATGTATCTTCTTCTTCTCGGCCGCAATGACCATGGACTCGGCTAGCCGAGATCAAGCAGATGCACAGTCCAAGGAGTGCTTGTAATCACCCGAGATAGTGATGATGCCATTGGGACCGGGAAGCTTCATCTTCAGGTATGCCGCATAAGTTGAGGCCATGAACTTGGTCAGAGCAGGCCTGCCGAGCAGAGCATGGTAGGGGCTCTGAAGATCAACCACCTAAAACTGCAGACACTCGGTCCGGCAGTTCTCCCTTGTGCCAAAAAGCACATCGATCCAAATTCGGCCAATAGGAGTACAAGACACTCCCGGTACAATGCCATGGAAAGTGGTCTGGCTGGGTAGCAGCATGTTCTCGGCAACGCCGAGCTTACCCATAGTATCCCGGTACATGATGTTGATACTGCTCCCACTGTCAATCAACACCTTGCTGAATTTCACATTCTTCTTGGACCCCAGGAAGGTTGGGTCCACTACCAGAGCATAAGTACCCGGATTAGGCATGACCTTGGGATGATCAGCTCTAGACCAGACAGTGTCTTGGTCGCACCAGGGCAAGTAATCCGGCACCGCCGGCATTACAACGTTTACTTCCATCGCGCGCCTGCGCTGAAACTGCTTGTCATATGGCTCGGTGGTGAACACCATGTGGCTCTCATGATGCTCCTGGTACTGGTTCCGGTCTCGACCACCGTCATTGTTGTTGTTGTTGTTGTTGTTGTCGGTGTAGTACTGGTGGTTGTTGTTGCGGTTGTTGTAGTTGCGGTTGTCCCCCTGAGCCACTTGATTTACATTCTCTCTTCGCCAGTTCTTGGCTGGCCTGGGGCATCTGCCCGAACATGCTGCACACTGGGACCTGGAGCCGGAAGAGGAGGAGTGGGAGGCAGTTGGCCAAAGCACTCACTCTTAATCCGTGCCACCAGCTGCACTGCCGAGTGGTGTGATTGGCCGGCCTGCTTGGATGCCGAGTGTGAAAGCTGCATGGCCCATCCTTCATGGTCTCAAAGATAAATCTCTGAGCAGCATCACCGGACTCCTGGGGGGCATTGTTCTGCTGAGGAGCATTGTACTGCTTCTTGAAGTTCTGGCCCTGATTCTGGTTTTTCCCATACTGGGGCCCAGCAGTTTTTTGCCTCTGGCTGCTCCCGGCAACAGCAAGATCTTGTTTCACAGCGGCTACATGCTTCTATCCATATCTGGCATCAGGGCGATCATCTCTTCTCTTATTGCGGAAGTCTTGGCGGTCATTGCGTCGGGCACCATCATTGTTTCTTCTCCTCGGCTCGAAGGAATCAAGCAGATGCTGCGTAGGGTCACCGAGAGCATACATATCTGCAATGTTGATTGTCTCGGCGAGCGTACTCGGCATCTCCCTTTGCAGCTTCTGCCATAGCATGCTGCCATGCCGACAGCCTTGAGCGAACCAGGCAATGTCCTGTGACTCATTCACACCCTCGCAGGTGTTCCTCAGTGTGCTCCACCGAGTCAGATAATCCCTATCAGTTTCTTCCTCCCTCTGCTTGCACGCAGAGAGCTGCTGCGCCTATTCGGCCTCTTCTAAGTGCTTGTGAAGTTGCTGATGAAGGCTTCCGAGAAGTCGAGCCAGCAGTTGACGCTGTCTCTCGGTAAATTGTTGATCCAGAGCCGGGCTGGGCCTTCCAACATCTGAGGCACATACCTCACAGCCCATCTCAGGTTACCGGCGACAACGTACACAGCAGTGACATAGTCATTTAGCCAGTCATCTGGCTTGGTGCTTCCATCATAGGTCTTAGTCCCCCTGGCCAACTGGAACTTGGGCACAGCTGGCTCTCCCATGATCCTGGGACCAAAGCAATTTGGTCCGGGTGGTCCCCGGCCTTCTATCTCCTCGGACAGGTAGATCATCTCCAGCTTGTACCTTGCATCACTTGGCTGCAACATCCTGGCTCCTAACCGAGCTGCAACATCTCTTGGGTCGACGTACCCGGCTTGCTCCATTGCCGATTACCCGTCATTGTAGCGGTCCTGGTGCACATGACCGGTTTGAGCAACCGGGTTGACCACTACAACAACTGCTTGTGGCTGAACAACATACTGAACTGGGTTGGCAACATGGCGCCGAGATGGGCCATCTCGGTTTCCTCCTTGCCCTTTTTGGTGAACTCGGGCGGCCTGATGGCCAGTACCTGCAGCATTGTGTTTCTGTCCGGCTGCCGCTCTACAACGTGATGTTTACTCGTGACAGCCGGATCATACACCTGCATCTGTTTGTTCTTCCCAGAGTTCACACTCTGAGCCCTCTCACCGCCGGGAAGCGGTGATGAGGCCTGTCCTCCGGATCTTGCCCCATGCGACTGAACCATATGGGACGCACCAGCTCCTGGATTTTCTTGCCGGAAAGCCTGATTCTGCCTGCCAGCTTCAAGAACTAACTCGTTGAGCCGGTCCTTTTGCCTAGCGCGAGCCTCACTAGATAGGTGCGGCAACTCGGTGGCAACTGCCTCGGTGGCTCTAAGTGTTTTGGCATGAGAGCTATATTTTGGCCTACCAGCCGAGGTCATGCTACCAGATTTGCTAGCAGCTCTACCATCCCTAGCTAGTTCATCACCTAGGTTGCGACGAATGATTCCTATCTTGCTAGGATTTCTAGCAACAGGAGTAAAACCATGGGCTCTATTGTACTCATTTTGATCAAGGTTGAGCTCAAGCCTAACCTTTTCCAGGTCCTGGGCCTCCTGGAGCAAGGCCTGACACTGCTGCTCGAGTTGCGCCCTCACCACAGCCGGATCCGCATCCGTGGCGAGAGGCATGCCCAGGTTCTCGACGACACCGGCAAGAGGCGCCGGTATCGCTATCGATGTAGAAGGAGCCTTGTAGCCCGGTTGGTTCTGGGGCTTGTCGTAAGGCTTGTGGCCCTGGCGAGCAGCCGGCTCGTCGACGACTTTGGGCGCAGTGGGCGCGCCTTTCCTGGCAGTAATAGCCGGGCCAGTCATCATCACCTCCACGCTGCCCGCAGAGCAGCCGGTTGGCTTCCCGCAGACAGCGAGAATGGCAGGAGGGTCCGCAGCAACGAGCACCACCTCGGGGTACTCGCGGATGACGGTGGTGGCGACGTACACCAGATGCGCGCTGAAGGAGAGGACGAAGACGCCTTCAGGCCAGCGCCTGCCGCAGAAATCACCAGCGTTGTCGGTGACGAAGTCGAGGGAGCCGAATCTATGGACAAGGCCACAAACCACGCGCTCTCCCAAACGAGAAACGGGTCCCGTCCGGATATGCACCCCAGCCAGCGCCGCTGCTGGCCCCACGGTGGGCGCCAACTGTCGTGGTTGGAGAAGACAGATGCCATAGGATGGCTAAAGTTTGGGGCCGATGGACACTGTAGGTATCCCGGGAGGGATCGCACGCGTAACTGGCGCGCTCAGAACACTGCAAACAGCACAATCTACCCAGGTTTGGGGCCCTCGTGTGGAGGTAACACCCCTACTCCTGCCTTTCTCTTTGTATTATGGTATGCCGAGTACAAGAAATCCTCTCTCTCTCTCTCTGTGTATCTCTCTCTGTGAGTAGCAATGGTTCTAGTCTGTTGCCGAGTAGCTCGTGATCAGATCGACCGATTGGGCGACCCCCGCGCAGGACGGGGAAGGTCACCTAATATACTGGTGGCCAACCACTATTTTACAAATACAAGGACGGAGTAGACAACTCCACTGTGCAGCGGCGCATGCCTCCGTGTTTTCGCTGACAGCGTCGCCAGAAAGTCTCCGCGGTAGGCCGCTGACATGTCTTGTCCACCTTATCAGTCTCTACGGTAGGCCGCTGACATGTCCTGTCCCCCTTGTCAGTGACAGGACTTGACAGCCCCCATACCATACTGTACCCACATCTGGATACAGATAACCACGTACCTAGTAAGTTGAACCGCACGTCGGTATGGCCCCTGGATACACGGGATTCACCTCAACGGCTCCATTGACTTTGCCTCCGAGTAGAACAGCTGCTTCTCTACCCGGATCACCCGAGTGTTACCCGGCTGACCCAGACATGTACTTCAATCTTCCCTCTTGCCTCTTGTTCTTCCTGTCAGATAGCGTCAACCGGATACCATCCTATCCGGATAGCCGCCTACCCGGTAAGTACCAACTCGGTACGGCCGAACTCGGTAAACAATACCTTGGACTCCATTTCTCACCTGCCTTACCCCTACTCGGGGGTAGCCCCTCGACATGGAACCTACACAACACAATTAAATCACTTTGCCCCGACAAAGCAGTGAGGTTGTCAATCTCACCGGTTTTGCTGAACACAAAGAGGTTAAACGTATGGTGTTGAAAACAGTAGGAAAATAGTAGGAACAGTATGAGAGCAGTATGAAAGCAGTAGGTGAATTATCAGTATGAGGAAAAAAGACCGGGGTCCACAGTTCACTAGTCGTGTCTCTCCGTGAAAGATAAATAACACGTATGGTGAACAAATTACAACTGGGCAATTGACAGAAATGAAGGCTGCACCGTAGTGCATATGCAAGACATAAAGATTACTATGTGATTCATGCGGGCATTACAACAAGATACATAGACCGTTATCCAACTGCATCTATGACTAATAATCCACCCTCTGAATATCATCCGAACAAACGTTGGGTATTAAGTTGCAAGCAACAGATAATTGCAGTAAGCAAATTATGTAATATAAACAATAACATCATCCTTAGACAAAGCATTGTTGTTTTGTCCCTAATGGAAATAGCACATCCTCCATCTGTCACATTTCTGTCACTCGAGCACAGATGCAAAGGAGGCATGAACCCATGATACGTCATAAACATATCCCTAATTTCTGATGCTCCATAATCATATTATGCCAATTGCTACATGTTTTCTCCCTTATTTATAGCATTTTTATACGTTTTCCGGGACTAACCTATTAACAAGATGCCAAGTGCCAGTTCCCTATTTTCTGTTGTTTTTGGTTTCAGGAAAGTTGTTCTGGAAACATTCTCGGAATTGGACCCCACAAATCCCGAAGTGCCTATTTCCCCCAGAAGCATCCAGAACACCAAAGAGGAGTCGAAGACGGGCATCAGGGGGGCCACACCATAGGGTGGTGTGGGTCCCCCTGGCGGCGCCATCTATGGGTGTGGGGCCCCCTAGCCTCCACCGCCTCTGCCCTTTCGCCTATTTATTCCCCCTGACGGCGTCAGTTTTCTTCAGCAGTTTTTAGAAGGGGAGCGCTTGCTCGCCTAACCTTGCGATGAACCAGCTGAGGGCTGCCAGTTGTCCCGCGAGCTCCCGCATGCCGCGAAGATTTGTTGGTTCTTTCATCGTCAAGATCGCCTGAGTTTTCTCCGGGTTGGCTTCAATTCCTCGGGCAGAGACCAGATAGCCGAGGAGTTGTCCCGCGGGAACCCCGAAGACGCATTTTGTCGGGTTGAGCTTGATTCTGTATGCGTCAAGGGCGTCGAATGTCTCCCTGATGTCCTCGAGGAGTGTGTCCTCCACTCGAGTCTTAATGACGATATCGTGAACGTACAGTTGTACGTTCTTGCCAATGAGCTTGGCGAGGCATTTTTGCATGCAGCGCTGATATGTTGCGCCTGCATTTTTTAGCCCGAAGGGCATTGTCGTGTAGCAGTATACACCGTGTGGTGTGATGAATGCTGTCTTTTTCTCATCCTCCTGCTTCATCCTGATTTGGTTGTAGCCCGAGTAGGCGTCCAACAAGGAGAGGCGTTGACAGCCTGCTGTAGAGTCCACGATCTGTTGGATCCGTGGTAATGGGAAGTTATCCTTGGGGCATTGTTTGTTCAACGATGTGTAGTCGATGCACACGCGAAGGATGTCAGTATTTTTTATTGGGACCAACACTGGGTTTGCTAACCAGGTGGATATCTTGATTTCCGTCATGAACTTGGCGGCTAGCAATATGTTCACCACTTCTCCGAGTGCTTTCTGTTTCGGCTCGTAAAAGCGTCGGGTGGTCTGTTTGACTGGATTTGCATCTTTAAACACTTCAAGTGAGTGCTCGGCGACCTCGCTGGGTATTCCAGGCATATTTGAGGGGTGCCAGGAGAAAATCTCCCAGTACTAATGGAGGATTTCGACGAGCGCGCCTTCCTATGCGGATGATAGGGTGGTGGACACGTTCGCCGTCTTCGCGGATTCTATCGGGTGCACTTGATGCTTTCGAGTGTCGTTGCTCGGGCTGAACTCGAATTCTGGGGCGTTCTTTTTGGTGAGTGGTGATACGTCTCCAACGTATCTATAATTTATGATTCTCCATGATGATATTATGCCAATTACTACATGTTTTCTCCCTTCTTTATAGCATTTTTACACGTTTTCCGGGACTGACCTATTAACAAGATGCCAAGTGCCAGTTCCCTGTTTTCTGCTGTTTTTTATTTCAGAAAAGTTGTTCTGGAAATATTCTCGGAATTGGACCCCACAAATCCCGAAGTTCCTATTTTCCCCGGAAGCATCCAGAAGACCGAAGAGGAGTCGAAGACGGGCACCATGGGGCCCACACCATGGGGTGGGGCTCCCCCTTGGCCGCGCTAGGGGGTGGTGTGGGGCCCTAGGGCTCCACCGCCTTTGTCCTTTCTCCTATTTATTCCCCGCTGATGGAAAACCCTAAACACATCGACCTTTTCCACAAAATACATTTGTAGCTCCGCCGCCGCCACCGACAAGTTTCAAGGGACATATCTCTGTTCTGGCACCCTGCCGGGGTAGGGAAGTGCCCCCGGAACCATATCCATCGACTCCACCGCCATATCCATTGCCGTTGCTGTATCCTATGATGAGGAGGGAGTAGTTCTCCTCAAGGCCGAGGGCTCTACCGGTAGCTATGTGGTTCATCTCTCTCTCTCTCTACCATGGTGTGATCTATATGTGATCGTTAGCTTTGTAATCTAGTTGAATTCGTAGATGTTACTCTTCATCCTTTGCTACTCAAGTGCTTTATTCATATAAACTTTGGAGTCACCTTGTCTCTCGGTGTGAAGGTGACAGTGTGCACATCGTGTGTGTCTCCTCTATGAATTGTGGTGTTTGTCTAGTACCATCTAGGGCGCTCATAGTGACAGTGTGGGGTTAACTTGACATGGGAATGCTTACTTGAAGGAATGCTTTTTGTAGCCCTACGCAATGATTAGTGTTTATTATTTGTTATGAGATTTCCGTAAACACTTTGATCACGGTGTAAAGGTGACAGTGTGTGCACCGTGTGGTTTAGCATTATATTTATATTTTGTGTTGGATAACCCTATGAAATTGTGGTGTTTGCGTGGAACAAATATGGGTCCCATGGTGATATCATGGGGGTTACTTGGTTGGGAAAGTGCTTACTCTGAGGAGTGTTGTTAAAGCCCTACGCATGGATTGGTGTTGTTATTCGACCGGAGAGTGGTTAAGAGTAGCATAGTGAAGAGAAGATATTTAGTAATTCAATTATGTGATCATTGTTGAGAGTGTCCATTAGTGAAAGTAGGATCACTAGGCCTTATTTCCAAGCATTGAAACACCGTTTTCCGCCTGTTCTGCTACATGTTTGCTTGCTGCAATTTTTATTTCAGATTGCTATTATCACTTATTATCATCCATATTACTTGCATTTTACTCTCTCTTCGCCGAACTAGTGCACCTATACAACTGACAATTGTATTAGGTGTGTTGGGGACACAAGAGACTTCTTGTATCTTGATTGCAGGTTGCTTGAGAGGGATATTTTTGACCTCTACCTCCCTAAGTTCGATAAACCTTGGGTGATCCACTTAATGGAAACTTGCTGCTGTTCTACAAACCTCTACACTTGGAGGCCCAACACTGTCTACAAGAATAGAAGCGTGCATAGACATCAAGTGGCATCACATAGTTATCCATGGTTTTTGCCAACTCTTCCAGCTCCTCTTGCATCCCGAAGGATTCCGCGAGTTCGTTAAACTTGTTGTCGCACTTGTCTGACTTCTAGAAGTCGTCGTTTATGGTTATTGTGATGTATTCCCCTGGGTGTTTGAGCTTGAGGTAGGCATAATGGGGTACTGCCATGAATCTCACGAACGCTGTTCGGCCGAGAATTGCGTGGTACTGTGATGGCTAATCGGCTACCTCAAAGTCGAGGAATTCTCTCCTGTAGTTTCTTGGGTCTCCGAGTATTACCTCCAAGTTGATAGTTCCGAGTGGTTGGACGGCTTTCCCTGGTACTATCCCTTGGAAGGATGTTTTCGATTCTGCGAGTCCGTCCAGGTTCTTGTTCATCTTGCGGAGTGTGTCCTCGTATATGATGTTGATTCCGCTGCCACCGTCCATGAACACCGGGGTCGGGCTAGGTCGTAGTTGCCTATTTGCGCCTGGTTGACGGGCGCTGCGTGTCCTGGTCGATACACCCGTGAAGGTGGTCCACTTTGGAGAAGTTTATCGGCTGCTCTGACATCTTCAGGTATTCATTCTTGGACAGTGGAGCCTATACTGCCATGATAACTTGGCGTGTGTTCGTCTTCTGGACTCTGCGGGACGGGCAGACCTTCTGTATCATTCCCAGGAGCCCCTATGGATTCGGGTATCCGTTAGCTCCTTGGTTTGCGGCGGGTGGCGCTGGTAGCACGGCTAGCATGTTTTGGTGTCCTGCGGGTGGAGGCAGGGGTGGTGGTTGGTGCATGATGTTTCTTCCTGGTAGTTGCGGGTATCCCTGGCTAAAGGCGTCCCTGTGCTTCTTTGTGTATGCCTCGTGGATGTCCTGGAACTTTCGGCATTCCATGAGGAGGTGAGTAGCCTTGGTTTTGCCCGTTTGCTTATCTGTAAATAGATGCAGGGAGCAGTATCCGTCAAGGTCCTCCTCAGGGTGTTTTGTCATCTGGTTTTGGTTTCCATTCGCGATTTCCACGGGGTCCGTTATCGTTATTTCTCATGAACTTAGCCGCTACTAGTTCCGATTGATCCTCTTGGTCGTACTGTTGTCTCTTCCTCTCCCGGTGGTCGCCGTTGCGGTCCACATCAGGCGCGGGTGAGAAAGCTTTCTCGTTGCGCAGGGACTCCTCGCCATTCGCCCATCTGTCTGCTATCGCCATTAACTCTCCGATTGAATTGGGTGCAGATCGACCCAGTTCCTCTCAGAAAGGGGCGCGTCGAGCACCTTTGGTGAAAGCCTCGACTGCTATTTCCTCTGATATGTTTCATGTTGTGTTCTTTAGTGTCGTCCACCTCTGGATGTACTCGCGGGTAGATTCGCCACTTTTCTGCTTGCAGGCTCGCAGCTCCTCGACAGACGCCGGTCGTTTGTATGTCCCCTGGAAGTTCTTCCTGAAGTCGCAGGTAAGATCGTCCCAGGATCTGTAGCACGCACGCGGTCTTCCTTCGAGCCAGCTTCGGGCTGCCCCTACGATGTGCAGGTTCTGGTACTCCATTGCTGTGGTTTTGTTCCCATGCTGGCATTTTACTGTGGTTAAGTAATCCGAGAGCCAGGTCTTGGGTTCCTGCGAGCCAACATATTTTGGGACTTCCGATGTGAGCTTGAATCTCTTGGGCATCGGCGCCTCGTGGATGCTGCTGGTGAAGCACATTATGCCGCAGGCTTCCTCGTCAGAGGAGGTGGATGATGATCGGGCGCGGTTCCGACGTGCGCGGGCCTTGTCGACCTTGCTCTGCACAATGTATCCTCTCGCGTCATATGGAGTTTGGTCGCGGTTGTCCTCTTGCCGAGGTTCCCTGCTGCAATGTCGCGACCGGCTTCCGTGGTGCCGTGGTCTGCTATCTCGGTTTTGCGGGCTATCGTCATTGCTGTGCGGGCTATCGCCACGGCGCCAGGCTTCTTTTCCTCTAGAGCAGCGAGGTGATCCCTTATCTCCTCTCTTTGAAGACATACTCTCGCGTCTGCGAGGTGTTTTGTCCACCCGAGGGGTTTTATCAGCTTCCGGAGTTGCCGTGTGCTAGCGGTTCTGGGCGGCGATCGCTACTCCGGCAATACCTAGCCCCTTCTAGACTTGCAGGTGTTGCTCCGCGCGGGGGTCGTTTTCGGGCGGCTGGTACGCTTGCAAGTACGTAGCGGCAGCCAGAACCGCGGCGGCGGAGGTATTCGGGCATACGTTGCATTCATCATCGACGTGCATGAGGGAAGTATCGAGAGATTTGCTGACTTTGCTAAGGGACCCTTGGTCCAGGCGAGCAGTTTTCGAGACGTACTTTTTCTTCGGAGGCTGGTTTCCCGTCGATTGGGTCCTGGAGAGTGCCGCATGGCGCGCACTCGAGGCTTCCGCCGCTTGCTTCCGTGCTTCCAGATCCTTGCGGGCTTCCCCTAGCTGTCGGCTTTTCAGCAACAGGTGATAGTGGTATGCCGTCAGGTCCTCTTGAGTGGATGTGCGTGCTATCGGTTGGCCCGAGTATATTGATGCTTTCGCTTTGAGCTAGGAGGCCCGTGAGACCTTGATGCGCTCTCGCGCTTCTTTGCTCTCCTCCGTTTTGTTGGGTCCTTCGGCTGAATCTGCCATGCAGACTTGGGCCAGATATGGCGCGTGAGTCCTAGGTGTGGGCCAGCGGTTCTCGCCGAATCTGGAGGGTTCCTCAGTTGAGATAGTGTGGAAGTCGCGCGTGTTGAGGAGGATGGAGCCACCGTCGGGCGCTGGGTCGCGACCAGCGTCATCATATGGTGACTCCAGGATCGCCGGGCTCGAAACAGATTCAGAGTCCGATTCGCCGAGCTCGATTTGGTCGGGGAAACGCATAATTCCTGCCTTGCTAGCGTGGAAGTGGAGACTGCCGAATGTCAGGCTGACGCTCTTCTTTAGTTCGATGAACGTCGGGCGAGATTCCGACGAGTGGGGCGCGTAGACGAACGACCCGAAGCAGATCGGCTCCGTTGGTGTCGATGATCCCGGGCTCCAGCTAAAGCTCGGTGAAGATGAGGCCAAAGATGTCGTGGATCCAGCGCCTACCGTTCCCATAGACGGCGCCAATTGTCGATTAGTCATATCGACAAGTCCCTTGGATATTCCGATAGGGTTTTGATTACGAGAACAAAGTAGGCGCTGGTGAAAATCATCGGCTAACAGTGGCACAATTTACCCAAGTTCAGTGCCCTCGTAGAGGTAAAACCCTTACTTCTGCTCTTCTGATCTGTATTGTGAGTAGATCGATTACAAAGGTGGGTGCGCAAGCCGAGAGATTGGATCGCGAGCTTATGGCTATGGTGGTGGAAAAAAATAGATTGAATCCCCTTCCCCGTGGTTCTCTGAGCCTTTAAATAGATGGCTGAGTCTCAAACCGTACCGGGGGGGGGGGGTTACAAACCCTAACTCTAGGTCGGTTGGGAACTTTCCTTCTTAACCCGCAATTTTTGCGGGTGGGCTTCCACTTGGCCTTCTAGAGCTGCGGGGTAGCCCTTGCATTGGGCCTTGGACCGGGTAGGCTCACTCGACAGGTCCAGGAGTAATCCCCACGTCAGTAGCCCAGAGTGTTTATTCGACTAAGAATAGTCGGGTAAGCATCAAAGTTCGTTCTTGGATTTTGCGACTAGCCATTCAATCGCCTGGCTTAAAGGGTGTATACCTTGCATGTGATGTGCTCACGTCACATGTAAAGGCTCGATAACACATAGACATGTTTGATAACTTACCAAACAATAACCAACAGTGGGACTGTGGATGCCCATGATGGCTCCTATGTGTTCAAGAAGATCGAGGGAACCTTACAAGATACTCATTGCATGTATTCTCGTAACTTTCTAATACCAACAATATCAAGAGGTGAGACTATGTGATCAAGTTGGATAAAACTCGTTGATCATAAAACATATAAAAATCATTACCGATACCGTCCTCTTTTCTCATCCATATCCCCAATGTCCATGTGATAAATCACACTTTGTATGGACATACGATTGGTTGAAATTGGTGATACTGAGAGGGACCAGATCATAGTATCTCTCTATTATTTAGAGGAGTTAAGTACTAGTATTGATAGATCTCAGTTCCATTACACTTTCTATATTATACCCAGATGTCAACGTTACGATCCTCAGGAATGGCTAGACAGTTGACGGCATTCAAACTATAACTTTGATCGTGCGGTCACTAGATATTCTCATAGTATAGGAATTATAGTCAATGAAAACTTCATATTTACTTTGCTAAGTACATTACAATCATTTAGTCTCTTTTAGCTAGATCATATTCTTGGGTCCGTTCAGTACTATTGTTACCCTAACAATATTTTTATTTTTGTTTTGCTAGACTTTAACTAAGTCCACGATCAGGAAATTGTGATCATATCACAAACTATAAGCTAATATTAGAGACAATATTAGGAACTCTTTTTTGTTTATGTCTTCACACCCGCGCAAATATTTTCCTTCGAAAACTCACTTTTCACGAGCTATAGCGATTGTAGCACGATGACATAAACATAATCCCAAACTTGGAGATAGAATAATAACTGAATATTATTGTCTCTAGGGAATATCTCCAACAGTCTCACACTTGCACTAGAGTCAATAATACTATAGTTAGTATGATGATATAACACCTATGGAATTTCGGTGTTACTCACACTTTGCAGGTGTTTCCTTAAACCATTGTATTTCACCTTCTGATCTCATCAACTTGTGATAAAATTGTGTTGGATTTCTTAGGAATTAGAATTGCGTAAACCTGGCTCCGTAGTAGTATTAATAATTCAAGCGTCTCCTAATGAATTATCATACCGTATTTTGAAGGCTCACTAAGTTGAATGACTTTTATCTAATAACTTGCAATACACAATGTCTCACATTGGATTGCAACTATCCATAGTAATATACTGTAGAGTCTACTCATAATACTCTAATATTGATAATAATGCAACGTATGGTATTATTAATTGCAGAATCATAATATGAATTAAAAATCAGTAAAGTTATGATTTCGTAATTCCACACAAATACATATTTGACAAAATGTCACGATATTATTTAAAGCTATAAAAAATATCATTGAGTCGTTTTTACTTTGTAATATTACCGTAAAATATTTTTGTGAAAAAAACATCCCAACATAATATTTCTAGGTTCAGTTACAAACAATTAACTACTTCAGAAAAACTTTTAGCTAGACTTTCTCCATTATAGTCGTTTAAATAAAAAAATTAGCCAACAGAAATATACCATCTTGTGTGCCTATTCATGGCAATGAGATTGGTCAACCCACAAGTTTTATGATTTGATATCAACCCTTTCTATTTTGCTCACCAAGACTACGAAGGTCAAGTGTATTGCAATATATCAAGTCATGCTTACTTTTAAAATAAAATCTTTCATCTCATTGTAATTCGAAATTTCTTTCAGAATTATACTTAGCACACTCATCATATTCATGTTTGGTAAACTCCTTAATCTATCTCATAGATTTTGAATTTAATAAGACATTTTCGGGTATTTCATTAAAAACTCCTTTAAATCATTTTTATAGGGCAACTCTCTTTAAATTAGGCCTAGAGGAATTAAAATATCATATTTGGCTCAAACTGACTTTTATGCCCCTTCGCTTTGTATGACCTCCTTATTTCATTAATATGACTAGCTTAGCACTCATATTTCATATTACCCCAGTAATCCAAATTATTTACATTTACCAATTAATTTGCTAATTGATCCAATAACATCACCAAGCAATTGATATGATAATTTTTCAAATCATCATTATCACTCATTCGTCCTTATTTAATCAAGACTAGCTTTATGAAAATAAAATATTCATATATCTTTTTCTTTGCGAAAATATTCATTTTCTTTTGATGTAATATCACTCCAACTAATCTCAAGATGATATCTTGGGGTTAACATGAATATATCCCTTATCATGGATTTATATGACAATCCAATGTCATATATATATATATATGAGCACTATTGTCCTGTTTGTTTTGTTTTCGACTTCATGGACATTGTCTCGGAATTTTGATGACTACGTCACAAAGTGAATATTATATCAAATTTCTCATATGACCTTTATTTAATATTAAGTTCAAACTTTATGCATCTCATACATAAATTCCTGGATAAGGTGATGAATTGGAAACATTTGCATATTTCCTCTTTCATTCAATCCTTCCTCCAAAGATTCACAATCTTAACTTAATATAATTCCCACCTCTCTATCATGAAAATACACTTTTCTCCTTAATCCACTGTGTTAAAACACTTGGATTTAAAGTGGAAATTTACTACCAATAAATATATTGGTTTTATGCAAAACCCTTTAATCAATTATGCATCATGCTTGAGCAATATTGATTACTTGTAACTTTAATTACAATAACTCGAAGTTAAGTAATGACAATGCTACAATCTTAAACAAACAAAAATAATAATTGTCTTTAGTGGGTTGAGAATTATTTTTGTTTGATGCTTTTACTTATCACACCAAGACATTTTGAAAATTATAACCTTGCTTAAATCCTTGTGTCACAAAGATTTCATTATCACGATAATGTTGAGTCTCCCAAAATTAATCATTAGTAATATTGACTAAAAAAACTTTTTTTGTCAATCATGTAATAATTCTTATTAAGTACTTTTCTAGTTCAATCAAATTTCTTTGATATCAGTTTTGGATTCAAAATACTCCCACTGAATTTTATGGAACATTGAAACTTCAATTATTTCATCTATTTCACTTCATAATTATGATCAACTCATCATATTGAGTATTCAATAGAATTTAGTAAACTAAGAAAACTTCCATCCTTTATGTGAATTTAGAAATTCGCAAGTGACTAGCACTTTATGGATTTTTAGCTTTATTAAATAATTTGGAGACAATCTCTATCCTTGGTAAATCAATAAAAATAGTTATCTCCAATTTATTTAACAAGCCATAAAATATTACTTAAACTTAAGTAATAATTTGAATTAAAAAATTCATGATTTAACAATAAACTTAATGACATAACACAAGAAAGAAGATAATAAATTTTTGAATTCCCAAGCTTGGAATTCTCAGACATATTTTATAATTCAAAATCAACAAGGTTCACGAAATATAAATATTCATTACAAAATGATTGATGGTGCACATCTTGCACTCGTTGGGATACCCCAAGAGGACGGTGTGATGAGCACAGCGGTCGGAGTTTTCCCCTTAGTTAAGAACCAAAGTTATCAATCCAGTAGGAGAAGGAGGACCTTCGGAAGGTTGATGCCACCGACGGTGGTGCTCGCACTTCACCGGTGTCAGCAACAACGTGGAACCTGCACACAACACAACCAAACTTCACCCCAACGGTATAGTGAGGTTGTCAATCTCACCGGTCTTGCTGAAAACAAAGATTAGACGTATAGTGTGGAAAAACAGTGTATGCTTGCAGAAAGTAAAGAGAGCAGGAAATTGTTATGGTTTGTTTAACAGTCTGGAAAATGGACAGGGGTACATAGGTTCACTAGTGATGTCTCTCCATAAAAATAACATGATGGGTGAACAACTAACAGCTGGGCAATTGACAAATAAAGGTTGCACCGTAGTGCACATTATAACATGATGATTACTATGATATTTAGTGCGGGCATTACAACAAGATACATAGACCGACATCCATCTGCATCTATGACTAATAATCCACCCTCAGGTTATCATCCGAACCCCCTTAGGTATTAAGTTTCAAGCAACAGATAATTGCATTAAACAAAGTGTGTAATGTAAGCAATGATTATACATGCGGGTAATCTCACCGTTGTTTTCTCTCTAATGGCAACATCACATCCTCCCCTTTCACGTTTCTGTCACTCGAGCAAGGCAACGAGGAGGCATGAACCCACTATCAATCATAAATACTCCCTCTTGGAGTCACTAGCAACTACTTGGCCAGAGCAACCACTAGCAACGGAAAGCATGCAAGATCATAAATAGCATATGCAATAAAGACTATAATCAACTTGGCATAAGGTCAATATTCATCGGATCCCAGCAAACACGGCATATAGAATTACATAAGATCAATCTCGATCATGATAGGCAGCTCACGAGATCTAAACATGGAGGCATATGAGGAGGAGACAACCATCTAGCTACTGCTATGGACCCGTAGTCCAGGGATGAACTACTCACGCATCACTCCGGAGGCAGGCATGGTGATGTAGAAGCCTGCGGTGATATTTCCTATCCGGCAGGGTGCCGGACAACAGCTCCAGAACCCTCCAGATCTAGGGTTGACGACGACGGCGGCTGCGGAACTCATTCGGGATTTTTTATCAGGTGTCTCGGTTTTTCCATCCGGGGTATTAAATAGGCGAAAGGGCAGAGCCGGTGGAGGTCCAGGGGCCCCACACTACCCCCTGGCGCGGCCAAGGGGGGCGCCACCCTATGGTGTGGCCCCCCTGATGCCCCTCTTCGTCTCCTCTTTGGTCTTCTGGATGCTTCCGAGGAAAATAGAACTTCCGGGATTCGAACTTTCCAATTCCGAGAATATTTCCGGAACAACTTTTCTGAAACTAAAAAACAGCAGAAAACAGGGAACTGGCTCTATGGCATCTTGTCAATAGGTTAGTCCGGAAAATCGATAAAAATGACATAAAGAAGGGAGAAAACATGTAGCAATTGTCATAATATCATCATGGAGCATCAGAAATTAGGGATACATTTATGACGTGTCAATGATCAAACTCAAAATAACTATTATTTCGAAGTCCTAGTGTTGAACCTCTCTATTGACTTGGACTTTGTAGATAATGCAGCTTGTGTGGCGCCAATAAATGCATCTTCCACTTCAACTTCCATTCTTTCCATATCTATTGCCTCTATTCCTTTTTACACTGCTTGCAAGTTGAGAAACTTTAGTTTCCAATAACAAAATATCGTTGAGACAAGGAAATTTCAATAACTCATAAATCTTATACCTCATGTGGACTTTCCACTCGTCTTTATCGATTGGTGTAGCTATCACAGCATGGACGAAAACGCCCATCTCATCTACCATGAGCATATGGAAGACTTCTTCAAATTTCTTATCTACTTCCATCAGATTGTAACAAGCCACAAAACCGAAGTAATGTGATGGAAGTGACATGAAGAGTATGTGAACTTCTTGCTTTTCTGGAACCGAAAAATCAATATCCTTAAGCCTCTTCAGTATACATGTGAATTTGTCTTTGTGATCCCTCAATGAACCAACGCACATAGTTTGCACTTCAACGGTTCAGTATTAATCTCATAATGAGCATGAAAGACTTGCATGGAGAACCGATCCATTTAAACTTCCATGAGACAGAAGGGGTAGAAGTGTGGGTAAGAATCACCTAGCTCGGAACTCACCCTGTCCAGCATAATCACATAGACTTGATACTCTTCATCCCCCAATGGAGAATACTCTCTGTTAGGTGTCGAGACTTCAGTGTCTAGCACATGCTCTACCTCAAGACTTCTGAGAACAACTCGCATATCATGAACCCATTCATATAAGTTCACGCTTTACTTAGTTAAATTCTTTATCCCCAACATCGTATTCATATTATGTTTTCAACGGGATCCATCTCTACAATAAAACAAGTTTATTTAGACTCTGTAGTTCAAAACTAATTTGCACTACTTCATTTAATAAAATTAAAATTAAGATATGCTCACGCTAAAACTGTCCTCAAGCTCAGAGTGTTTTATACTTAAGTTTTTTTTTTCTTTTGGTGTAAGTACACACTGCCACCATAGTCGATCCCCTTGTGGAGGTATTAGAGAGAGCTAAGACCTCAGGACACATAGTTGGTGTGGTGGGACATCTTATACCCGGGAGCGGGTGACGCATCTCCAATATGCGGACGGCACCATGATCATGGTAGAGGTCTCGGAACTTGATATCATTAATATCAAGTTGTCACTCCTGTGTTTTGAGGCCATGTCAGGCCTCAAGATCAACTTCGATAAGAGTGAGATCATGATCCTAGGTTACTCCGAGAGGAACAACAACAGATTGCATACAAGCTGAATTATAGGTTGGCCGTATTCCCAGTTACTTATTTCGGAATGCCGATCCGCGATTATAGTATTTTAATTAAAGACCTTGACCCATTAGTAGAACGGGCCAAGGCAAAATCCAAACCATGGCAGGGGAGGTTTACCTCCAAGGGGAGTAAGACTATTCTGATAGATGCCTGCCTTTCAAGTCTCCCCATGTTATATCATGGGGTTATATCTATTGTCGAAAGGAACACATGTCAGCTTTGATAAAGAAATGTCCCTCTTATTTTGGCAAGTGTCTAACAACCATAAGAAATACCATACGGTCAAGTGGGCAGATTTTTGCGCCCCAATGAGCTTGGGGGCATAGGGATTATGAATTCTAGAAGCATGAACAAGGCCTTGATGCTGAAGTGGGTTTGGAGGATTCTTAGGAAGGATGGGGGCCTCTGGCTTCAGCTCGTGAAGGCTAAATACTTGAGATGTTGCCCCCTTATGGCCTGAGAGCGGAAGGAGGGGTCCCAATTTTGGAGATCGATCCAATCCATCAAGCATGAGATCGGGCTAGGGGTGACCTTCTGTGTAGGCTATGGAAGAAGTACCATGTTTTGGCTGGACTCATGGCTAGGGGGGCGTCCCCCCCCATGCATGAGTTCCCGGAACTTTTTGCGATATGTTTGGACCCGGAGGTCTTGGTTGCTAGGGAGGTGGGTGGTAGAATATTGGGTTCCGCCGCACCTCTGGCCCAGTGGAGACTAATAAATGGGAGCTTCTAGTTGCCAGCCTCCCATATTCTCTCCTAGAATCCCCGTACAACATCTCTTGGGCGCTTTCTCCTTCGGGTTATTATCAGGCCCTGTTTAGAAGACCTGTTATTTCTTGCACCTCCCATCTGTGGAAGGCCCCAATGTCGTTGAAGATTAAAATCTTCACTTGGCAACGACTACGAGATCGCCTTCCATCAGGCGTGGAGGTGTCCAGACGCTTGGGTCCAGGTGATGGCACATGTACGTTATGTGCGGTCCCAGAGTCGGGGACCCTTCCACAACTCGCTTTCTTTTGAGCTTCTTGGCAGAGGCGCTTGGGACTGAGCGTCAGGACCAAGACCTCGGCGAGCTCCTAGAAGTGCAGGCGAACCGTACCCATAGGAGAAGGCACCTCTTCTCGTTACTGTTTTCCGTGATGACCTGGATGATATGGACTATTCATAATCAAATGGTTATCGAGCGTGTATTTCTTAGACAGGTCTATGACTCTATGTTTAAATTCATGGCATTCTTGCATCGGTGCCATCTTCTATGTAGATAGCGGGACAAGGTTCGGCTGACCGCATAATTGAGGACCTTCTAACGGTGGCTCGCCGGATTTCCGCACCGTCCATTCGTTGAGTTGTACTCCTACGGAGTTGTATCCTCGTTTCTTTTCTTCTTTGGGATTTTATGTGTTCTTGCCCCAACGAAACTTTGTTTTCCGTTTTGAACTGATCACTGGTCACTTGACTGTGGATGGTTGCTTTATCTATAAACCGGTGAGTAAAGCTTGTTTTGAGGTATGTACACATTGCAATTCCTTGGCCAAGCTTCGGATTCAGACTCATGCGTGCGCTAAACCAGAGAAATAACCATGTCATGCTATACTTATTAGCGCAAAACGTCACATTAGGATGCAATATTTTGCGCAGCCCCTATCACATGCTTTACATATGAGCGCGTAAGTGTTTATGAATAGTTTATAACAAGAAAAATGCAATCATGGGAACAGTTTCTACCATTTATGTTTATACATGTATCTACTCGTTGCCGAGACGAGAAACGAAGAATAACGGCCATTCCATCTCAAAGGGCGGGATTTCCCGACGGCTAGTCCTGCCAAAGCTTGGCACCTTCTCCCTCTTGCCTGTCCGAAGATCTATTGTGCACACGTTTACATTGTTGTCCTTGACGAGCAACACGCCGCCCGTGTCGCAGAACATAAGCAAGCTCTTCTCAATAGGTGGGTTTAGCTCAAGAGCCGGAGCATGCAGCCACCTTGAAAGGGCCGCCATCCTGTTGACGCGTCCACACGTCTATAGGTAAGCCATGCACGTCCATGTGAAAAACCAGAGTTTCCCATCGACAATAGGAATTATGCCATGTCCAATTGGGATCCCAACCTTTGTTACGGAGGCCCGACATGTCTCGACGTCCACATCAATGGTATGCCAACTCAATTTTTGCGGCTTGTGAAGAGACAAAGGAGCCAATGTATTGTGCAACGCCACACAATGGGAGCAGGCGTTCCTTAATGGCTCATAGCCACTTATCCCCTTAGCAGCAAAAAGATAATTTCCTCAGCCTTATGCACCTTGTCTCGCCGGATGTGAAATTCGGTGTACGTGAGTAGTTGCCTATATATTGTATTTCCAAAAAAGGGGTATGGCCTTCTCAAAAAACTAATAATGTCCCGTTATTCTTTATTTGATGTTAATTGACATAAGTTAGATATAAATCATTTGGTTGGTAGAAAAAAGTATCAAATCTAAAATAATATGCGCATGAAAAGACCATGCTAACTGAAACATTTAAAAGTTTCTCAAAAGGAATTATTCGAGAGATGTTGAACTAAATTGGAAATAGGTGAGTAGGAACTTTATATTTAACACATGAAACTGGAAATAGGTGATTAGGAACTTGAGGGAAAAAAAAAAGACTTACATCACACCACACTCCTACCTCCCCGCAGCACCACTAGGGAGACCTGGGGTAACAGGCCGACAGGACAGGCCCAGCCAGAAGTGTGAAGAATCGATTGTAAAGAAACAAGAGAACGGAACAAATGAATCAACTCTTGTCTTATTCCATTGATGTTCAACATATTTATACAAAGGGAAGGGACGCGATGAAGAGATGCGTCCGTTCGTGAAGGGGTGCTTGGTGTGTCGGTTGCCATTCTACTAACCGACATAGAATATTACATGGGAGGATTATCCCTTTTATTTAATCTAGTAATTAAATCCTAACACTCCCCCTAATCCTTCCTTGTATTTGTGATCGAACATCTTTGGAATCATCTCTCCTTCAAAAACCCTGTGGGAAAAAATGCAAGGAGTAGTGTGTATGATATGTTGCTAAAACTCCTTTAAACCCAGTGGGAAAATAAGGAGAAAATGTTGCAACATATAATGGTTGGATATGCTGTTAAAACTCCTTCAAACCCAGTGGGAAAATAAGGAGAAAATGGTACAACATATTATTGTTATTGCCTCTTTTAACTCAATGTGAAGTAGATTCATAGGATATAGAGGACAATAAATATGTCGTGTATACCTTCCTAAAAACCCCGGTGGGGAAAACGGATAGTATGACATATGAACTTATGTTGATATTACCTCATTAAAAACCTTGATGAGAACCTAGATAGTAAACTCATAAAGGGAAAAAGAGTGTAATATGATGCTTTGAACATGAATAGCACAGGAAGATACTCCCCCTGACTCTTGCATATCTCGAAGCCGTCAAATACCAATTTCATAAATATTAAAGTTGGTAGAGACTTCATGAACAAACCAACAAGGATTTTGCATGATTTGGATTTGCAAGATGTTTATTCCCTGACTCTTCCAGAGTTCGTAGGTATAAAACAATTGAGTGTCAATATGCATGGTGATATTGCTCTTGATGTATCATGTTTGCATCAATGCAACATAAGCAACATTATCTGTGTAGACAATGGTTTATGATTCAAGAGAACCAATGCCACATGACTAATGGATGTGGTTTATCATTCTGTGAAGCCATATGTGTTAATATGTAGCATCATATCTCAGAATGAATGGTAGGTGTTGCCACCAGAGTCTATTCGGAAGACGTCAATGGAGTGACAATTCTACCATGTAGGTACATATTGTGGGGATCGAAGAAGTAGCCACTATCAGTATATCGATGATATTGGAGTTCAGATTTCTCTGAAATATAAACAATAGGTCAAGATTTTTAGTGCCTTGGAGATATCGAGAGATATTCTTTATCCCAACCATTTATGTTAGTGGGTCCAAGGGCATTGGGATATGGAACTATATGTCCCAACATCTCTTCTACATCTTCCCGTGGTTTTAGTAAATCTTTCTCTACGTCTAGAGATCGAAAAACTGGCATGGGGAATGGAAATAACTTTTCCATATTTAGTTTATCCAATATTTTCTGACATAGCCAATTTGGTGTACCATAATACTTGAGTGAAGCAGTTCGAGATCTTGTCTCAAGAACTATTTGGTTTTATCCAATACCTTCATCTCAAATTCCGTCTTGTATATGATCACATGCTTCATCATCTTTAGGAGTAATCCTTGTGTATGACTAACACACATTGGTGATCATTATTTTAGGAGTAGTCCTTGTGAATAAGGAACTCACTACGTCGGTTGTACCAAAATTTACCGACAACAATAAGCCATGTGATGGCTTATTGATTTTTACACAATGTATGTTGCATTTGAATTTCGATTAGGATTGAGATTCCATCGGGAATCATACATGTCCAAATCTAGTGATCCACATGGATGTGTAGTCACTACATCTATCAACTGCATAGATAGATGATTTAATACTGCCAATTATATAAGTATCGGAAAGAAGGATTTCACTCGTGTCTGGAGAGTAGGTCTCGGATCTCTGCGAAAAACCCGACCTTATGCTACAAGCCTTGCTTTCTCACCACCTTGTTGTTTTCATTCCGTGTCTGGAAGAAAATGCAATGAATTGCATAGAGAATTCATTTGGAAGAGCGAGGCTAATTCTGCTTGGATTGCCTCCTTCGATTGTTTCAGTCCGATTGAGTGGTTTACACTCTGCTATGGCCATAGTCTTTCGATCTGAATTCGTCAAGAAGGTTGTTGGCAATCATACAAGAGAAAGTGTTTGTCGACGGTTGTAGGCTTTGGTTATATGGTTCTCCAGTATCGATTTTATATGAAATCTCAAGCACCCTTGATGACTCTTCGTGATTTCCCAATACGCGTGAGTCTAGGTATTCCGATGTACCAGCCAGTGTGTGCAAGCTAAAGCTGGGTGGTGGAGGATTCCCTTCCACTGGGTGTATACAACCCATAAGGTGTATGTCAACGCTAGGTTAACTTGCATTTACCGACTTAGGGGATTCCTCCTCAACTGCCTTTGTTGCTTGTAGGAAGCTAGATCCAGGTTAGAGGCCGTACTACTCCCCCTCTATTTAGGAAAGACGAGTTGAGTGGTTTTTATTGGTACCTCCACTCTTTCGGGCGCATTTCTAGCCGGATTAAAGGATTTTGTAACACCTTTCAGATCGGTAAATGAATATGGCAGGACATTTGCAATATGTTGCAAATTTGTGAATGGACGTATAGTCCAGATTCTTGAGTACGTGGAAATGAGGTGGAACGTGGAGTCCCAATTGATTTCCTGGCATTCTATGTGGTACATGAAGTCTCCCCCTAATGCCTGGAAATAATCCATCCTTCAATGTAGCAATCAACGTACTGGGCAATGAATAGATACCCTATAAGGGTTTCAAGGTACTTTGTGATCGACGGAGATCAGTACCCCACATAGATCCCTAGTATGTGGGCCCAATTATGTATGTTGCGGTGGTGAGATCGGTACGCATGAATCGCTTCCGAATTTACGCAGATGGGAAATGCTCGGAGGATTTCCACATATCATTTG
Organism: Alopecurus myosuroides; assembly: GCA_028641055.1. NCBI lineage: Eukaryota > Viridiplantae > Streptophyta > Magnoliopsida > Poales > Poaceae > Alopecurus > Alopecurus myosuroides. The sequence goes on along the minus strand of CM054057.1, from coordinate 589,723,911 downwards.
CAGAGGGGAAGCACTGCTATGTATGTGCAGTCAGTCAGCAGCGTGTAAAACTGTGTGACTGCAACGTGTAAGTTGGTAAATTGCAATTCATCAACGAAGGTCTTGCAATGAGTCTGGTCCTTTTTTAGGGATTCATCCAAACCGGTATGTGTATGGACATATGGGACAGAGTGTTGAGCTTCAATTCTAGTGCCATGAAATAGTAGTGGAGGCACTTGAAGATTCAATTTTCTAGATAACGAGTCTGTAATTTAGTACTTCCCTTTTATCTTGGTAAATGCATGGTTTTGTGTGGATAGACTACACATATGTGACCATCGTAGATGCGTCAACAAACACCATGAAATACCTAAATGGTCCAGATAGTGGTTGGATGAGACCACAAATCCTAAATGTGTTCAGGAAACTGCAGTTTCAACTTTTATTTTGAGGAGACAGAGCCTCAAAATTAGCTTCCCTATGGCGCAAGATGTGCACACAAAGTCTTATGACATAAAAACTGAACTCGAGAAAATTATGACCAATGAAATTGCATTGTATGCAACATGTTCTACGGGTTGGATGTATGTATGTGTAGTACAATCCAAACAACAGAGAGGGTATTGCTTTAAAATACTTGTTCCTCATTCATTGGATTGACTCCCGTAGATATTCATATATAGAGATTTTCCAGTATGGAAATCATTCTCATATATATAGAATATATACAATCTTATGTATATCAGAGTGCTGATACAATATATTGTGACATACAATATTTATGTTCTATGTCAACATTACTAATGGACGTTAATAAAACAATCACTAAGGAGATAGTGGGACTAGTCGAAGTCTCCAAACATGTCGGTTGGGGCGTACTCAACCATCATGTCCTCCGTGCCTGTAGGGTCATCTGACAGACGGAGAGTAATGGCGTTGCAAGGTCCCGAGGGAACGTCTTGCGAACAACCAGCTCCATCGGTGCCATTTGGATGAAGGTTGAAGTTTTCTTCTAACCTTTTCCCTTGAGGTGCATTGTGTCACTGGGATTGCTGGTATAGAGTGACCAGATGCTTTGGGGTCTTGCACTTGTTAGTGGGGTGCGTGTAGCATCCACACTTGTCACAAAGCTTAGTTTTGTCTAATTTGGGCTTTGCAGTGCCTTTCCCATGGTCTGAGTTTCTAGGCTTTCTGTTCCTGTTGCGCATTCGCTTACCATTGAAGTTTGAGGGCTTGCCACTGAAGCCACCATCAAACTTTCGTCCATTCACGGCATTCATATGAACTTCAGGGAGAGGTTGGGAACCAACAAGACGCTGAGAGCCATTCTTAGTGAGTAGCTCATCATGTTTTCCGCCTGAAGTAAAATATGAATAAGATCGGAATAGACTTGGTAGTCGCGAGCATGGTACTGCTGCTGGAGAATCCTGTCAGATGGGAGCATAGTAGACAGAGTTTCCTATATCTTCTCCGCATCAGTAGGTTTCTTCCCGCAAAAGCGCAGTTTGGAATTGATCTTATGAACCTCATAATTATATTCCCCGACAGACTTAAAGTCCTGGAGTCGGAGGTGTGTCCAATCGTGGAGTGCTTCGGGCAGGACAACTGCCTTCTGCTGTTCATAGCTCGTCTGGAGGATCTGAAACAAAGTAAATGGGGATTCCTCCTCCAAGTACTCAGACTTAAAATCTGCGTGAATATGATGCCTTATGATGTATAAGGCGGTATATTTCTGGTCATCTCTCAGCGGGGCAACTCCAGCGGGAAGGGTCTCTTCCGGATTCTGGATTGCGCGCACTATCCCACGGTGCACAAGGTAGATTTTGATGTCCATGGCCCAAGTAGGGTAGTTGTGGCCATTGAGATCGAGTACATCGAACTCTTTTCAGCCATCACCTACCTACATTGAGATCGAGTCCATCATGGTTATGCAAAATAAATGAAGATTCAAGAAATGGGCTTGAACTCATTAGTGTGGACCTCAAATTGTTAAGCATGACACGTTATAGATAATCACCAAAAGAAAAAAAAATTGGAGTAGATCTACCAGCATTAGCGGAGTAATACTCACGTTTCGAATGCCTTATGTCATAACTTAATTAAATGTTCGGGAGAGCACATTAGGAATCATAGTGTCACAAATGACAAAATGTAGGCTTAAACAGTAGGTGTAGATAAATCTACACAATACCTTATTATCCCAAAACATCAATTTGACGATCAATTTTAATTTTTGCATTAAAATTTGCAAGAAATTTAAAATCTCTATTGCAAATAGACGTAATATCTCGACATGTATGAAACATGGAAATATAGTTACATCTTAGATAGCCCGGAATACATTGTACTCGACAGGAAAATGGTACTGAACTAGAACAGCGTAACAGGTCTAATACAGGAATAAATCGCTCATATAGCTGTTACTAAATTGCTAAGCTGAATTACTAGTGGTACTAGTGAAGCGGTAAAGCAATTAGGAAATAAACAAAGGATAGGCTGCTCGTGCCTTATTCCTTGACATGCACATGGCACATGGGCCACGTAAGGGCACACAAACTGGTGCCTTATTTCTTCTCTGTCCACCACCGAACGGAGGAGAGAGAGCGACCCAGGAGAAAAGAAAAATTCCCCATTGCTTCAACTCTATCCAGAAACAAAGCGCATAGTCCGCTGGGAGAGGCGCTCTGGCCGCGCTCGTCCTCGTCTGAGGATTTTTCAGGGAACAAGATGCCTGGTGCGACGTTGTATGCTAGCCCGACCGCCGCTGGATTCCATGGACCAGCGCGGCTAGAGCGTTTGCTCGATGCCGTGTTCGTCAACGGAACTCAGAGGGTCAGAAGACGGCGGTGAGTGCCTGTGCGCGTCGATGGCGTAGAAGTGATGGGCGTCGAGGAAGGCAAGCCCGGCGATGCGGCGTCGGCGACGACAGAGCCGCTCACGCCAGAGCCAAAGACAAAGGAGCCGCTCACGCCAGAGCCAAAGACAAAGGCGGAGGCTCTGGTCCGCGCGGACACGAAGGCCAGCGCGTCACCATCGCGGATTTGCACTTAATGTGCGGGCGGGACGCCCGTCACCATTGGCAGCGACGCGCCGCCATCGGCCCATACAACCGCCTGGGTCGGATGCTGCAGCGGCGCGCCCCCGTCTTCTCCGCGGGCCTCTATGTGCAGCGCGGCGCAACCAGAGCCACCGCTCAACGGCGGCCGCTGGTCAGAACCACAGAAGTTGCTGGGCCCGGCCATGGCGGGGAGAAGCAGTGCGCGTCTACACCACAGGACCGAGACGACGGGCGCTTCGCCCAGCCGCTGGTCGTGAAGACCAAGCGTTCTGCAGAGAGCAGCGCCACGCCGGGAGGCCACCGTCGCGGGTGCCGGCGCACCGTAAGGATGCAAGCCATAGGCGACGCCGCGGGTATGGCCAACGCGGAGGCGAGCGCAAACGCGAACCTTCCGAAGGTTCGCACGGGGCCGGCCACTCCCGGCGGTGCGCGCCGTGCGATGCCAAGATTGGGCTCACCAAGATTGGGCTCACCTTGCTGTGCAGAGGAGTCGGCGATTGTTCGCCGTCGTCGGTACGTGCGTGGCGGCGCACTTGTTTTTCTTCCCTCGACCTCAGCGTGAGCGTGCTGATAACGTGTGAAGAATCGATTGTAAAGAAACAAGAGAACGGAACAAATGAATCAACTCTTGTCTTATTCCATTGATGTTCAACATATTTATACAAAGGGAAGGGACGCGATGAAGAGATGCGTCCGTTCGTGAAGGGGTGCTTGGTGTGTCGGTTGCCATTCTACTAACCGACATAGAATATTACATGGGAGGATTATCCCTTTTATTTAATCTAGTAATTAAATCCTAACAAGAAGTATGTAGTGACTGCTTTTTACCTCCACACAGCTGGTGCACCAGCTACGCTTCGTCGGCGATACGTTGCTCAGCACCAGGCTATTTGAGCAGCGAGACACGTTCGCAGGGGAGCGAGGTGGTACTAAAGCGGGCAGCTAGCAGACAGGCGCGCGCGAGTTTCTGACGTTTTTCACCGACCGAGATCCATTTTCTTGGCCCACCAACTGCTCCGGATGGTCAGATGGACCCAGGTATTCGGCCCACCAGCCTGCGGGTGCTCAGAGAGAGAAAAAAAAAAACTAATAAGGGTTCGCGGTGGCGCACGGGAAGGGATCCGCGGGCGTTGCCGGAGCGGAGGGTTCGTGGCGTGGTGGTGGGTACGCTGCCGCCATGTTCATCAATCATCGACCCGCCATGTTCATCAATATTTATCTTCGCAAAATCTGCTTCGGAGAGAAACCCGCACCGCATAGCTAAGACGACAACATCCTGAAAAAGCTACAGGGGAGCAACTCCACGGCAGCCAAGACCAACTATCTTCTTTAATCACCACCACGGCACTTATGGGGTTGCCCTACGAAGGTCGTGTTGTTTTCTTCTTTCCAGGTTGGCCAATGGGCAAGGTTTTACCATGGTTTTAGAATAACGAATTTTGCATCGATTAATTTTTCCCTTCCGGCCAGCAGCCACCAATACCCTGTCTGAAGAAATTTTTATTTCTAAGCCGTGGAGCTCTACACGGGTGACCGGGATTCATTCTGGCGGTTGGATCTAGACTTTTAGGTGGCGGCCGTGGCTACACGTGGAAGGCCGGACCTAGGATTTTGGATGAGCTAGACTTCGCCCCGCCAATGGTCATATGAAGAGCTCCACTACCCGTATTAAATAAGGAAGATGGCAGTTGGGAGAGGATGACATACAAGCCAGGGACGGGACACTGGGCGGATGCGCAAGTCGGGACCGTCCCGACATGTCCGCGGCGACCCAAATGCTTCCTAAATTTGGACAGGGAATAGGACAAAACGGACAGAAAAACGAGTATATGTACAAAATTTTCAGATGGATCATGCACGTTAGGCGTGTTTTTTGATAAATTCGGAAGCGGCCGGGCCAAATGGGTGGGTGCATTGGATTATAGATGCTCTAAACCACGTGTCCATGTCCACTTTAGCCGCTCATTGTTGTAGATTCCTAGCTATGTACAAGGATGAAATCTCTTGGCGGGCTGAATGGTTGAGCGAAAGATGCCATGGAGTGGGGAATATCCTGAGAGGCTACGTTATACTCCGCTGGTTTGTACTTCACTTTTCTCGGCACATCACATTGCAATTACGCCAACTGATACGGACATGCGTGGACGGTGTACTTTGGACAACTCCAGGAGGAGAGCCGTCCGTGTGTTAGAGAATCTCCCGCGGTGCCCCCAAGGCCACCTTTTCAGCCCTTTTTTGCGCCGACGAAAAAAAAGTCGCCCACTCGCCCCCCCCAAAAAAATTCGCCGACTTGGGTTGAAAATAGAACCGACGAATCCAGGCCGAACCCAGAGCGCGGGGGGAGGGGGGAGTGGGGCGCCGGGCGGAAGGAAGAACGCCCGCGCCATTTTCAATGCTGGTGGGCCCAGGCTTCAATGGGCGAGCGTGTCGTTGCCCCGGCGCCTCGTTTCCCCTCCCGACGTAATGGCGGATGTCGTTCAGTCTTCCGAGGCGAGTAATAGCGCCGCCACGCACTCCCGCCCTTCCTTCGCCGCCTTTAAAAAGCCTGCAGCCGCGTCTCGCCGATTCGCATGCTTCCTCTCGCCTCCTCTCACCTTCCCTCGCATCCACACATCCAACTGCTCGCCGGAGAACAATGGCGAAAAGATTCCCCGGAGACAGCGCATCGGCCAATGGTTTCGTCCGCCACTGGCTACAAGAGGAGGAGGAGCTTCGCCTCCTCTACGCGGTCGGGTACCCCGTCCCGCCTGACACCCGCGTTGGCGGCGGGTGGAGGATCAGCACGGCGGGCTACCCCGTGCCTCCTGTGCCGAGGCCGGACGAACTCGCAGCGGCGATCCATGAAGCGCGAGCCGCCGACCATGATGCCTGAGCAGCGGGCCGAGCCAGCCAGGCAGCACCAGAACCTCCCCTAGTGACACGCCTTCTTCCGCAACCTCCACGACGAGCAGCTCCCCGACTACGACGGCCCGCTACCGGCGCCGACCAGCAGAAACTCGGCGGGGAGGACGAGGTGGTGGAGCGGCGAAGGGTGCACCCTCTCCGCCCCAGATCGGGGCGGGCAACAACCCACCGTTGGGCGGGTCGGAGGCTCCCACCGTCCCTCTTTTGCGGCGCCCAGGTCCACGCCATGGGCTGCTTCGGCTTCCTCCTCTTCGGCGCGCCGCTCCACCGCCTCTGCCCCGCCGGCGAGGGTGAAGACGGAGCGGGCAGTCGGCCGCCGCGCCAGGGAGGCATCACCATTGGGCGCGTCAAGGCCGAGCCTTTGGCCGCCGTGAAGAAGGAGAGCGCCGTCACCGCGCCGGAGGAGTACGACGCCATGGCCGCGGACCTCGAGGAAGCCTCGCCTGGTCCAGGGAGCAGTGGATCGCCGGCGAGATGGCACACCAGAAGGCCGCCATGGAGGCGTTCGAAGCCCGCCGCCGCGGCTGTGACGAGGGCGGCATCGTCATCCTCGACGACAACGACGACGATGCTCCGCTGGCGGAGAATCCCTTCCGCTCCGACGACCTGGGGCCAAGGGTCCAGCCTCACCCTGAAGGACGAGCCGCCCAACGAAAGCGACAACGGCGAGGCCATCTACCGCGGCCTCGACATGGAGTAGTTTTTTTAGTTTTATATTTTAAATTCAAATTTGTATCGAACTAGCCTATATTCAGCCGCTTATTTATAAAATTAAGTCGATTTGAGTTCATTTTTTGAAATTTAGCTTAATTTGGACGAAATTCGTTTTTGTTCGCTGGGCTGCTTCGGCCCAATGACGGGGAGGCATCGCCCCCAGACCGAATTTTACTCCGGCACTGTTGAACACACGTTTACTATGTTATGCATGTAACCAACCTCTTCCTAGTCCTACTGGTAGTGCCCTTGTATGTAGGAACGTCTCCTGCCATGTACTCTATTTATGTAACAACTATTCCTATCAATGAGATCAGCTTAGACTCAATATTCCACTTGGTATCAGAGCAATTCGCTCCTCTTCCCTCTCCCCCATGGCCGACACCTCCCTCGCCTCGACGGAAACTTCCTCGCCGGCCGTGATCCCTTCCTTCTCCCCCCCTCTCGATCTCGACCCACGCACTCCTCTTACCTCGCGTGCCCCCATGCCCCGTGCACCACCCACCCCACACCGCTCCGATTCACTGCATTTCAGCGGGTTCGCCGACGCCCTGCCCGTGATCCCAGTCACCACCACCGCAGCTCACGCCGGCCAAATCCAACCCAACACATGCCCACCCAATTCCCCTTCCCACCCTATCCTCGGCGTTCAGATCACAACGTATGTGAAATTCCAGGTCAACCTCACCGGCGCCAAGTTCTCACAGTGGAGGCAGATCTTCCGTTTCCTCCTCAATATGTACAACGTGTGTGATCACGTGACAGCCGGCGCCGCTCCGCGCGAGCCCGACGATACTTGGCGCGCCGTTGACATTCACCTCAGCCTCTGGATCATGGCGACACACACTCCCGATCTGCATCGTCTGGTCCAAGGCTCGGACGGCCTCGCCGCCACGACGTGGGCGTGCCTGCACCGGTTCTTCCTTGACAATCAGTCATCGCCGGTACCTCTTCCTCAGCACGGCGTTCCGCAAGACTACCCGCGGCGATATGTCAATCGCCGCCTACGCCAGCCGCCTGCAGTCCCTCGCGGACGATCCGGATGCCATCGGCCGCCCTGTTGACGACCTCGACCTCGCGCACCAGTTCGTCGCCGGTCTGGGCGATCGGTACCGTCTGCAGGCCGAGATCCTCACGACGGCCATGCCCTCCTTCGCAGATGCGTGCTCGCGCATGCTCCTTGCCGAGGCCTCTGGCAACAACAGTGACGCCCATGCCTTCGCTGTTCACAACGGCGGACGGCCTCACAATGGCAACACCGGCGGCTCTGGACGCGGCAACGGCGGCGCGTACCGCCCACCGGGGGTCAGTCCCACCTACAGGGGCAAGAACCCGATCCCCGGGTTCGTTCATGGGGGGCAGCCCCAGCACAACCAGAAACGCGGCGGCCCACAGAGCGGCGCCTCTCCAGGCTGGCAACCGCGCGGTCGCGGCGGCAGCACGACGGCCACTGGCGGGTCCACCTCCCACGAGCCTTGGGTGGGTTACTTCGCACCCGTGGGTGCTACTCTCTCCGCTCGACCATCCTGGGTGCCACCCAATGCCGCCAGTGTGCTCGGTAGCCGCCCCGGACTGCACTCCCAGGCGTACCCCGTCATGTACCGGGTCAGCCACCGCTGCACCCACCGGCGCACCCCGACACTCCCACCACCATGCCGTACTCCTTCGACCACTCCGCTATTATCCACGCGTCCATGAGCAACAGCCAGCACCAACCCCAACCGGAATGGATCATGGACTCCGGCGCCTCATCCCACGTCACCGGTAAGATGGGTAACTTGACTACAACTCACTCCAATTTAGGCACAATTTCTCAGCATATTGTTGTTGGCAACGGGTCCAAACTTCCAATTCTAGCCACTGGATCCGTCCAAATTTCCTCGCTACCCCTAACCCTGCAAAATGTCCTAGTATCACCAAACATTGTACGCAACTTAATCTATGTTCGCAAATTTACTCGTGATAATTTTATCTTCATCGAATTTGACCCGTTTGGTTTCTCCGTGAAGGACCTAGCAACCAAGACCCTCCTCCTCCGCTCCAATAGTGATGATGACCTCTACCCATTCTCCGGTGCCAAGACATCACTGCCAGCTGCATTCATCACCACCACAAGCACCCTATGGCACCAAGGACTCGGACACCCAAGCCCCGCTTCATTATCCTGCATGCCACTTGATTTTCTTAGCACTTGTAATAACAATGTAGCCCGGACATCACCTCTTTGTGAGGCATGCCAACTTGGCTGGCAACCACGTCTCACATTCCCTACTTCCACCTCCTACACCACCGCCCCCTTCCAACTCATTCATTGTGATCTGTGGACTTCACCGGTTCTTAGTTTCTCCGGCTACAAAAAATTACCTAGTTGTGTTAGATGATTTTACACATTATTCATGGACATTTCCCTTGAGAAATAAATCAGATACTTGTGCCACTTTGCAAAATTTCTTCCACTTTGTGCTTACTCAATTCCATGTCATGATAATGGCGGTGAATAAATCACTAGCTCTTTGCGTGATTTTTTTGCTCAACGTGGTGTTTCCTTTCGCCTCTCATGTCCTCACACATCACCCCAAAACGGAAAAGCTGAACGCCTCCTACGAACCACGAATGACATTGTGCGTACTCTCCTTCTCCAAGCCAAACTACCACCACCGTTTTGGGTAGAAGGACTCCACACGGCCACAACACTACTTAACATCCGTCCCTCACGTGCCATATCTCATAACACACCCTACTTCCTCCTCTACGGTGTCCATCCAACTTATGATCACCTCCGAGTGTTCGGATGTTTGTGCTACCCATACTTGTATGCCACCACCGATCACAAACTCGCCCCACGGTCCACACGGTGTGTCTTGCTAGGGTACCCACGGGAACACAAAGGTTATCGGTGCTTAGACTTACAAACCAGGAAAATTATTGTTTCACGTCATGTTGTATTTGATGAGAGCCAATTCCCTTATTTTTCTGTTTGTACAAACGATTCAGCCACAGAAAATCCAGCTCCCCACACCGATGCAATCCCCCTCGGGATCCCAACCCCACCAACCTCGTACCGGTCCCCGCCACCTGCAGCAGCAGATCCCCCTCGGGATCAGTCGCACCATCCTCCAGACCACACGCCCACCTCGCACCCCGCGCCCGCCCCACGCTCTGCTGCCACTGCCCCATTCGCCATCAACCCACCGAGCCGACAAAGCCCCCCATCCTACCTGCCCCTGCTCCCGTCACCATCACCCCGCCCCACCACCCCGACACCTTCCTCGATTCCGTCCCCGCGTCAATCATCACCACCTGCCACCGAGCCAATCATCACCGAATCTCCCTCGTTTGCCTCGCCACCAACCGCTGCACACACGCCTCTGGCCAACCGCACGCCGCCACCTGTGCGCACACTCCCGCCCAAATCCATTCCGATACAGCCACCCACTAATCTACACCGTATGCACACCCGAGGAAAATCCGGATATTTTATGCCAAAACAGAATTTTTTCTCTTACAACCTCTACAACGCAAATTTCTCCCCTACCTGCCACCTACCGCTCAGCCCTCAAAGACCCCAGCTGGCACAATGCTATGCTCGAGGAATTTAATGCACTAATGCGGAATGACACGTGGTCTTTAGTTGCTCGTCCTGCAGGTACAAATGTGGTGACCGGGAAGTGGATATTTCGCCACAAGTTTCATGCTGACGGTTCTCTGGCTCGATACAAGGCAAGATGGATAGTATGTGGATTCACACAACAACACGGTGTTGACTACAATGAAACCTTCAGTCCAATTGTGAAGCCAGCCACCATCCGCCTTGTGCTCAGTCTCGCCACCACTCACTCATGGCCCATACATCAACTGGATGTTAAAAATGCTTTCCTCCACGGTGATCTCAAAGAAACGGTATACTTTGAACAACCCTCTGGTTTTTTGGATTCCTCCCATCCTTCCCATGTATGTATCCTGAACAAATCCCTATATGGCCTCAAACAAGCACCCCACACTTGGTTTCACCGTTTCACCTCTTCTATTACCTCCATTGGTTTTGTAGTATCCAAAAGTGATTCATCCCTTTTTCATTCTCCACAAAGGGCCATCCATAGCATACCTACTCCTATATGTAGATGACATCATCCTCACAGCCAACACCACACCACTATTGACCTCCATCATCACCTCCCTCAGCCATGAGTTTGCCATGACTGACCTCGGTGATATTCACCATTTCTTAGGGATCAATGTTCATCGGACCACTCATGGGCTCTTCCTCTCTCAACAACAGTATGCCCTCGAGATACTTGAGAGAGCCAACATGCTAAATTGTAACCCCATACCCACACCTATAGACACCAAAGCCAAAGTCTCGGCTCTTGATGGAGCTCGGGTACAAGATCCCTCACACTATAGGAGCCTTGCGGGTGCACTCCAATATCTCACACTCACTCGCCCCGATATCTCATACGCCGTCCAACAAGTTTGCCTTTTTATGCATGATCCTCGGGAGTCTCACCTTCATCTCGTTAAACGCATTTTGCGTTATATTCAGGGGACCTCCCATCTTGGCCTTCAGCTTCATCGATCTTCCTCGCTCGATCTCATTGCGTATTCCGACGCTGACTGGGCCGGTTGCCCTGACACTCGGCAGTCCACATCCGGGTTTTGTGTGTTCTTGGGTGACAATTTGATCTCCTGCAGTCCTCTCGTCGCCAAAACACCATATCCCGCTCAAGTGCTGAAGCGGAATATCGAGCAGTCGCCAATTGTATGGCCGAGACTTGTTGGTTGCGGCAGCTCCTCAACGAACTACATCATCCACCCACCCGCGCCACTATTGTCTACTGTGATAATATCAATGCTATGTACATGACATCTAATCCAGTGCAGCATCAAAGGACTAAACACGTGGAAATTGATCTCCACTTTGTTCGTGACAAGGTTGCCCTTGGAGAAGCTCGGGTTCTACACGTCCCCACGCATTCGCAGTTTGCTGACATCTTCACCAAGGGTCTGCCAACCAGTGTGTTCCAAGACTTTCGGTCCAGTCTTAACGTCGCGAAGAGCGTCGTACCGACTGCGGGGGGCTGTTGAACACACGTTTACTATGTTATGCATGTAACCAACCTCTTCCAAGTCCTACTGGTAGTGCCCTTGTATGTAGGAACGTCTCCTGCCATGTACTCTATTTATGTAACAACTATTCCTATCAATGAGATCAGCTTAGACTCAATATTCCATTGGCACACCCCCAAGCGGCGATATTTTTTACCGAAAAAATGCCCGGGGCAGGGGCGAACAAGTGAAGATGCTCTTACATGAACTACCAAACGGCAGGTTGATCACCTATAGCTAAAACTAAACTCGACGGTTTATGCTTTATCTCTCGCAAAATATCGAACAACAGCTCCTTACACCAACAAGATACGGGCCACTAGAAGGATTGTATGATACAGCTTAAGACACAACGTACTGGATGCGTCCAAAGTAAACGAGAAAATGACACATAACCACCACATTTGAGGTTGAGATGTCAGAAAACCACCGGTTTTGGGGGAAATGACGAGGAGCACCGTTTTTTGAGGTATAGCTGTGACGCGGAGCACCGTTTTCCCCTGATCGCTCGGTTTAGCGCGTTTAACAGCTATTCTGACCGTCCTGGCCCACTGTCAGGCCCTACGTGGCAATGTAACCCGACCGAGCCGTTCACGGCCGTTAGGCTTGAGCCGAAGGGGGCGTTAGGGCAACTTCACTCTGCTTTGTCCGAACGCAACTGGGGGAAATGGCGACAGGAGGCGGCGGCGACGGCGAGTTTCGCGGTGGTGGTGGCGGAGACGGCGAGCTTGGCGGTGGCGGCGGAGAAGGCGAGCTAGGCGCTGGCGGCGGAGACGGCGAGCTAGGCGCTGGAGGCCACCACGACGATTGCCTCTCCCATGGCCACGGCGACGAGCTGACACCTCTGGCGCTGGTCCCTCCTTCTCCTCTCCATCGATCTTTCGTTCTTTCTGGGCTCAGCGAGGACCCTCTCAGCCACTACGTGTCAGACGACGAGTAAGTATCCTGGGTTGTTCTTTCTGTTTCTTGCAATTTAGGAAATTAGGACCTATGAATAGGCCATTCTTGATGGCAATGTAATTTTATTTGTGCATTTATTTGCAATATAGGATAAATTCAGAGATTTGGGAGCTGTATATTCAGTTTGATGGTGTCAAATTTGTGCAAAAATCGATGGCTCGTAGTGAAATTAGGTAATCTGCTGTCAATAATGGAGGCAGAGCGATATGGAATTTGTGACAATATGTACTATGTGAAAGATCAAGGAGAGGGACTGGCAGGGCTAGATGTAGTTGACAGCAGCATGAAGGTAGAAGAGATGATTAGGAAATATGAAAGCAGCAAGAAATTGGTACTGACTGTAATGCGGGACAAACATAAACACGCAATTGTTTTGTCCCCAGTGAAGATTAGAAATGCAGGTAAATCACAGCCAGTTCACATTGAATTGGATGCAGAGGAAGGTGAACATATTCCAGAGCATTATCAAACACAGACAAGTGTGTATTGTGAAAAGATACACACACAAATTGGTGACAATGCTATGTCAGAAGAAGAGGAGGGAGAGAAATCTGATGACAGTTACAGTTGGTGGGATGAAGGCCAGTACGACAAAGTTCATGCAGAGGAGATGAGAAGGAAGGATGAAGAGGAGCTAAGGAGGACACTTACAGAAATGAAAAGAAAGAGAAATGACCCACTACTACATTGTGAGGGTGATACAGATGTGGAGGATATATATGACAAACAATATGAAGATTCTGAGCCCATTTTAGAAGAAGAGCCAATTAAGAAAAAGATAAAGAAGCAGGGACCAACATTGAGATCACACTCTCAAGTTGAAATTCCAAAAATACCTGATTGGGCTCCTTCTGATGATGAACAGGAAGAAGGTTTTATTAAACAAGAAGATGATGATGGCTTTGAGCCAATTTCCTTTATATTGCCTAAGGGAAGAAAAAGTAGGGCAAAGAAAGCTAAAGAAAGGGTGTGGTATGATGAAAGTAGGGAAAATGCAGAGCAGCAGTTCATGCAGTTTCTTTGTTTCAAAGATGTTTATCAGTTCAGGCAGGCACTTGCTAGGCTACACATTGTTCAGACAAGAAATTTCCATTATCACAGGAATTGCAAAGACAGGATAATTGTGTGGTGCAAGGAGAAGGAGAGGTATGATTGCAAATTTTACATGTCAGCCTCTCAGATCAAGAATGAAAATACATTCTGCATAAAAAAGATTCATGTGGACCACTCATGTCCCACTGAACCTTTAAGCTCCAGAGTTAATTCCAGCTGGCTTAGCACTGTTTATGTGGACAAGTTTAGGTCTGACCCCAACACTTGCATCACAAGTTTAATGGACAAAGCAAAGAAGGACTATGGGGTAGAGGTGCATAAGAGGATGGCCTACAGGGCAAAGAACAAAGCAAGAGAAATGGTGTTGGGTGGCCACAAAATTCAGTACCACAGAATTAGGGATTATCTTCAAACTGTATTAGACAAGAACCCTAGCTCTAGGTGTATTGTCACTACTGCCACTGGTCCAACAGAGGAACAATTGGCACAAATGAAGCAGGGTCAAGCTGTTGTCATTAGTGATAAGCCAAGATTCCATGGACTTTTTTTCTGTGTGAATGCTGCAAAACTAGGATTTCTGGAAGGTTGCGGGCCTTTTATTGGATTAGATGGCTGTTTCATAAAATTGACAACTGGAGCTCAAATATTAGCTGCTACAGGTAAAGATGGCAACAATAATATGTATCCTATTGCCTGGGCTGTTGTTGCTAAAGAAGATACAGAAAATTGGGTTTGGTTTCTTGAACAACTGAAAGTGGCTCTTGGTGGTGAAGGTGGCAAGTTTGGCAACTACACAATAATGTCAGATAGACAGAAGGGACTGATAAAAGCTGTCAGCACTGTATTTCCAAATTGCCCTCAGAGATTCTGCCTTAAGCACATATATGCAAATTTCCAAACAGCTGGTTTTAGAGGAGAAGATCTGAAGAAGTGTATGGACAATGCAGCTTACTCTTACACTAGGCATGGATTTGATCTTGCAATGGAAGAGATGAAGAAGCAATGTGAGCTAGCATGGACTTGGCTGTCCAAGATTCCTGTGCACACTTGGGCAAGGTGGGCCATGGACACAAATTGCAAAACAGACCTGGTAGTGAACAATTTAAGTGAAGTGTTCAATAGGTATATACTAGATGTTAGAAGCAAGCTTATTGTCACCATGTTAGTAGGAATATATGACAAGCAGATGGTGAGATTTGATGGGAAAAAAGAAGGAGTTGGCTCTGCAAAATGGGAAATCACACCCGACTATGCAGAGAAGCTTGAGCTGATGAAAAAATACTCAAGAAATTGTGTCCCCAAAAGATCTGATGTTGGACTGTGGCAGGTGAAAAGTGGCAATCACACAGAGGAGGTTAACTTGGATGCTGCATCTTGTACATGTAGAAAATGGGACATGTCAGGCATGCCTTGCAACCATGCTGTGGCTGCCATTTACAAAGCAAAATTACATCCAGAGGATTTTGTCTCAAATTTCTTCAAAAAACCTATGTATCTTAGCAGCTACAAACATGTGTTCTATCCAATGCCAGAGCAGCATGGGTGGACCAAGACAAATACTGAAGACATCATGCCACCAAGTTTCAAGGATCACCAGAAGGGGAAATTTGAAGTACCTAAGCCTAAGGATACATCTAGGATGGCAACCATCACATGTGGCAACTGCAAACTACAAGGCCACACATATCTCACATGTTTAGTCCCTTTGAGGCCTGACCTAGCCATTAGAAAAAATAACCACAGGGTAGAATAAAATTTATTGCATGTGAATTCATGTAGAACTTGTTTTCTGCTGTAACTTACTTGCAAAATTTCTTGTGGTGTAGGCTAATAGGTCAATGCCAGCTGCAGGTCCCTGTACAGAAGCATCTTCAAGTTCTACTATATGTTCAGGGACTCCTCCAGTAGCTACAAGTTCTGCTGGTTCTTCTACTGCACCAATGCAAGCAACAGTTCCTGCATCTGCTAGTTCTTCTGCTTCACCAAGGCCTTCTGCAGCTGTTGCACCAAGGCAAGCACCTAGGACTTCTCCAGCTGCTGCAGCAAGGCAAGCTTTCATTGCACCCAGGCAGGCCACTGTTGAGCAAGCAGCAACAGGGATTATGTCATACCTAACAGCTGGGGCAAATGCAGGTCCTGGGAGAGATGCAAATTCTGACCCCCTAGCTAGGAATGCAAGGTGTGATGACCTCTAAAATATCAGATGCAAATATGTTTGTATTTTGTTAAACCTACTACTGGATGAGAGGAGCTTAGGATGATCCATTTTGTTGTTTCATCTGTGAACCTATTACTGGATGATCCATTTGGTGTTTGGTGTAAGAACCTATATGTAAACTTGAATTATTTATGTGCATTTTCAATGTGAACCTAGCACTGAATTATTGTGTTTGATTTGTGAACCTAGCACTGAATTATTTCACTTTCAATGTGCATTATCTGTTATCGAGGGTTGTCGATACTCCTCGACAACTCTCTGATGTCGTCGAGGATTGTCGACAACCCTCGAAGAGCCTAGAGTATCTTCAAAGTGGTGTCGATAGTCCTCGACAACTCTCTGATGTCGTCGAGGATTGTCGACAACCTTTCATGACCCTAAAGTATATTTACATAGCTCAAAATAATTAAAACTCATCAATCAAACACATAAATTAACAATCTTACAGCTCATAATTAAAATCCATCAATCAAACACATAAATTAACAATCTTACAACTCATAATTAAAATCCATCAATCAAACACAATTACCAATCTTACAGCTCATAATTAAATAACCAGTCTTACAACTCATAATAAATAATTTAGCAAATACTCATAATTCAGAGCTGGAATGTCTACTACATTATCACAACTCATAATGTGCTACATTAATAACCAGATTACATCTCTACTCATCACAAATCGCCTTGATCTTCCTAATCTTGGCCCTGGTCCCTTCTTTCTGCTTAAGAAGATCAGCAATCATATACTCTAGCTTCTTCTTTTCCTCTTTTAGTTTGTCTCTATCCTTCTCTGCCTGGATTCTTAGAACTTTGTGCATGTTGCTAGTTGAAGCATCTATTCTTTTCTTCTCCTTCAGTTCAGCCCTAGCAACCATTAAAGCTTGTTCTGCTTTTGCCTTCAAAGCTAGAGTGAGTTGCTTCTCCTCCACAACTTTATCAACTTCATCTTGAAAAATCTTAAAATCACGGTGCATCTTGGATATCTCATCCTGTAAAGCAAACTTTTGCTCCATATTATCGAGAGCATCATTAACTCTCCCTTGTTTCTGTTCTGCATAATTGTCCCACAGCTTGCAGACTGTTTTCTGCAGTGATGAGGGCCACTCTGCATCTACCCAATGCATAAAGTCACAGGTTTCACCTCCATCCTACACACAACAAATTACAGTGCATAAATTCTCTAAATTGTAAACACTGTATCCATCTTATACAAAATGAGAATACTGAAACTAGACAAAATGTGCAATCTTTGAACACTAACCTGGCCTGCACATGCAAGGAACCTCCTGCCCGTGTTGTGTCCTTCAAAGCAAACGAATTTTGCTGCTACACAGTTATGCTTGCAAACAACAACCTGTTCCCCATCGACTAAGCCGCAGTAATCAGAGTCATACATCGTGTTCAAACTCTACAAAATCAAAGGGTACAGTCCATATATGAGATCACGAGCTTGCAGGTCAAATGCTTACATCCAAAATCAAATGGCCAATTCCTAAATCGAACAAATCCAAGATGCAGATCGATGCGGTAAACCTAGCTACATAACTCACATCGGTGTCACTGCTGCTGAGACGAGATTCCGAATCCGTCTCGCCATCTCCCCAAGAAACCATCTTCGCAAGGGGAGAACTCCGGCGGCGGCGACGGCGACGGCGGGCGGAGGCGACAGCACAGTCGCGAGAGAGAGAGAGAGAAATGGTAGCGAGGCAGTGGAAGAGAGACTGGCAGTTAAACGCCCCCTTCGGCTCAAGCCTAACGGCCGTGAACGGCTCGGTCGGCTTACATTGCCACGTAGGGCTTGACAGTGGGCCAGGACGGTCAGAATAGCTGTTAAACGCGCTAAACCGAGCGATCAGGGAAAAACGGTGCTCCGCGTCACAGCTATACCTCAAAAAAGGTGCTCCTCGTCATTTCCCCCAAAACCGGTGGTTTTCTGACATCTCAACCTCAAATGTGGTGGTTATGTGTCATTTTCTCAAAGTAAACACATTCGCTCACAAGCGTGCCCTCGAGAAGCCCCTAAAAAGCTCATTGGTCATTAACCTCTTCTGTCGACAAAGCATCCAAAATTCCTTCTTAGAAATCTTACCATTTATACATAATTTAAATTAGCTAATGTTACAACAATATAGACGTTCCAAGGAGTCACATGTGTGTACGGGTACAGGCACAGGTATAGGTGTATATACAAAGCTAATATAAATACAGTCTAACAAAGCTCACGTACGCCCCAAGATTGGTTTGTACCCTTGTCGAACTCGCCTGCGTCACAAACTCGAGTTTTGTCCAATCGTTCAGACTGTCCTCGAAGTACTTAATTAAAGTTATGTGTGTGTTTTGCGTCCAAATTGTAGACAGCTTCGGATTCAGAACCATGCATCCGTGTCAATAATTATGCACCGGATTGAAATAATCTTGACATCGCATAACTTTTTTGATTTTATCACACTAGCACACGTGCACGTGCAACACACGTATCCACTTTCAAGCCCCAACATCCGTGAAAAATTACGGTTATCCGTGAAAAATTTATACGCGCCCTACATCTTGGAAAAAAATCTTGCATGCATGAGGAAAATTATGCCCAGGTTCAATGATGAACAATGTAGAAATACAGCAGCTGATGCCGTCCATCTGATTTGCGGTTTCAGCTACGTTCCACAACAGCTGGACTTTGTATCATCTAGGTAAAGAGCTATTTTCCAAATGCATGGTTATCCAGGCTAGCACTTAAGCATCTCAAATGGCAGCAAACCTGGTCGTAATTTTGTGTAAGCTCACTGGTATTATATCATTCAAGAAATTTATCAACCATTTATTCAGTGATTGTTTAACTGACCTATAAGAGCTGATGATCACAATCGAAGTGTAGGACTGGAACAATACTACACAAATGCAGGGAGAAACAATCCATGTCAAAGTCCCATGACACATGCTTGTGACCTGCAACCATTCAAAAACTCAAAACCTACGAATGGGTGTTGCTTAAGTTGGGGTGATTCCATCTTGAGTACATGGACTTTTTGTGCTAGCAGTTAGGGTTTGTGTCAGCGCTGAACACAAAAACGGAGAATCATTTGGCTATAATTGCTCGGATCACCCTAGATATTTACCTGTTAAAACGTTTAGAGGCCCACCATGCGATCATCTGAGATACTTATCAAAAAAGTAGACATTAAACATTTCGTTACAGCACTTGGTGATGATGTAAGGTGTTCTCTTTGACTCGATCATGCAAAAGTTCGAATTAGAATAAATCGCTCAGATGGATAAAAAGGGGTAAAAGTGTTTGCAATTTTTAGATGAATTATTAACATCCACAAATATATGGGGACAATAGAATATCATTATCTAAATCTCATAATAACAAAATAAGATATTAATCAACCCCTGTTCAGAATTATCAAGATTGGGAAAAGGTCTTGTCCCGATTTCCGTACATCTAAATATCCCTAATTATAGATTCAGTCTCAATTACTTCTCTCATAAATAACTCTATAAATCCACCGTCATAAAAAAATATACTGAAGCATGACTATCAAATGGCATCATCGTCATCAAGGGAGGAAGTCAAAGTTTAAGAAGAGGGTAAACCGCTAATATGTAATTGTAACATCCAAGTATGAAAACCCTTAGTTGTTTTACTTGTTGTTTTTATTTAAGCAATGCATCATATCATCATCCTCATATTTATTTCTGTTTGCATTGTTTTCATATGAAATTTAAACTTGTTATCAACTTCTGTTTTCACACTTGTCTGTTACAACCTTTCAAATAAAGAAGTGCAAACTAAAAACCTCTTTTGTTTTCAAGCAACTCATTATAATTCACCTTTTAAGTTGTTGCTAAAATCAATTGCTCAATTTAATCAATTGTTTCCAAGTCTTTCCCAAACTCAAAACAATTCTCAAATCCTTTGAATCCATGAAGTTATCACAACTTGGTATTCTTCAAAAACATTCTAAACCCTAGGGGAAACCCTATTGAAAACACCCTATTTTCTAAATATTAATTACTATGGCAATTTTCACTTAATTTGGTTCAATTTTGAAACAGCAATCAACATTTGAAATTTTGAAAACCAAAAATACCAAATGGTTTCTTTTCACCTAAGAAGCTTACCCAAATTTTTCCAAAATTTTATCTAAGTTAAAACCTATTTATTTCTTCCAAAAGCATTTGCTACAAAAAAAAACAGCACATCTCATAATACAAAAAAAAAGAAAAAAAAAAGAGCAAAACGTTTCAACCAGGTGGGGGAGAAGGCCCAGCCCACCTGGTTGGCCCGATACCCCCCTCTTCTACCTCCGTACGGAGGGTGACGCCATGGAGGACAGCGACAGGAGCATCCCCCTCCACCACTCGATGCTCCTCCCCCTCCTTTATATCTCCCCCTCTCCCCTCCCGAGCCAAACCCTAACCCTAGGTCGCATCTCCTCCCTCCTATTCCCCAGCCGCCGCCACCATCGAGGGAGAACTCCCTCCTCTGCTGTGCCACGGCCATCGCCGCCGGAGCACATCGCCGCCGCACCTGTCCGCCTCCGGCCGTCCCGAGTACCCCCACGCGAAGCCGGTACCATCTCCTTTCCATTCCCCTACCTTCCCCCTCCATTCCCTGCTGTTTGGTCATCGTTCTCTTCCATGGAAGATCGCTGTACGTGCTCTGTAGTCGAGTCAGTAACAAGGTTCAGTTCGTGCGCTGCAGGTTCCAGTTAACTCAGCGTTTGCAAGCTCCAAAACCCAACCAGCACCTCATCCATCAACAACCGCAGCGAAGCCCCACTGGTTTGATGCGCGCGCAGTGAAGCCAGAGGTTGCGGGTTCGATTCCCAGCCCCACTCTTTTCCTGCTCTTTTCTCGTTTTATTCAGTACAACCGCACCCAACTCCTTAACCTGTTCAGAGGTGCAGTCCCACCAACAAAATCGCACTAGCCTAGTGGTTGGGTTCCTTTGCATCAACCAGGAGGTGTAGGGATCAAGTCCCCTCTCTCCCAATTAAAACAAGTTTTATTTTTTACAATGTTTTGGTACTGGAATGTTTAGCAAATCACCACTAAGCCCCTGGCCCTTATTTCTAGCCCCTGGAAATTTTTTTTCCTAAGTCCCTAGAGGCATTAAAATGGCAGATTGCACCCTATAATTCTAAAATGCATAACAAATTCATTTTAACTCCAATTTTCACTTTTTAAATATGTTTTCAATACCAAATTAAATGTTCTATCCAAATATAAAATTTGTTTACTGTTTTGAATATTTTAAATTGGTGCAAAATTTGAATTCTTGTCAAATTCCCTTAAATTTGCAAAATTCATAACTTGTTCATAAAAATTCCAAATTTCACAAACCAAATATGTTTTCCAATCAACTTTTCATGTACTTTCCAAATATAAATTTTGTTTTCTGGTTTGAATAATTTAAATTGCCTAAACAATTTAAATCTTGATTAATGCAATTAAAAATTGTTTAATATTGTTTAATTCATAATTAAATAATCCAAAGTCCAATTTCAAAATGTGAAACATGTAATCCAACTAAAATTTGATAACCTTTTCAAATATCAACTTTGTTATTTGTTTTGCACCTTTTAACTTGATGAAAACAATCACTTGTTTAACACCATTAAGTAACAATAATTTCCAAACTTGATTAACGTTTTCTAAAAATGGTTAACTATCATTCCAATTGCATTTAAATTGTTATCTTCTTGTTATTCATCATTCATGCATCATGCTAACTCACCAACCTGATGCTTAGTGTTAGAACAATTAATTCAACTCTAAGGCATGGGTTTGCCATATGCAATCTTTGCATATGGAATCCATTTAAACTTGTGTATCATATCCACTAGTTTATTTTGGTGCATCTATTAAACATGACATGCATCATTCCAATGTTTGTGCACCTATGCCATGTATTGATTGCCCGTCTTCCTTCGTTGTTGTTTTTGCTTCTTCTCGCTTAGACGACGACGTTGGTACCGACGAGCCTTACGACACCACTACCCAGGACCTAGCCCAGTACCCGGCTGCTGAGCTTCCAGGCAAGTTATCACTCACATGAATCATCGAGTTCTCTTCCACACTTGTTGTCGATACTATCCTTTTGTCTACTATTGCTAGCCCTATGTATCGTTGCTATTCTCCGAACCCATCACATGACTCCCTGAACCAATGATATTGCCTCACCTCCATACCCACAGCCTTTGTTTGTGCCTGTTCTTATCTAGCATGCTTAGGGTTGCTTTTGCTCGAGCCTGTTGTCGGTTACTTCTTTTATTAACGTGCTATTATTATTTGTTATCGTACCGAGGGCTCGAATGTTAATCAATCAATCCTGTTAATGCTGCTGTTAATAATAATTTGATGATAAGGCACCGGCAGGAGGCCCTTTGTGGTTTTGAGGCCTGCTAGTGTCGACCCTAATAGGAAAAGGGTCTTGTCTACTGATCCATGATGAGCGCACTACCCGCATGTGGGAAGCGAGTATGGGCGCCCCCCTCAACTTGACTCGATTCGCATCTCGTCCAAATCGCCGTACTAGTTCGGGCTTTCCATTTGCTGCATCATATGCAGGTACGAACCCGAGGCCAGGGTGGAACTTTTGTAGTCGGCATTTAGGGCGGCGTGGTCTTCCAGTGCTATGAGGGTCCTCCTTTTCTTCGGGGGGCTCGATTAGCCGCGCACGCACAGCACGCGGTGCTTTGGGCTTGATGCGAAGAACAGTTGGTTGTGTTGAGTGTCTCGCTTGGTGGGTTTGATTCCCATCTGGCGGGATATTCTTACGTGTACGGTTACTATGGTGCACCCCTGCAGGGATAAATCTTCTCGAGAAGCCGTGTTTTCCGCGGTTATGGATTACTTGGTGAAAGTACTGGCTAACAAGTACTCAGGACAACTTCAACATAATGATCAATCATGCTTCACCCAATGATTAGTAACTTGACTAGTAATAGGTTATTCACACAATAACTTGATTCACCTTAATACAACCGCGTGAGTTATCCTCGGATTGCTTCTTCGGATAAGGGGCGAGATCCAGGATGGGTTTGTTTGAAGTTATCTTTCAGTTGGTTACAATTCCTCGATCTTATCTTTTCTATTAGCCGGAACTATTAGTATCTTCTGTAGTTGGTTAGAGCAGCCCGCTGCAGCTTTTATTATACCTATCTTCTTCCGTTGAACCCAAGCATCAATGCTTGTGTTGACGGGTAACTCCTTGATGAAGTGTGAGTCTTGCTTGCCAGTACATCAAATGTACTGACCCCGTTGGGGCTGTGGTTTACGCAGAGTACGACTACGGCTACGATGATCACCAGGATGGCTACTTTGTGGAGTTCGACGACACTGCAGACGAGTAGTTGGCTGGACCCCGGGCAGGATCCAGGACCTACGTGGATGGGCTTCGTTTTTCGTTATTTTCTCCGGCTTCTTAAGCCTTGGATTTGTCTGTACTCAGACCCATTTGATTGCTTCCGCTGATGTAATGGATGATATGTTGGGACATGTGTCCTCTGGATGAGTGTTTTGCTATCTCTGCCTTAGTGAAGGCTATTTGCAAACTTATTTCATTCTTTTGTGTCTTAGAGACAGTTTGTGCTATCATTTCGTTCAAAGCTGTTGACGTACAGTGCGTGCTTGAATATGAAGTACGTCGACAGTAGTGCCTTAGGTTCCTAGCGGATAGTTTACTTCGACGGTGGGAGCAGGGCTTGTGTTGTCGCGCATAAGCGCAGGCCTACCAGGAAGCTGGGACGTGGGAGCAGGTATGCCCCATAATCCAAGCACCTGACTTCCAGTTCGTGCGATGAGTATCCTCTAGAAACCGGGGTGCGACAAATGGTATCAGAGCCTGTCTGCCTGTAGGATCCCTTTTTACTGGTCGCAGTTGAGTCTAGAAACTATTTTGTAGCTATATAGGAAAAATGAAACGTGAGAGTAGGAATTCTGCCATTTTTCTTCTTTCCCCACCCACCCACCCTTTTCTGGTAAGGAAGTGCAACGTTGTTTTCTGTTCTCACCTAAACTTTCAAGTTAGGATTTCACGTGTTTTGGGTTCTCCTTAGTACCTCAGGACTTTTGGTCTCGTTTTCCCGGTGTTGCTTCAATATCATGCTTTCTCTCAAGAACCTATCGTCCATTGAATCTTGTCGTTGTTTTCCACTTCCTTTGTTTCTACCGGAGTCTAATCACCTTCCAAATAATCTGCAGATGGGTCTCAGCTACTACCCGCAGGTGGTTCGCATGACTCGCTGTGAGAGCACCGCCGGTTTTCCGGAGATGCTGAGAGACATGGTTACCTATCTGGGGTTCCGTTGGGCACCAGAGTACCAGGTCTACGAGCACCAGCGAGAGTTTGACCAGACTTGCTACCGGGCTATCGTCTACATTCTGTCGGATGATGGCAGGAGCATTGCACACCAGTACGAGGCAGTAGGGTCCACAGTGGATATGGCAGTGCAGCAGGCAGCGTATGTGAGCCTCACCGTCCTCCGTGCTGACTACTGGGGCTTTGATAAGTCCAGTTTTCGTCACATCCCCCGTGGTTACATCACGGCAGCGGGACTTCACTTCACCGTCCACCGCGACCTGGATACCTACGAGACTGATAGCTCCAGGCTGCAGACCACTGCACAGTTCGCTAGTCACAGTGATGCCGTTGCTTCCACACTTGCTCAGGAGTTAGCCTCAGTCAGGGAGCAGCTCCACCTTGCTCTCACTCGTCTGGCGACGTACACCACAGACTTCGTTGGAGACGAGCGCTTTGCACGTTTCCAGCAGACACTGGGTTTTCCTCTGCCAGATGCTGGAGGTTACGAGCCGATCAGAGGCCCACTTCTCGACCTCGGAGCTGGTTACAGGGATTCCCCGCTATGGAGCACAGGGAGAGGACGCTTTCTACTTCACCACACCGAGAGTTGCTCTCAGCAGTTCCTATCTACATGGATCGTCGTGATACCTACTTCCGTGGGGTTCCTCCTCACCGTATCTCTCGTCGTACTACTCACCGCCGTCCTGCGTGATGAGCATGGGAGTACCGTTGTATCCATTACTAGCTGTGTCTAGTTTATCCTTTCGTTTTCGAACCATGTATTGGTCTGTTGGATATTCTGATGTATTTGAACTCATGATGTACCTGTTGGTTATCTAGTCATGCGTCGGAATAATCTCTCTTTCGGTTGCTAAGTTTATTCCTTCCTATTGTTGTGCTAAAATGCATTTCTGTTCAGGATGCCTCCAACAAGGAACACGCCTGAGCCACCGCCGATCGCTGAGCTCTTGACTCAGATGACTCAGGTCATGGCTCAGATGGTCCAGGTTCAGAACCACCAGAACAACCACCACCAGACTGCTCCAAGGGTCACCATCAAGGACTTCCTCAGTGTGGGTCCCAAGGCTTTCGTGGCAACACGCGAGCCGCTGGATGCTGATGACTGGATCCGTGACGTAGCAAGAGCCCTGGAGATTGCTCATGTTGCGGAAGAGGACAAGGTCAACTATGCTGCTTACCTACTGAAGGGTCAGGCAGCCTCGTGGTGGGAGAACTACCAGGCCATGAGAGCTGGCTATCCTATCACTTGGGGTTGCTTCAAGGATGCCTTCCTGAAGTACCACATCCCCGATGGTCTCATGGAGAGGATGCGTGAAGAGTTTTGCTCGCTGAAGCAGGGCAAGCTCGACGTCATCGGCTACCAGAACGAGTTCAATCGCCTCGCTCGGTATGCTGGAGACGAGGTGTCTACTGAGACCAAGAAGATGGCAAGGTTCCGCCGAGGTTTTAACCCGGAACTGAAGTACGCTCTCACAAACATCAAGTGCAAGGACTTCGTCGAGCTCGTGAACACCGCGCTAAATGAGGAGAATGGGCGCAAGGCGTTCGAAGAGTCGCGCAAGCACTCGCGTGAGGGTGGTTCCTCCTCCAACATGACCACCCCTCCGCAGAAGCGCCGCATCTGGGTGCCAAACAGTGCTGTCACTAGGGCTCCAAATGCCCAAGCTTCTCCAGGCTTTGGTCCCCGCCCACCCAACCCAGCTCAGATGCATGGGCAGAGGTTTCCAGTGGCGCAGCCAAGGCCAGATCCTCCTCGTGTCGTCACTTGCTTCAAGTGCAAGGAGACTGGGCACTACGCAGATAAGTGCACTCAGAGGATGCTGCCTTCTCCACCACCTCGCCCCAACACCAACCAGGCGATGGTCCGCGCTCCTCCGCATAAGGCCTTCAACGCCAACAACAGGCCTGTTGGGAGGACCGCAAGGGTGAACCACGTCAAGGTTGACACAGCTGAGGAATCTGCCGACGTTGTTCTCGGTACATTACCCGTAAACTCTAACCCAGCTAAAGTGTTGTTTGATACCGGAGCATCGCATTCGTTCGTGTCAAAGATCTTTGCTACAGCAGTTAAACTACCTTTTGTTGGTTTGGGTTCCCCGCTAGTAGTAAACTCTCCTGGAGCAACTATGCAAACTTCCAAGATCAGTCATGAGAATCAGATCTTAATTGGAGGTCACATATTCCTTGCTTCCCTCATCCTGCTTGGAAATTCTGACATTGATGTCATCCTTGGCATGGATTGGTTGAAGGCCAATAAAGCTACGATTGACTGTGCTCAGAAGTCAATAACTCTGTTCCACCCTTCCGGCCAGATAGTCTATTCTCCGAAGGAATCAAGTTCTGTTCAGCTGTACACCCTGGATGCCAAACCCCTTCCTGCAATTGAAAATGTTCCGGTGGTTTGTGAATTCCCTGACGTCTTTCCAGAAGAGTTGCCAGGGATGCCTCCGGACAGAGCAGTTGAGTTCGTGATCGAGCTTGAGCCAGGTACTGCTCCAATGTCTAAGCATCCATATAAGATAGCTCCTCCTGAACTGAAATTGTTGAAGGAGCAAATCGATATGTACATGGACAAAGGTTTCATTCAGCCTAGTTCCTCCGCTTGGGGTTGCCCAACTCTGTTTGTTGCCAAGAAGGATCAAACAAAAAGACTCGTGGTGGACTATCGTCCTCTCAACGAGAAAACCATCAAGAACAAGTATCCAATTCCTCGTATCGATGATCTTTTTGATCAACTTGCTGGAGCCTCAATATTCTCAAAGTTTGACTTGAGGATGGGTTACCATCAGATAAAGATCAGAAAGGAAGATATTCCTAAGACAGCCTTCACCACTCGGTACGGTCTATATGAATACACCGTCATGTCCTTTGGTCTCACCAATGCACCGGCGACCTTCTCTCGACTGATGAATTCTGTCTTCCACGAATACCTCGACAAGTTCGTTGTGGTATATCTTGACGACATTCTAGTCTACTCCAAATCCGAGGAGGAGCATGGAGAACATCTTGTCTCACTCTCATGAAACTCCGCGAGCATCGTCTATATGCCAAATACTCCAAATGTGAGTTTCTGGATTCCAGAAGTTGCATATCTTGGTCATATCATCTCTGCCAAAGGCATTGCCATTGATCCTGAAAAGGTTAAGGCAATTGTTGATTGGAAACCCCTAAGACGGTGAAGCAAGTTAGAAGCTTTCTTGGCTTGGCTAGCTATTGCCGTCGTTTCGTCCAAAACTTTCCAAGATTGCCAAACCTCTCACTGATCTCACAAAGAAGGACAAAGTTCGTTGGACTCCACAATGTGATGAGAGTTTCAACCTCCTGAAGACTAAACTCACTTCACACCTGTTCTAGTTGGCCCCGACACAACCAAACCTTTCCAGATATTCTGCGATGCATCTCTTCAAGGTCTAGGAGCAGTTCTTATGCAAGAACGTCAAGTTGTGGCTTATGCTTCACGTCAGTTGAACCCACATGAGCAAAACTATCCCACACATGATCTTGAACTTGCAGCAGTTGTGTTTGCCCTCAAGAAATGGAGACAATACTTGTTGGGTAACAAAACTGAAATCTTTTCCGATCACAAGAGTCTGAAATACATCTTCACGCAGCCAGATCTGAACCTCAGGCAAAGGAGATGGATTGAGAAGATTAAAGACTTTGATCTCACCATTTCTTACACTCCAGGCAAGGCTAATGTTATGGCCGATGCTCTCAGTCGCAAATCCTATTGCAATAATCTCATGATCATGGAAAGCCAACCTCCACTTCATGAAGAATTCCAGAAGCTGAACCTTGGTCTTGTTCCTCAAGGCTATCTTGCTAGCTTGACAGCCAGTCCAACTCTCGAGGACAAGATTCGTTCTGAACAACTTCGTGATAATGAAATCAAGAAGATGGTAGAGCAAATCAAAGAGGGCAGTGATAAGTTCAAGTCCTTCTCTATTGATGACAAAGGAACTGTATTCTTTGAAGGACGCATTGCAGTTCCTCAGGTTCAAAGTCTCAAGGATATCATTCTCAAGGAGGCTCATGAAACTCCCCTATCCATTCACCCTGGAAGTACAAAGATGTACCAGGATCTCAAGACTCTGTATTGGTGGTCTGGCATGAAACGTGAAATTTCTCAATACGTTTCTGAATGCGACGTTTGTCAACGTGTTAAGGCAGTCCATCAGAAGACAGCAGGTCTACTCCAACCTCTGAAAATTCCTGAGTGGAAGTGGGACATGATTGAAATGGACTTCGTTACTGGGTTTCCAAAGTCCAAGAAGGGCAACGATGCAATCTTCGTTGTTATTGATCGTCTCACTAAGGTTGCTCACTTCTATGCTGTAAAGGAAACTATCTCAGCTAGCCAGTTAGCAGAGCTCTACACAGCAAAGATTGTTCCTCTTCATGGTGTTCCATTGGAAATAAGCTCAGACCGTGGAAGTATTTTCACTTCTCATTTCTGGAAGAGCTTTCAAGAAGCATTGGGCACCAAACTTCTGTTCAGCACAGCTTACCACCCTCAGTCTCAGGGGCAAGTCGAAAGAGTCAATCAGATTCTCGAGGATATGCTCAGGCATGTGGTCTCTCCTTTGGCATGAAATGGGAGGATTGCCTTCCATATGCTGAATTCTCCTACAACAACAGCTACCAGGCAAGCCTAGGCATGGCACCATTTGAGGCACTGTATGGTCGCAGATGCAGGAGTCCAATCAATTGGTCTGGAGCTGGTGAACGTTCACTTTTAGGCCTGACATTGTTAAGGAAGCCGAGGAGAAAGTTTGTATCATTCGTGACAATCTCAGGATTGCTCAATCTCGTCAGAAGAGCTATTATGATAGCAAGCACAGGGATATGGTCTATGCACCTGGTGACAAGGCATATCTCCGTGTAACTCCCCTCAGAGGCACTCATCGTTTTGGTGTGAAAGGAAAGCTTGCACCAAGATACATTGGCCCTTTCAACATCCTCTCTCAAGACGTGCAGAGAATGCTTATCGTCTTGAACTTCCAGAAAAACTATCCAAAGTGCACGATGTGTTCCACGTGTCACAACTCAAGAAGTGTTTCAAAGATCCAGATCGTGCAGTTGATCATGATTCCATTGAACTGCAAGATGATCTATCTTATGAGGAGCACCCTATTCGAATTTCGATGAGACCGAGCGTAAGACTCGCAACAAGAGCACCAAGTTCTTGAAAGTCCAATGGTCGCATCATTCTGATAAAGAGGCAACGTGGGAGACCGAAGAGGATCTTCGCAAGAAGTATCCGGACCTGTTCATTTCTCAGTAGGGAATCTCGGGCGCGATTCCTTCAAGGGGGGGCGTTTTGTAACATCCAAGTATGAAAACCCTTAGTTGTTTTACTTGTTGTTTTTATTTAAGCAATGCATCATATCATCATCCTCATATTTATTTCTGTTTGCATTGTTTTCATATGAAATTTAAACTTGTTATCAACTTCTGTTTTCACACTTGTCTGTTACAACCTTTCAAATAAGAAGTGCAAACTAAAAACCTCTTTTGTTTTCAAGCAACTCATATAATTCACCTTTTAAGTTGTTGCTAAAATCAATTGCTCAATTTAATCAATTATTTCCAAGTCTTTCCCAAACTCAAAACAATTCTCAAATCCTTTGAATCCATGAAGTTATCACAACTTGGTATTCTTCAAAAACATTCTAAACCCTAGGGGAAACCCTATTGAAAACACCCTATTTTCTAAATATTAATTACTATGGCAATTTTCACTTAATTTGGTTCAATTTTGAAACAGCAATCAACATTTGAAATTTTGAAAACCAAAAATACCAAATGGTTTCTTTTCACCTAAGAAGCTTACCCAAATTTTTCCAAAATTTTATCTAAGTTAAAACCTATTTATTTCTTCCAAAAGCATTTGCTACAAAAAAAAACAGCACATCTCATAATACAAAAAAAAAGAAAAAAAAAAAGAGCAAAACGTTTCAACCAGGTGGGGGAGAAGGCCCAGCCCACCTGGTTGGCCCGATACCCCCCTCTTCTACCTCCGTACGGAGGGTGACGCCATGGAGGACAGCGACAGGAGCATCCCCCTCCACCACTCGATGCTCCTCCCCTCCTTTATATCTCCCCCTCTCCCCTCCCGAGCCAAACCCTAACCCTAGGTCGCATCTCCTCCCTCCTATTCCCCAGCCGCCGCCACCATCGAGGGAGAACTCCCTCCTCTGTTGTGCCACGGCCATCGCCGCCGGAGCACATCGCCGCCGCACCTGTCCGCCTCCGGCCGTCCCGAGTACCCCCACGCGAAGCCGGTACCATCTCCTTTCCATTCCCCTACCTTCCCCCTCCATTCCCTGCTGTTTGGTCATCGTTCTCTTCCATGGAAGATCGCTGTACGTGCTCTGTAGTCGAGTCAGTAACAAGGTTCAGTTCGTGCGCTGCAGGTTCCAGTTAACTCAGCGTTTGCAAGCTCCAAAACCCAACCAGCACCTCATCCATCAACAACCGCAGCGAAGCCCCACTGGTTTGATGCGCGCGCAGTGAAGCCAGAGGTTGCGGGTTCGATTCCCAGCCCACTCTTTTCCTGCTCTTTTCTCGTTTTATTCAGTACAACCGCACCCAACTCCTTAACCTGTTCAGAGGTGCAGTCCCACCAACAAATCGCACTAGCCTAGTGGTTGGGTTCCTTTGCATCAACCAGGAGGTGTAGGGATCAAGTCCCCTCTCTCCCAATTAAAACAAGTTTTATTTTTTACAATGTTTTGGTACTGGAATGTTTAGCAAATCACCACTAAGCCCCTGGCCCTTATTTAGCCCCTGGAAATTTTTTTTCCTAAGTCCCTAGAGGCATTAAAATGGCAGATTGCACCCTATAATTCTAAAATGCATAACAAATTCATTTTAACTCCAATTTTCACTTTTTAAATATGTTTTCAATACCAAATTAAATGTTCTATCCAAATATAAATTTGTTTACTGTTTTGAATATTTTAAATTGGTGCAAAATTTGAATTCTTGTCAAATTCCCTTAAATTTGCAAAATTCATAACTTGTTCATAAAATTCCAAATTTCACAAACCAAATATGTTTTCCAATCAACTTTTCATGTACTTTCCAAATATAAATTTTGTTTTCTGGTTTGAATAATTTAAATTGCCTAAACAATTTAAATCTTGATTAATGCAATTAAAAATTGTTTAATATTGTTTAATTCATAATTAAATAATCCAAAGTCCAATTTCAAAATGTGAAACATGTAATCCAACTAAAATTTGATAACCTTTTCAAATATCAACTTTGTTATTTGTTTTGCACCTTTTAACTTGATGAAAACAATCACTACTTGTTTAACACCATTAAGTAACAATAATTTCCAAACTTGATTAACGTTTTCTAAAAATGGTTAACTATCATTCCAATTGCATTTAAATTGTTATCTTCTTGTTATTCATCATGCATGCATCATGCTAACTCACCAACACCTGATGCTTAGTGTTAGAACAATTAATTCAACTCTAAGGCATGGGTTTGCCATATGCAATCTTTGCATATGGAATCCATTTAAACTTGTGTATCATATCCACTAGTTTATTTTGGTGCATCTATTAAACATGACATGCATCATTCCAATGTTTGTGCACCTATGCCATGTATTGATTGCCCGTCTTCCTTCGTTGTTGTTTTTGCTTCTTCTCGCTTAGACGACGACGTTGGTACCGACGAGCCTTACGACACCACTACCCAGGACCTAGCCAGTACCCGGCTGCTGAGCTTCCAGGCAAGTTATCACTCACATGAATCATCGAGTTCTCTTCCACACTTGTTGTCGATACTATCCTTTTGTCTACTATTGCTAGCCCTATGTATCGTTGCTATTCTCCGAACCATCACATGACTCCCTGAACCAATGATATTGCCTCACCTCCATACCCACAGCCTTTGTTTGTGCCTGTTCTTATCTAGCATGCTTAGGGTTGCTTTTGCTCGAGCCTGTTGTCGGTTACTTCTTTTATTAACGTGCTATTATTATTTGTTATCGTACCGAGGGCTCGAATGTTAATCAATCAATCCTGTTAATGCTGCTGTTAATAATAATTTGATGATAAGGCACGGCAGGAGGCCCTTTGTGGTTTTGAGGCCTGCTAGTGTCGACCCTAATAGGAAAAGGGTCTTGTCTACTGATCCATGATGAGCGCACTACCCGCACGTGGGAAGCGAGTATGGGCGCCCCCCTCAACTTGACTCGATTCGCATCTCGTCCAAATCGCCGTACTAGTTCGGGCTTTCCATTTGCTGCATCATATGCAGGTACGAACCCGAGGCCAGGGTGGAACTTTTGTAGTCGGCATTTAGGGCGGCGTGGTCTTCCAGTGCTATGAGGGTCCTCCTTTTCTTCGGGGGGCTCGATTAGCCGCGCACGCACAGCACGCGGTGCTTTGGGCTTGATGCGAAGAACAGTTGGTTGTGTTGAGTGTCTCGCTTGGTGGGTTTGATTCCCATCTGGCGGGATATTCTTACGTGTACGGTTACTATGGTGCACCCCTGCAGGGATAAATCTTCTCGAGAAGCCGTGTTTTCCGCGGTTATGGATTACTTGGTGAAAGTACTGGCTAACAAGTACTCAGGACAACTTCAACATAATGATCAATCATGCTTCACCCAATGATTAGTAACTTGACTAGTAATAGGTTATTCACACAATAACTTGATTCACCTTAATACAACCGCGTGAGTTATCCTCGGATTGCTTCTTCGGATAAGGGGCGAGATCCAGGATGGGTTTGTTTGAAGTTATCTTTCAGTTGGTTACAATTCCTCGATCTTATCTTTTCTATTAGCCGGAACTATTAGTATCTTCTGTAGTTGGTTAGAGCAGCCCGCTGCAGCTTTTATTATACCTATCTTCTTCCGTTGAACCCAAGCATCAATGCTTGTGTTGACGGGTAACTCCTTGATGAAGTGTGAGTCTTGCTTGCCAGTACATCAAATGTACTGACCCCGTTGGGGCTGTGGTTTACGCAGAGTATGACTACGGCTACGATGATCACCAGGATGGCTACTTTGTGGAGTTCGACGACACTGCAGACGAGTAGTTGGCTGGACCCCGGGCAGGATCCAGGACCTACGTGGATGGGCTTCGTTTTTCGTTATTTTCTCCGGCTTCTTAAGCCTTGGATTTGTCTGTACTCAGACCCATTTGATTGCTTCCGCTGATGTAATGGATGATATGTTGGGACATGTGTCCTCTGGATGAGTGTTTTGCTATCTCTGCCTTAGTGAAGGCTATTTGCAAACTTATTTCATTCTTTTGTGTCTTAGAGACAGTTTGTGCTATCATTTCGTTCAAAGCTGTTGACGTACAGTGCGTGCTTGAATATGAAGTACGTCGACAGTAGTGCCTTAGGTTCCTAGCGGATAGTTTACTTCGACGGTGGGAGCAGGGCTTGTGTTGTCGCGCATAAGCGCAGGCCTACCAGGAAGCTGGGACGTGGGAGCAGGTATGCCCCATAATCCAAGCACCTGACTTCCAGTTCGTGCGATGAGTATCCTCTAGAAACCGGGGTGCGACAGTAATTCTAGATAAATCCAACGACAAAAAAATTAAGCATAAATATCAGGGGACATCACTGTAAGAGGAGACAAAACCCCAAGCTTAATAAGGTGAAATTTTTTTTTGACCGTCTCCGTCATAAACAATGGGATCAATACTACCATGTATGCCTCCACTAACCTGTGCAAGTTCCTGGTCGGCTTCCCCAGAAGTCCTGCCTTGCTCTTTCCATGTACCGTAACTCCACGAATCCCGTTTTCCGAACCAAAATCAACAACAACAAAAGAAATCATTTAAAATGCAGACCATATGACTGCAAATAGATTTGAGCAGTTATTGAAATATTTAAATCCGATATGTGAGGAGCAAAATTTATACCTTAGTCATCTTTGACATGGAAAAATATAAATCCATGGGCTGTTCTCCCTTATCCAAATTATCCATGATTCTTATGACATGTGTAAACTCTCGTGCTAAGGTTTCTCCTGACTCCGGCAGAAGTAACACCACATTGCCTTTTTCGGTACTGATCAGAACTCATATAATATTGCACGAAGAGCTGGTAGCAAAATACATTAAACATAAGAAGTATCACATTATGTGATGTGTGTCAGTCATATAGTTTGTTTGTGTCAGAGGAGAGGGATAATGCCAGTGGATGCCACATATCACAAACCCAAACGACAACTAAACAAACTGAAGAATACACTTCGCTCAGAGAAGAATAAACCTGACAACTCAAATAATATGAAGGACGCATCGTGAATGATATTAATGATCTTTACCTTAAAATAAAATAAAAATAGATCAGGTCTGTATTGACCTCCTCGTTCACATTTATGTTTATTGTGGATAACATATAAATGTGAACATGACCTTCGGCTAAAAGTATTAATACATAAAGAAAATAATTGGACTGGCCTTTTATACCGAACTGTCGAAACTCCATGTCGCCTTTGATGATTCCAAATAAATATAAGGATATATAGGATCGTAGGTGAATAAACCGGGAAAAGTAGGAAAATTGCAAACTTGGAAGCATCATTATATAAGGTCCAGGATTATGGAAGAACATAAACCATATGCTGATATTTTTACGGATCAACACGACAGTGTACACCATACCTGTATATCAGTATACACAATAAAGGTTGGGTCTAAGACTTTTGACCCTAATATGCATTGAATTACCTTACTATAATGTACGAGAAAAGATCCATTTATTAACTTAAATATGAAGACTAATATATATCTGCTTCAGTCAATATGAATGAGGAGGTCCCTGTAATAGTTATTATAGAATCTGATGAGATTACTGCAAAATACCATAATTCAATAACCTACTTTCTCCCATATTCGATCTTCAGTTTTAGAAATTGTGGGATATTTTTTGTAGGATAGAATGCTCCAGCCTGCATTTGGACAAAATGTATACATTGTTCTTAAATCAAACTTCCAAAGAATGGATCGATGCATTCAAATAGCCAAATACCGTTGTGAGCTTCCTAACACTAATGCGGGCTAATGAGTGATAAATTTTAAATATTATTTTCTGTATGTAACAGAAAAGAAAAACTGAACAAGAATCAGATGACATAGCATATTTTAGCCTCCCGAAAAAATCAGCGAACACCTAACATGCAAGTGACCTCCGTTCTAGCTCATCTATGAGGAAGGAAGTTTGCCATGATATAGTTACGCACTGTGCCAGCCTACCTCAGTCACAGGGGATTACGGCGCGTGGCAGTTTTGGCCTAGCACTCAGGCGGCGCGAGCAGTTCGGCAACCTGACATCAATAGCTCTGCGCTCGACATGGGTTTCGAAGCCCGTGATAGGACATTCGCAGCGGCTCGTGGGAGCGCTGACTCGCTGAGTGCCTCGGATCGTCGCGTCGGAGATGAGAAAGACGGACCTGACGGAGCATAAGACGATGGCGGCAGCGTGAGAGCAGGATGGTCATGGGCGGTTGCAGCGCGTGGCCGTCGGCGTAGGGAGGCTAATGAAACGCAGGGCTGGAACAAAGAGGGATGGCCGATGCAGTTGTACGCTGAGGATGAGCGATTTTGTGCGAGAGTTATGGGAGGAGCAATCATCAGAGGTTATTAACGGCAGTTTTTTTTAGATAATTAGCAGCAGTTAATGCTGAATATACGCAACAGAATCGTGCGAACACGAATGCAAACGCGAGGGCAGAATTTTTCGTCTGGAGGTAGCGCTCTTGGAAATTGCTAGATGCACTTTTTGGTGAGGGTTGGTTTAATCTTGATGGTTAGATCTGATTAGGTGCCCCTAATCGTGAGGCGGTAATTGGTTTGTATCGTTCCGTGTACATTTGATAGGGTGCACTTAGTAAAAAAATAGTTTGTTGTTTTAATAGTAGTAGAGATGCATGCATGCATGTGCCCGTGTGTTGACGACGACAAAAGGGAGATCTTCGGACAAGTAGGAAGGATAGGCTAGCAAGTACTCCCTCCGTCCGGAAATAAATGTCGCGCGGACGTTTTTGTGAAAATCCCCTTGACGTTTTTCCGACCAAACCCGAGGTCCATGCCTCGTCGCGACTCGCTCGGACACATCGTTGGATGCAGCTCACCTCTCCCTCTCCATCTGCTCCGGCTCCCCTCTCTCAATTCGTCGCACCCACCTCCGCCTCCGCCCTCTGCTCGCGTCGACGGAGATGTTCGCTCGCGTCGCCACGCCCCGTCCACCTTTAGCTGCTTCAGCGAGCTACGCTCATGGCAAATCTCTCGAAAGACTCGAGCTTTCGGTGCAAGGCGGCGACGAATGCCGGATCCGGCATCGGCGAGCCCGTATCCTGTGTTTGCGAGGCCGGAAACGGCGGATCCGGACCACCACCACACAGATGGGTGCCGCGGAGGCTGGGCGCGCCCTTCACCGCCGAAAGCGTTGGACGCCAGCATCGACAACGCAGATGGAGAAAGCTTCAATCTTTTGCATCCATGGTGCCCCCGGGTCCCTCAACGACGTCGATTTCCTCGGGTATTCGAGCTCGTCACCACGGCCAGCCTCCTACGCCCCGCTCACCTCCCACCCTTCTGTGCTTTCGGTAAGCCCCAATATCGAGAAAATTAAGGCAAGGAGTTGATGCCCTTTTTGTTGTTTTTGTTTCTACAGGCCGTCTTCGGCGAGCTCTGCAACATGCTGGATCCCGGGAAGGCCGCCTTCATCCCCAAGAAGGGCAAGCCCAGCATCGTCATGTTCGTCGGATTGCAAGGTCAGTCTGGCAGACCAACCTCGCTCGGTTGTTGTTCTGCGTTGTTGTTGAATTCCAATCGCTAGATACCATTGCTTAGCTGTACATTTATTTAGCAGGAATAAATGTGAATGTGACTATAGAAATTAGTGTTATGCTCAAGGTAATTCTCAATTCTGTCTTGAGATGGATGAAAAGTTAAGTTGTTTTGTGGAGAATTTGTATGTCCCAGGAATTTCAGAAGCAAAAGTTTTAGGTGCTAGATCCAATGCCTTGAGGATTATTGGCAGTTACTGTTTCAAATTTTTTTGTTGTGATATCCCTCCCAAATTCCCTCTGGGATGTTACTCATCTCTGCTTGTTTTTTGTTCTTGTCGATGGCAGGAAGCTTGTGGCCTCGGTCGCAGGGAAAATGAGGTCGTGGAAGACATCGACAAGCTCGACGGCGAAAACGAGCTAGCCGTTGTCGACTACGTCAAGGACATTTACAGTTACTACAGGACAACTCAGGTTACTGGGATCTTCCTTCCTCTTCAGCTGTTCATCACAGTTGTGGTCTGAAATTGCTTAATTCTTCAGTACAGACTAGGGTGTTCTTTCTTTCCGCGGTTGTAGCTCTCACACTCTTAAAAAAAGGGCAGTGGTTTATAGCTGGTGTGAACTCTCAAGTTTATAGTTGGGGCTCTAAAGCACATAGGATTAAGTTTAGGTAATTTTGTTAGCTCTATTAAGTTTAGCTAACTGAGATAGCACATAGGATTAAGTTTAGCTAGATGTAATTGCAGTGTTTTCTCTGAATTTTCAAGCTGAATGATATTTACACACTGCCATCTTAAAGGTTTATAACCAATTACAGTAAAGGTTCAGACTTAAGAGGTTTATAACCAGAACAGTAAAGGTTCAGACTTAAGAGGTTTATAACCAAATAAAGTAAAGGTTCAGACTTAAGAGGTTTATAACCAATTACAGTAAAGGTTCAGACTTAAGCTGAATGAGTAGAAGCATCAACAGCTAGCAACATTCATGTGATCTTTATGGCTCTGTTTTGCGTGACAGATGCAAGGCCATCCATAATTTTGCTATTATTTCTAGCCTAGTAGAATTTTCACATGCATTTCAACTGTGATCAACTTTGACTGTCAGAACTCAGATTCAATACCGCAAAGTTTGCACTTCAATATTTCATGTTCCTACAGTCCACTGCTATCTTGTTTTATCTGTCGTAGAGCCTTAGCTGTCAGATGTCATCTCGGTGTTGCTGTACAAAACCTTGTACACACTTTGAACTTCTGAATAGAACTCCGAATAATTCATGTTGTAGCAGTTCTTAGATTGGTTTCTGATTTCTGAACCTTAGGTTTTTACCTAAAAAAAATCCTTAATAACTACTGTGGTGGCTTCACATAACCCTCAACTTTAATTATTCTTTCCACACTTATATTATGAGTATAGGTGGCTAGAAGACGCCAACTGTAAACACTGCTGCCCTGTTTAAAAAAAATATCTAGATGAATTTCATATTTTGGCTTAGTTTGGAGTAGCATTGGTGAAGAAGATAATATCGTACGTTCTGGTGTAAGTAGTTAGGTGTGGACTGTAGTAGATGGAATAAATAGAAAGACATTTGAGTATTTAAACAGTGGCACACACATCAAGTGTGTACAAAGCCATTAGAAATTAGGATTGCAACACAATCATCATAGTAGAAATTATCCGGTTATGGTCACACGCATAATCCTTTCTCGAACTTTTCTTTCCTTCCTATTCCTACTCCTCAGACCCACAACATCGGCTAATGGCGAGGAAGAGCTTGAGATGGTCTGCCAAGTGCTTCCAGTATCCTGCTAAACACAACCTTTGTAGGGACGCACGTGACCAACGGAAATTCTCCTTGGTGGTTACTGTTGTTGTTGCTTCTTGGAGGGGCATGGTGCTCAGAGGGTGCTGTCGTTGCTTCTTGGAGATCGTTGTTGTTCTTCTTTACCTTTCTTGCCTTGGATGTTACTGGTGCTTTTCCTTTCTGCTCTCTAGTGGAAGGCTCGGGGGGAGCTGCTTCTATAAGGGCAATGGTTTCAGCAAGTAATTCAGCTGGAACAGGTAGAGCGAGGCCGTGCCTTTCTTCTGGAAGCATTTGATCCTTCTTCATGTGAGGGGGGTCGTAGTCAATTCCTCCTTCTCTTCATGACCTCAATCATACACGCCTGTAGTGTTAGAAAGCTTCGTTCCAGGGTGTCGACATCGTATTCCAGAAATTCTTGCTCCACACCCTCTATCAACTCTCGGATATCTTTCGGTGCTCTTGTATCTGTGTGAGACTGAAGGGATCGGAATAAGCTAAGGTCCAGAACGTTCATGTCAGGGCTGTTTGGAGGTTGCTGCATCAACCTAATGTCCAAATCAGTCTGCTCTACGGCACGGGCAAAACCCTCGTCATTGGGCAAGACGTGAGGTTTTGCATTGTCCTGCTGGATGAAGATTGTGCTTCCTTCATCTTCGTTGGGCCACACATCTTGTATAGCAGGAATCAATTTTTCGCAGAGATATGTCCTCATGACATCTCGAGTAACTTTTTGTGACTTCAGCTCAAGTGTCCCCTTTTTCCGGCGTCGGCTCTTTCTCTTTGCTGGAGTCTCTATGACAAAGGGCCAAATGCCAATTTTTCCATCGAAAGTTACTTCACCATCAGCACCATATCTGGGCCTCGCCACAGCGGCTAGGAACATCACCTTTCCGATGCTTTGTCTGTTCCCGGTGCGCAAGGGTTGAGGCTCAGAGGGTAGGAGGTAGTATGTGTTCTTCACCTTCGTCATATCAAACCACTTCTCGTCGAGGTGGACGATTTTATTCATCTTCTGGAACATAAGACTGTTCATATCGACGAAAGATATTCCAAACTTTAGTATACCAATCTTGTTAGTTTCTGACATCACAGGCTTCATGGTGCTAGTGTGCCGAACCACCTCGCCCAAAAGGAATCTTTCGTGCAAGGTTGAGCGGGAAACACCCAAAGAGCTTGATAGAGCTCGGATTGTTTTCCTCTTGTTCAATGGCACTGTCGCTATCCTCTCGAGTTCTAGATCTTTCTTTTTACGACCAACTCGACCTTTCCTCTTGCTTGAAACATCAACTTCTTCACCTTGAGCAAGTTGTTTATTTGCTTCCTCCCAAATTCTTTCTACCGTCCGTAAAGTTGTGTTCAACAAGCTTGCAACTATCATCTTGTCCTCAGGCATGACTTGTCCATCTCTGCTCCTGATCACTGCCAAAGCAAAGTAGACACCATATCTTTGCTCATTTGATAGATTTACTTTTTTTTGTTAAATGCTCAACATCTGCATGATTTTCTTCTTGATCAATCGCAACTTCCTCTTGAGCATCCAAATCGATACGAACTTCCTCTTGAACATCCAAATCAGCATCTTCTTGAGAAATCTCGAAAGTAGCATCTTCTTGAGCAATCTCGAAAGCAGCATCATCTTGAGCAATCTCGAAAGCAGCATCTTCTTGAGAAAATTTGAAAGCAGCATCTTCTTGAGCAAGCTCGTTCAAATCGAGAGCTGCAATTTCTTGAGCAATCTTGAGAGCAGCATCTTCTTGAGAAATCTCGGCACCAGCAACTTCTTGACCAATATCGAAAGCAGTATCTTCTTGAGAAAGCTCGTTCAAATCGAGAGCTTCTCGAGGAACCTCATTCAAATTGAGAGTTGCAACTTCTTGAGAAATCTCGAGAGCAACATCTTCCACTTCTCGAAGGAACTCCGCCTTGTAGGTTCTATATAGGTCATTGCACATTCCTATAGAAGAGAGAGATTGGGGTCATGACATTGTTTCTTTCGAGAACAAGAAAACACTAGTTGAATCAAGCATAGCTTACCGTGTACCAAAGGTTCAGAGAAGA
This sequence comes from Alopecurus myosuroides, assembly GCA_028641055.1. Lineage (NCBI taxonomy): Eukaryota > Viridiplantae > Streptophyta > Magnoliopsida > Poales > Poaceae > Alopecurus > Alopecurus myosuroides. The sequence goes on along the minus strand of CM054057.1, from coordinate 589,682,948 downwards.
TGTCCTTTTGATGCATCCTGTTATATTTCCACATATGTAGTGCTTTATGGGGTAGTTTCTTCCTCTTGGAAAGCTTACAATGCTTGTTGTCATTAATTTGTCTTCTCATGTAGCTGTGCAAAGAAAAAATTATACTCATTGACATGATATATTTGTCTTTGTAGGTAAAAGCCAACTGAAACTTACTCATTGAAGAGCAATATTTGACTATCAAATTTCAGCATCGTATTTCTCATTGGTGTCAAATGGGTCAGCTGATTCGATACCAGCCGGAAGACAACCTTAAGTTAACCTGCATGGTAACAATAATTCCGTGAATTCCAGTATACAGCTTGTAAAAAGGTAAAAAGGTATCATATGAGTTTGTAGATATTCCTCATATATGTACCATATGAGTAGTATCTAAGTATGCCAACCAACAAAGGATTATATTGCAACTCGGGAAATATATGGAGGAAGGTAGCAAAACATACATATAGGGCAAGACTGCCTTTTGTCATCAACTAGGATACTGACCCAGTCATGACGTATCCGTGGAAAAAAGTAGGCATGTGCTAAACCTAGTTGCAGAAACTCAATAGTAAGTACACTAAGATCTCTGATTCTATAATTGATTTGAAATGCATACACCATATACAGTTTAACCACAAGCTATTGAACATCACGAAAAGTCTCTGGATACACACAACACACTGGAATGGACTAGAAATTACAGTATCATACATATGAGTACTGGTATATAATGACCAACCCAACAAGGCACCCTTCCATGATGGCATATTTATTATGGAGACGCCATACAGGGTACCATGTTGCACCTCTCTTACTTTTACTGTCCGGTCATCTGAGAATTGTGGTTTGTTGCAACACCATTTCTAAGTTTTATTACCCGTGGTGTGAGATCTCACGGTTTAAATGCAAATTGTTATGCCTGCAAAGCTACTGTGAGTCTGTGATACTGCATAGCTTGCAATGCTAAATGATTGGTTTTTTTTACATGATCTGCTAAAACCAGGTAGCAATGGCTCCTGATGGAAATGGAGGACTTTATTCCGGTAATCCACCATAAATATGGAATAGGTGTTATGTATCGTGCAGTAGTTCTATTTTATCCTGATGGAAATGGAGAACATGCACTTTGAGATGACATTAGATTTCCGCACCTCCTCATTTGCTAATCGATGTCTTATAATACGCAGGTACGTGTTTCAGATCCAACTTTCCTAGGGTACTTTATAGACAAGGGTGTATCTTCTGCTGCAAAGGTTGTCAGGAAGGTAAAGTCAGATATCTCGTGAGTTCGGAGAAAGAAAATTATCATGGTTGCCTTGGCATTTACCAAACTATGCACCTTGTTGATAGTCGGTTGTATTCTGAACAGGCTTATCCGCAAGAGTGTGTTGGAATATTTGTTCAACGAGGTCGTGGTGGACCTCTCTCGGTGGTTGAGTATAATGAAATGGATGCCGCTATGACTACTGAAATTGAACGGCTTCGCTTTTGTTGGAGCAATGTATGTTTCTATCCCCAACTTATTGCTCCCTCCTTCCCTCAATCACTGTGACACATAAACTGGCATATTCATTTTCTTTTGACAGGTATGCTTGCATATGTTTGCTTTGGACTTTTTGAATCAAGTGGCAAACAACCTTGAAAAGGACGGCGTGTAAGTATTACAATTTGAATTCTGAAGAGTTATGAATTCATTGTATGTTTTATCCTAGCACCTTACATTTAGAAACTTGGTGTCCAGGTATCATCTTGTGGAGAAGAAGATACCTTCCTTTCATGGGTGTACGACGGGCCTGAAGCTCCCCATCCACGAAACTTTTCGAGGTTCGGCTTCTCAGGCGCCTACCCTAATATAGTTCAATGTTTGTTTCCCTGTCAAAAGGCAGAGATACTCACTGGTGCATCTCTTAAAATTAATGTACTCTGCAAAATGTAGCTGATTTCTCATACACTAGCTCACATCGCCACACAGAATACCAAAACTTGAGTCACGAAATAGCTATAGAAGGATTTGGTTCTCTAGTATAATTCCGACAGCACATTCAGAATCATAGGTATTCTCCACAAAATGGAGATAAACTAGAAACACAAGGGGAGAAATTTGCTTTCTGTTCACTGCAATTGTAGATAAACCAAATGTAAATACAATCGCTTTCTGGAATTTCGAAGCTGAACCAAAAGGAACACCTGACTGTAACACTCTACTCTGCAGAAAGTAGCTGAGTTCTCATACTGGCTGACATCACCACGCTTCTGTTTCAATTTTTCTTGGATCGAGTTCAGTTCGAATTTCTGCATAGCTACTTCTGTTTCAACTTGTTTCGTGGCTGAGTAGAGGTCTGGTTACATACTGATTTTCTGAAGTTCTTGCAGGTTCAGGTTCAGATGAACTCCAATGAAGACGAAGGAGAAGAACGAGGTCTAGCTCCCGCCTATCCTCCTGTGCGCGTAGATGGTGACGGCGAGGCCAAACTCCCTCCTGCGCGAGGACGGCGACGGCGAGGTATGGCGCGCGCGGACGGAGATGGGGCTCGGAGCAGAGGATGTGGGGTCCTGCGCAAGGACGGCGACAGAGCTAGGAGCAGAGGAAATCGAGGTCCTGCGCTCGGACAGCGACGGCGAGGTCCGGCGCGCTCGGACGGGCGACGGCGAGGTCCGGCGGGCGCGGATGGGCGGCCCCGAGGTCCTGCGCGAGTACGGCAAAGGCGAGGTCCTGCGCGCGGACGGCGACGGAGATCGGCGGGAGCGGACGGCGACGACAGAGATCAGCGCGCGCACACGGCGACGGAGATCGCGCAGATTCGGCGGGCGCGGACGGCTACGGAGATCGGCGGGAGCGGACGGCAACGACGGAGATCGGCGCGCGCACACGGCGACGGAGATCGCGCGATTTGATCCAGGGACCGATTTTACAGATTAGAGATACGTTTGGGTTTATTTGTCATAAGTCATTTGTACAGGGCTCACGTCCTTTATTTCCGGACGGAGGGAGTAGGATAGGCCCAAAGATAGTATGCCTCCATGTTTAGATCTCCATGTACCGCATCTCTAAGAGATCTAAGCCTAGGCCTCTGGTTGCACCACCATCCGCACCAATAAAGAGAAGACACGTAGGAAAACTTTTTTTTCTTTCTTAAAAAAGAAACCCCGTTGGTCTTCTTGTGTCACCCTACTGCTGCGAGGGCCCAGCTTGGAAGCCGAGCAGATATAGAAATCCTACTGCTGCGAGGGCCCAGCTTGGAGGCCTAGCAGAAATAGAAATGGCCTACCTAAGTGAGTACCTTTAGCTAAAAAAAAAATGCTAAGGCTACAACACGTCTCTAGCAGGGACAAAATCCCTTGCAAAAAAAAGAGCAGGGAGAGGATCGCATAAAGAGGCTGAACCAGGAACGTCAGTAAATTCTTATAAGAAGACTTAGACAGAAGAGAGACGTTCGATACAGTTTTTGTGAACCTTTTTTTAAGCTTATCAGAGAACTTGAAACCGTGTGTTTTCGTCATGGTCATTCTAGAAATCATGACATCTCAAGACGTATTGTTTCTACTAACACCTTAAGTTATTTTAGATCTTTATATTGAATAATCATAATTTCTTCTCCATATAATTTAGCATAAGTGGTTACCTTTTGTTATGCCTTATAGCAGACTAGCAATACAGAATCGCTCGGTAACACATGTTGTTGTTAAAAGTTGTATCACCCAAATTCAAAGAGGGTCTTGAAATTTGGTAGTAATTTTTTTAAGCGAAGCAAAAGATTTTACTTTCAAAAACTTGGCCAGTTTATATGGGGAACTGGACGATTACGGATACAACACGCAACACACGACGCCGGCCCCGAGGACGGGTCCCACGAGAGTCGGCGACTAAGTCATCCAAACAAACAATGCCGACACCTAAGCACCTTAACGCAACATGGCGGAGGTGAACATCCGGAACCACCGCTCCGACATTCACGTCGGCCCCAAGGTCACGCCCCCTCACGAGTCGACGACTAAGTCGCTCGAGTGACCAAAACCGCCACTCACCTCAACGCAAAACGGCAGAGGCGATAGTCTGAACCTGCCGCTCTGACATCCACGCCGGCACTAGAGATGCTCACCGCCTAACTGATGATGATAGAAGCACACCGCCGGCCGGGCGAGCAGGCCACACACCGACACCAAAAGTGAGCGATTTCAAATCGATGTCTCCAAGGAGGGAAGCGACGATTGAGAGCGCCTCCTTAGTCGGCATCAACCAAGGCCAGTGCAAGCTTTTCTCCCGTGACTCACCATATACGAAGTCAGGTCCGCCTGTCCGCCGTAGCGAAGGTCCCCCAGTTGTTTGCAGCCGCCAACCACCAACTCCCTTCATTGGTCCCTCCGGCTAGCGAGATATCCAAGGCGATGCCTTCACAAGTAAGATACATAAGAGTGTCGTCCTCGCCCGATCCTGCGTGGGATTTGGGGTTTCTCCGGAGAACCCCGGGTGGATAGAGAATGCGAGAGCACCGTCATGACGATGCCTTCAAGAAGGACACAACGCTAAAGAGTGTCGCTGCTGTCGGTCTCGCCCGGAAGCCAAATCAGAAATTTCGCCCGACAATGAGTCGCAGAGGACACACATTTAACCTACATTTCAAGAAAAAAAATGTCGCGGCAAGACGCGACAGGTCCATCTAGTATAATACTACTCCTACTTGCTAGCCTATCCTTCCAAAAGCACTACACGATACAAGTACCTTTGGGCCTACTTCAGATTCAGAACGGTGACGGTGTGTGTGTTTAACAAGAGAAATAACGGTGTACTTATTATAGCACAAAACGCCACACGTTAGAATGCTTTATTTTGCACAATCCGCGGCACGAGAAGATACTTATGCTGACGATTCATCCGCACGGAACTATAATATATAGTTTAATTTATGCAACAATTTAACGAGAGAAAAATGCAACCGTTTCTTCGGTTTATGTTTAGGTGATATCTACCTATTGCCGAGACGAGAAACAAAGAAATTCGGCCAATCCATCTCAAAGGGCACCATTTGCCGACGGCTAATCTTGTCGAAGCCCGCCACCTCCTCCATCTTCCCCGACTCAAGATCTGCGGCGTACACATTCCCGATGTTGTCCTTAACGAGCAGCATGCCGCCCTTCTCTCCCAACATAAGCAAGCTCTTCCGACCAGGTGGGTTTAGCTCTATGACCGGAGCGCAGAGCCACCTTGAAGGACCGCCATCATCCTGCCGTGTCCATACGTCTATCTGGTTGCCTCGGCTTTGCAAGTGAAACAACGAGAGTTTCCCGTCGGTAGCGACGGTAAGCTGTGCTTCTTCGTAACTGTGAATTTTTTCATGTCCAATCGGGGTCTTAATTGCAGTCAGAGAGACGTGGCAGTTGTCGGCATCCACATCAATGGTATGCCACCTCGAGTCGTCGCTTGTGTCGTAACGAACCAGCCAGTGTGCCGTGCCACGACGCAGAACGGCACAGCCGTTCCTTAGAGGCACACGGCCACCCTTCCCCTTAGCACCAAAAGAGAATTCACTAGGCGCTCTCCACCTCGTCTCACCGGACGTGAAGCTGTGTAGGTTCCGTGGCTTGTTATTGATGTCATTGCCAATTACGAGCACTTTGAAGAAGGCGGAGTAGCCTTGCGGGGCCGAAGGTTGCTGCTTGGCATTCGAGGAACAATCCAAGCCGGTTAGGATGGCATAGCCACTCTTGTCGAATTTCCAATCACAGCGTAGCGGAGGGAGCTTGTGGCATGCGCCAACAAGTAAATTGCACACGGCTAGGTGAACGGTGTCGTCGGATGCATCGGGTGGGTCCAGTCGCACGAGGAGGAGGCCGTGGCGACTGGCGAGCGGCTTCACGTGGCGTAGGAGGCTTCTAGACGCTCTGGGAGCGCCGGAAAAGAACGACTTGAAAGAGCGATGCTTCGAACCGAACACCGACCGTGGTGTCGGGATGAAGGTTGTCGCAAAGGTAGATTCCTTGTTGAGGATGACTTCTTCCCAAACAAATAAACCCGAGAAGAACATCGAGGTGTGATCGGGCCAGCGGCGTCGGCGAAGAAAGGAGGCATTGACTATGAGGCCGTGCCACCGCCTGCACGTCACCGCGCATCGGAAGAGGTCAGCCGTGTCCTCAAGGCGTACGAGGATCTCGCGGAGGACGTCGTCGGAGAACGATGCCCGGGTGGTCATTGCCGCTGTGCCCGCCATCTCTGATATCTCCTTAGGCTAGGCAACTTGCGAGCGATGTGCGATTGGGCGGCTTTAACAGGGACCATGGTGGAGTGTATAGGGCGGTCGATTTGAAGAAACCTCGAGGCTTTCGTCAGGTCCAAATTGGAATCCTGATCGGATTCACGTCCGTATCACGTTACAATTCTGAGTGGAATACTAAGCTTGACGCACTGCTGAATTGCTTTCCAGTTTCCATATTGTTGTCCACCATCAAATTCAGCTGTGTAATCTAATTTTTTTTTTACAGTAGTACTCCCTACGTAGCATGATAAGATGTTTAGTAGTAATCAGCTGCGCACTGCTGTCGATCACTAGCGTTTTATCCAAACAATAGACTGGTTTCTACTACCATTTGCAATACGTCTACAGATACGACCATGCGACGCAGCGGCCGGCGAGCGCCATCTCGGTACTTCTCCTCGCCGTGGTCCATCTCAGACACGCACCCCTGCCTCCTGGCCATCTCTGGCGGGCCGCCATCCTCGACGAAGGCCGCGCTCGTGCGCCCTGCCCTTGTGCCGCTCCACCCTCGATGTATCCTCCTGGACCAGCTTCGGCCTCTGGGCAGCTGCCATGCCCGACGACGACCTCTTTCTCAACACCCACCAAAATTATTAAAAATAAATAATGCACAGACGCCGTGGCGCACCTAGGAGTGGCGCACCGGCCACGTGCGCCACCGCTACTCAATAGGCGCGGCACACCATGGTGCGCCACACATAAGAGATTCTGGTGCGCCACGTATTAGCCATTACCTAGTAGTGTTGTTACATGTCCTTGAGTGCCTTCCTTGTGTCTACACTTGCATGCACCTGGCTTGCTAGCTTCCGCATCTGTGATGTTTTTCCGTATTTTTGCATCTCTTTCAGCAAATTCTTGGGATGTGTTGTACTCCATCTCATCAAAATTTTGAATATACTCTTCCTATCTCCTCCAACCCTCCTCCGCTACTAGTTCCTGCTAAAAATATACATAAAATAGTACACTCCCAATCTTGCCATTGGTGGTATCTTCTTGTAATCCACCACTCCCACGAGAATTCTGATGCTTCCATCTTTCTTGAAGGTTTCCATGTCTACCTCAATACATGCCCTAGTGTGGACCCAATCTCACATAATCCATGGAAGTTTTTCAGAGTTTTTGGTACTCTCTTGGCTCTGATCCATAATGTATATATCCAGCTTCCCCACTGCCAGCGACTCATCTGACCATTGCTGCACATTTATCTTGATGTGAGCTCCTTTGAGGGTCACCCAATCGTATACTGCCAGTTCTGAGATTCTACCCACGGAGGGAAAGTTCACAAGGAAAGTGCGAGTAGCTATTTCCTTAGCTTTGCCATTCCCATTTCCAAGGGTAGGTCTTGCCTAGACAACTCTCCAGCTGCTCTGTGTCTATCAGCACACTCCCCGTGCTCAACTTTCACAATTGCAATTGCTCTGTTCTTGTCTCACCCCAATCTCTTTCGTATGTTCACCTACAAAGCAAGCTAGCCCCTGTCCTCCAAAACCCACCAAGTTCGCCGTGGCCTTTACCACAATTGACACACTCCATCTCCCCCTTGCAATCTTTCGCTAGATGCCCTTTCAAACTACACTTGTTACAGGGTACATCCCCCCCCCCCCGCGCGCTCTTGACCGGCATGCTTTGCACCCCCTCCCGGTGGTGGATCAGCTTTTGCGACCACGCTACCCTTCGAAGGAACCTGACTCACCACCTCTGTGGACTTGCTGATTTATGTTCCACCAGAGTATTGCTTTTCTTTTTATTTCCGTTGCTCGCGCGATTATGCTGCCCCTCCCTCCCCCGATTGATTCTGCCCATTGAAACTTACTTGATAATGCTTCCTCCTTGAGTAATGGTAATGTCGATTAGTCATCTCGACAAGTCCCTCGGATGATCCGGTAGGGTTTCAATTAAGAGAACGGATAGTCGCTGGTGACAATCATCGGCTAACAGGGGGCACGATTTTACCCAGGTTTGGGGCCCTCATAGAGTTAAAACCCTTACTCATGCTCTTGAGATCTGTATTATGAGCAGATCGATTACAAATGTGGGTGTGCAAGCCGAGAGATTGATCTCCATCTTATGGCTATGGTGGTGAAAGTAGATTGGACCCCCCCGGTGGTTCTCCCAGCCTTTTATAGGTGGCTAGGTCCCAAACCGTGTCCGAGGGGGTTACAAACCCTAGCTCTAGGTCGGTAGGAGTTTTTCTTCTTCTTGCGGGTGGGCTTTTACTGGGCCTTCTAGAACAGTGGGATAACGTCTGGCTTTGGGCCTTGGTCTTGGGCCTTGGACCGGGTAGGCTCACCCGACAGGTCCAGGAGTCATCCCACGTCAGTAGCCCCCGAGTGTTTATTCGACTAAGAATAGTCGGGTAAGCACTCAAAGTTCGTTCTTGGATTTTGCGACTAGCCATTCAATCGCCTGGCTTAAAGGGTGTATACCCTGCATGCGATGTGCTCGCGTACTCGAGTATCGAGTGGTAAATGCTCCTTGTGTTGGCTATTTTCGCAGAAAGGTACGCTCAGTCGCTTGGCTCTCCCGAAAGATAAGGGCCAGTTAATTGCTTGTCGGATATATACCCATTAGGGGTATGTCCGGCATTGGCCTAAAAAGCCGGATTACCAGGGTAGCCTGTTGGTAATGGATCACAGTTCATAGGGCGGCACAGTAAGCTGGTGTGCAGGAAGCCGGATTCTAGAAGAACCCGGACCACGACCCAAAGTGGTGCGACTTGGAGAAGAAGACGGATTCCTTACTTTCCAAGTTAGATACTTTATGTAGTCTTCTAGGTTTCCTTTCTGTAAGCCATAACCCGGCTATCTATATAAAGCCGTACAGGAGAGACGAAACAAAGAGAACAATTAGCTAGAAGCCAACTCGCCAAGAATTTGATCCTCGCCGAGTTAGCGAAACCATACTCATATTGTACTTTGTATACTTCAGGCTTCAGCCCTGATTTAGTGGGATTGCAGGAGTAGGAACGTCGCCTAGTTGCGTCGTACCGAACCTGGGTAAACTTGGTGTTGTTGATTACCGTACTACCACGCCCCCCCCCCCCCCACGTCTCTACCCGTAGGATCATGGCACCCCCGTCCATGATCCTTACTACGATGTTTCGACAGTTGGCGCCCACCGTGGGGCCAGCGGCGTCAGGAGTTATGTTTCGATCGGGAATACTCGGCGGGATCGGCAATACAATAATTGTCGGAAGCTTGAAAATCGACGGCGACGTCGGGCGCTTCCTCGACAACGGATCATACATGCCAGCACGGAATCACCTGGTGAGTGTGTGCGTTTTACTGATTGGATCTACAAATATTTTTATCGGATTAACATCAGAGGAAATAGGATTCTGTGGTGGGAGCAAATTTATCCACCCGCCCTATACCCAATTGAGGAAAACTATGATACCGGATTCTGCTCAAATCGCCAAAACAGTGCTGAAATTGTCGCCTCTCCGGTGATGCCTGCAATCAGATCTCACTTTATTGGTATGGTACAATCCGAGGTCACGTATAACACGGAAGGAACCAATCCCGTGGAAGAAGCAGAAAATGCTAATCCCATAGAACAAGTGGAAGATCCGACACCCGTCAGTGAAACGACGAACTCGGAAGCTGACTCCGTGTTAGCTGCTATAGAAGCAAGATTGGAGTCAGAACCCGGATCTGAAGATATAGATTTGGAAGATGAATATGAAGACTCTTTCGAGAGAAAGGTCAAATCTTTGTATGGGAGCTTCCATGAAGTACTTATGGCAAGACCGACTGAAAACTCGGATGCTGAAAACGACAAAGACCCCGAAACACATCCGCCAGGTGAGGAAAGAGAGGATGGCGAAACTAGTCCAACTTACCCGATGTCAAAGAATTGACAGAGGAAGAACCTGGCAAGAAACCTCCCTCTTCCAAAAAGAAAAAGAAGACTTCCAAGAAACTCTAGTATAAACTCCAGAAGAAAAAGTTGGCAGATATTGCCAGCCAAAACCTGGAAGTAGGAGGAGGAAGCGGAGTCACACATGCGGAGAAGAAAAACAAAGAAATCCCTCTTCCCTAGATGGTGGAATGTCGCACCCGGACTTCTAGAGGATACTCACAGCCCGCTAAACAGTAGATAGTTGGATTACGGGGCCTACCTGCACCCGCATCTCTTACGAGTAGGCCAACACATATACGTGTGACAACCAACCTCTACTATTCATCGTCTGCGTAAACCATCCCATAGAAATCCGAATACTTCCATTGACGTACTTCATAACATACACACATGGTACGTCAACGGCATTTGAACAAGTGATATCACAACAAATCTGTAAGACACAAAGAAATAGAAATAAGTGGCAAATAGCTCTCACTAGAGCAGAGATAGCAAATACAATCATGCAGAGGACACATGTCCCAACAAGTCATCATTACAACACAGCGGAAGCATCCAAAGTGTCTGAGTACAGACAAGATCCAAACAGGCCTAAGAGGCCGGAAACGAAAAGTACGGAGCCCATCCACAAAGTCTCGGATCCTGCCCGGGTCGGCTATCTACTCGTCAGCAGCCTCATCATACTCCACGTAGTAGCCACCATGGGGATCCTCGGAAACGTAGTCTGCAGAACACGCAGCCCCAAAGGGGTCAGTACAGACGAGTACTGGCAAGCAAGACGCACAAGATACCAAAGTGTACCCGACAACACCAAGTACAGATGCTCTGGGTTCAACGGAAGATAGGTGATACAAAGGTGCGGCAGCGGGCTGCCCTAACCAACTACAGAGCCACGCTACCACTTCCGGCTAAAAGAAAGGGATAGATAGCGCATCGGAACCAACTACAACTAACCTCAAACAAACCCATCCTGGATCTCGCCCCTTATCCAAAGAAGCAATCCGAGGATAACCCACACAGTTGGATTAATGAAGGTTCGAGTTATTGTGTCAATAAGCCTATTACTAGTCAAATTATTATTAATTAGGTGTAAGTTGTCTAATCCTTGTTAGCCAGCCCTATCACCAAGTCATCCATAACCGCGGACAACACGGCTTCTCGAGAAGATTTAACCCTGCAGGGGTGCACCAATTTGTACACGTAAGAATATCCCGCCAGACGGGGATCAAACCCACCAAGCGAGGCACTCAACATAACCCAACTCTTCTTCGCATCAAACCCAAAGAACCACGTGCTGTGCGTGCGCGGCTAATCGAGCCCCCACGAAGAAAAGGGGGACCCTCATAGCACTGGAAGACCACGACGCCCTAAATGTCGACTACAAAAGTTCCACTCTGGCGCCGAGGGTTCGTACCTGCATATGCGTGCATCAAATGGAAAGCCCGAGCTAAGTGTGGCGATTTGGACGAGATGCGAATCGAATCAGAATTGCGGGGGGCGCCCATACACGCTTCCCACATGCGGTTAGCGCGCTCAACATGGATCCAGAGGACAAGAACTTTTCCTGAGTTCGACACTAGCAGGCCTCAAAACCATACCCGGCCTCCTGCCGGTGCCTTATCATCAAATTAGCATTACCTCAAACATTAACAGGTTGTTGTTTAACATCGAGCCCCCAGAACATAATCAATATGGTAAAAGAAATAACGGACATCAGACTCGAGCATAAACAACCCTAAGCATGCTAGTAAGACATAGGCAACAAGCAACAGGGTTATAGGTGTGGAGGTGAGGCTATATCAGGGTTACAGGATAACATGTGATAGGATCGGAACACAAGCAACGAATCTTAAGGCTAGCAGATTAGACAACGGAAAGTATCGGTATCCAGTGTGGAAAGGACACAATGGTTCATGTGAGTGAATACTTGCCTGCAAACTCAGTAGCCTGGTACTGGGCTAACTCCTCTGAAGTAGTGTCGTAAACCTCGTCTGTCTCAACGTCGTTGTCTATACGAGAAGAAGCAAACAAACAACGCAGAGAGACAAACAATCAATAACATGGCATAATGCACAATCATGGGATGATGCATGACAATTTAATTGATGCATCAAAGATAAGCTAGTTGACATGGTAAACATATTTAAATGGGCCCATATGCAATTTGGGTTGCATATAGAAAGGCCCAAGAATTAAAGTTGAATTTAGTGATCTACAAATAACCATCATGTGAAAGTTGATTAGAATGATGCATGGATGATGAAAACAATAAGAAAACAACAATAGCTTCAATTTGATATGTTGTTTACCAAGTTTGGAATTTTATTTATTAAGTATTAAAATTTGGCTTCTTAAATGAGTTACACAAGCATTTGTTGTTTTCACCCATTTTAATTGTTCAAAATAGATAACAAAATTCATATTTCGAAAGAACACAAAATTTTAGATGGAATACATATTTCATTTGTTGAAAAAGGATTTAAATTGAGTAAGTTATTAATTTGACAATTTTAAATGCATTAATTAAGAAACAGTTGTTTTCAGCAATTTAATTTATTTAAAACAGAACACAAAGTTGATATTTGCAAAGTTCATGAAAAATGGAATGGAAAACATATTTTATATGTTCAAAAAGAATTTAGTTTGACCAAGTTATTAATTTAGCAATTTTAAATGATTTAAACAAGATTTAAATTATTTAACCAATTTTAATTATTCAAAACAGGAAACAAAGTTTATATTTGGAAAGCTTGTTCAATTTTGCATGAAAAACATATTTTGCATGTGCCATTGGAATTAAATTTGAATTAATTATGAATTTGACCAAATTTGAAAGAGTTGTTTAAATTTGAATTTTTGAAACCATTTGAAAGGTTCAAAACAGTATACAAATGGTTTTAACATGTAGAGAATTTAATTTGGTATGGAAAACATATTTAGTTTGTTGAATTTGGAATTTTTATGCCCAAGTTATGAATTTTGCAATATTTAAGGCATTTAACAAGTAATAAATGTTTTCAGCATTTTAAATTATTAAAAACCAAAAACAAAGTTGATAATGTGGTAGAGCATTTAAAATGGAGTGGTTTTCATGTTGAAAGTTTTGCAATTTGAGTTTCCAAACAAATTTTATTAAATTAGAGGGACTAGGAAAAAATTAACAGGGACTTGGATGCGAAAACGAATTGATTCTGGATCTGGAAAAAAAGATAGAAAAAAGTGGGTTTTTATCGCGCGGGGGAGGATTCGATCCCGGGATCTCCTGGTGCGCGCGCACGGGCTCAAGCAACTGGGCTATCGATCGGTTTGTGCTAGGTACTGCTCGCGCAGGTTTTTGAGGTGAAGCTCCAGCCGTGTACTGACGAAACTGAAACCAAAACAACACTGAACACCGATCGAGAGGAGACGACGGCGTCGACCGGCTGCTCGCTGCGGCTGCTGGCGTGCGCCGGGGTGGTGCGTCCGTGTGCGTGCAGCGTGCAGGGGAAAAGAAGGAGGGGAGACGGGGGAGCTCTCACCGGGGGAGGCGCGATGCTCTGTGAGCTGGCGACGAACGTGAAGGAGACGTCGGGGTGGCCGGCGGGAAGAAGAGGGAGCTCGCGGCGCTCCTAGGCCAGCTCCGGCCTGATTCTCCCGCGTAGAATACGACGGAGGCGTGGGGTTTCCATTCCCACCGTCAGCTCGTCGTGAGGAGGGCCATGGAGGCGACGAAAGGTGGGGTTCTGACGGTGGTTTTTGCTGTTCGGGCTTCAGGGAACAGAGGAGAAGGGGGAAGGGAGAGGAAGAGAGAAACGGCGGCGGCTTGAGGAGGAGGAAAGGGATGGAGAGCTAGGGTTTGGAGCCTCGGGGGGGGGGGGGGGTAGAAATAGGAGGAGGAGGAAAAGGGATGGAAAGCTGCTCGGTGGGGGAGCCTCCCCTCCTCTGTCTCCGTACAGAGGAGGAAGACGACAACGTCGTGGGCGCCTGGGCTTCGTGGGGGTGTGGTGGGCTCAGCCCACTTGGGCTGGCCTGCCCTCCCCCTTTTTTTTTGTTTTTTTTTCTGTTTCTATTTTTTTTGTTCACCTTTTCTTTTTTGTAGGAAAGAAAAGAGAAAAAGAATCGGAATTTTTGGGGCTTCCACTTTAACAATAATTTTTATTGAATTTCAAAACAGCAAAGCCCAAAGTGTTAACTTTGTTTTCAAAATTTCAAACTGCAATTTGATTTGAAATTTTGTCATTTGAGTTTCAAATAGGGTTTCAAAAGAATGGAATTTCGAATTAATCAATATCATTCCACAATTCCAAACAATCATGAATTTCTTCTTGAATTGAAAATGTTTGCAAAATTTTAATTTGAATTCACAATTGGAACATGCCAAGTATGAAATGGATTTGAATTTGAATTACAATTGAAAACACTAGAAGACAAATGCAAAAGTTTATGATGCATGATGCAGAACAAAAATTTAGCAAGAAGCAAACAATTTGGGATTGTTTTCATACTTGGGATGTTACAAAACCCCCCCCCCCCTTGAAGGAATCGCGCCCCGAGATTCCTACTGAGAAGAGAAAAGGTCCGGATACTTCTTGCGAAGATCCTCTTCGGTCTCCCACGTTGCCTCTTTATCGGAATGATGAGACCACTTCACTTTTAAGAACTTGGTGCTCTTGTTGCGAGTTTTGCGTTCGGTCTCATCGAGAATGCGGATAGGGTGCTCCTCATAAGAGAGATCTTCTTGCAGTTCAATGGAATCATGATCAACTGCATGACCTGGATCTTTGAAACACCTCTTGAGCTGTGACACGTGAAACACATCGTGCACCTTGGATAGCTTTTCTGGAAGTTCAAGATGATAGGCATTTTCTGCACGCCTTGAGAGAATGTTGAAGGGACCAATATATCTTGGTGCAAGCTTTCCTTTGACACCAAAATGATGAGTGCCTCTGAGGGGAGTTACATGGAGATATGCTTTGTCTCCAGCTGCATAGACCATATCCCTGTGTTTGCTATCATAGTAGCTTTTCTGACGAGATTGAGCAATCCTCAGATTGTCACGAATGATGCGAACTTTCTCTTCGGCCTCCTTAACAATGTCAGGGCCCAAGAGTGAACGTTCACCAGCTCCAGACCAATTGATTGGACTCCTGCATCTTCGGCCATAGAGAGGCTCAAATGGTGCCATGCCTAGGCTTGCCTGGAAGCTGTTGTTGTAGGAGAATTCAGCATATGGAAGACATTCCTCCCATTTCATGCCAAAAGAGAGACCACATGCTCTGAGCATATCCTCGAGAATCTGATTGACTCTTTCGACTTGCCCTTGAAACTGAGGATGGTAGGCTGTGCTGAACAGAAGCTTGGTGCCCAAGGCTTCTTGAAAGCTTTTCCAGAAATGAGAAGTGAAGATGCTTCCACGGTCTGAGCTAATTTCCAATGGAACACCATGAAGAGGAACAATCTTTTACTGTGTAGAGCTCTGCTAACTGACTAGTTGAGATTGTCTCTTTGACAGGAAAGAAGTGCGCGACTTTAGTGAGTTGATCAATAACAACGAAGATTGCATCGTTGCCCCTCTTGGACTTTGGGAAACCAGTGACGAAGTCCATTTCAATCATGTCCCACTTCCACTCAGGGATTTTTAGAGGTTGGAGAAGACCGGCTGTTTTCTGATGAACTGCCTTAACACGTTGACAAACGTCGTACTCAGAAACGTATTGAGCAATTTCACGTTTCATGCTAGGCCACCAATACAGTGTCTTGAGATCCTGGTACATCTTTGTACTTCCAGAGTGTATGGAGAGAGGAGTTTCATGAGCCTCCTTGAGAATGACATCCTTGAGACTTTGAATTTGAGGAACTACAATGCGTCCTTCAAAGAACACAGTTCCCTTGTCATCAATTGAGAAGGACTGAAATTTCTCCTTGCCTTCTTTGATGTGCTCTACCATCTTCTTGATTTCAGCATCACGAAGTTGTTCAGAACGAATCTTGTCCTCGAGAGTTGGACTGGCTGTCAAGTTTGCAAGATAGCCTTGAGGAACAAGACCAAGGTTGAGCTTCTGGAATTCTTCATGAAGAGGAGGTTGGCTTTCCATGATCATGAGATTATTGCAATACAACTTGCGACTGAGAGCATCGGCCATTACATTAGCCTTGCCTGGAGTGTAAGAAATGGTAAGATCAAAGTCTTTAATCTTTTCAATCCATCTCCTTTGCCTGAGGTTTAGATCTGGTTGTGTGAAGATGTACTTCAGACTCTTGTGATCGGAAAAGATTTCAGTGCGATTACCCAACAAGTATTGTCTCCATTTCTTGAGGGAAAACACAACTGCTGCAAGTTCAAGGTCATGAGTGGGATAATTGAGCTCATGTGTGTTCAACTGACGTGAAGCATAAGCCACAACTTGACGTTCTTGCATAAGAACTGCACCTAGACCTTGGAGAGAAGCATCACAGAATATTTGGAAAGGTTTGGAAGGATCTGGGCCAACCAGAACTGGTGTAGAAGTGAGTTTAGTCTTCAGGAGATTGAAACTTTCATCACATTGTGGAGACCAGACGAACTTCTTGTCCTTCTTGGTTCAATTGGATTGGTTCTTTACTTCTTGCCAGTGGACACTAGATTTCCCTAATACTATGGTGTTACCCATGTCTAAAATAACCTCTGACCACTTGCCTTGTATGGTTAAAATTGGAACCAACATCCCAAAGGCAAAGATTTTTCGGTTGAAAATCATTGGGTTAAGCAACCTGGTTTCATGGACCTTGTGACTAATTTGGAATTCCTGTTCTGGCCAAATCAATCACCTCCAAAATCACTGCTAAATTAAAGAATCTCAGATATGCTTTGAAGGATTGGGGAAGGAATTTATCACAGTTAAAGATTCTTATTGATATGAGTAGTACGTAAGGTGATCATGAGATTATTGCAATACGACTTGCGACTGAGAGCATCGGCCATTACATTAGCCTTGCCTGGAGTGTAAGAAATGGTAAGATCAAAGTCTTTAATCTTTTCAATCCATCTCCTTTGCCTGAGGTTTAGATCTGGTTGAGTGAAGATGTACTTCAGACTCTTGTGATCGGAAAAGATTTCAGTGTGATTACCCAACAAGTATTGTCTCCATTTCTTGAGGGCAAACACAACTGCTGCAAGTTCAAGGTCATGAGTGGGATAATTGAGCTCATGTGTGTTCAACTGACGTGAAGCATAAGCCACAACTTGACGTTCTTGCATAAGAACTGCACCTAGACCTTGGAGAGAAGCATCACAGAATATTTGGAAAGGTTTGGAAGGATCTGGGCCAACCAGAACTGGTGTAGAAGTGAGTTTAGTCTTCAGGAGATTGAAACTTTCATCACATTGTGGATACCAGACGAACTTCTTGTCCACTTTTGGTTCAATTGGATTGGTTCTTTACTTCTTGCCAGTGGACACTAGATTTCCCTAATACTATGGTGTTACCCATGTCTAAAATAACCTCTGACCACTTGCCTTGTATGGTTAAAATTGGAACCAACATCCCAAAGGCAAAGATTTTTCGGTTTGAAAATCATTGGGTTAAGCAACCTGGTTTCATGGACCTTGTGACTAAGATTTGGAATACTCCTGTTCTGGCCAAATCAATCACCTCCAAAATCACTGCTAAATTAAAGATCTCAGATATGCTTTGAAGGATTGGGGAAGGAATTTATCACAGTTAAAGATTCTTATTGATATGAGTAGTAAGGTGATTTTGTTTTTGGATCAATTGGAGGATATGCGGCAGTTGAGTGTTCCTGAATTTAATTTCAGACTTATAGTTAAGAAGCATATCAAGAATTTGCTCGCTTTACAATCTGATTACTGGAAGCAACGTTGTACTATTCGTTGGGCTAGGCTTTCTGGGGAGAATACTAAATACTTTCATGCCAGAGCCACTGAGAGATTTAGGAGAAATTCTATTCCATCCATCTCGGATACTTCTGGGAATTTGTTGGTGGATATGGATAAAGCTGCTGCTTTCTGGTCTTGTTTTAAGAACAGAATGGGTGTTTCCTGCCCACCCATGTCTGATTTTGATTTGTCTGTTTTTCTGCCTGTGGTAGATGGCCTAGAGATCCTGGCTAACCCTTTCACTGTTGAAGAGATTGAGGTGTTGTAAAACACCTAAAACCTGACCGTGCGCCTGGACCAGATGGTTTTACAGGGCTTTTTATTAAACATTGCTGGAGTATAATAAAAGAGGACTTGTCAAGCTTTGCAATGATTTTCACAGTGCTAAGATCTCTTTGGAGAGCATTAATGGATCTTTCATCACTCTGATTCCAAAGATTAATTCTCCTGAGAAGGTGAATGATTTCAGACCTATTTCGCTGACCAATACATGTTTGAAATTTATCACCAAAATTCTGGCTAATCGTTTTCAAGACAAAATCTTTGGATGCATCCATGCTAATCAATATGGTTTCATCAAATTAAGATCTATTCAAGATTGTTTGGCTTGGTGTTTTGAATACATTCACCAATGTAAGCAATCTAAGCAGAGAGCGGTGATCATCAAGATTGATTTTGAGAAAGCTTTTGATACCATTGAGCACTCTGCTATTCTGCAAATTTTGAGATTTAAGGGTTTCCCTCCCTTAGTAATCAAATGGGTTAAGGAAATCCTAGCTTCTGGATCTTCATCGGTTCTCTTGAATGGGGCCCCAGGTAAACCTTTTGTTTGTAAAAGAGGTGTCAGGCAGGGGGATCCTTTGTCCCCAATACTTTATGTGTTGGGTGGGGATCTGTTGCAAAGTATTGTAAACCCGGCACTAAGAGAAGGAAGACCATGATTGCCAATTCCAATTGGTGGAGACTTTCCTATTGTGCAATATGCAGATGACACTTTAGTCATTCTTCCTGCTGAACCGGCTCAGTTTTTGGTTTTTAAGGACCTGCTTAATCTTTATGCTCGTCTCACTGGGCTAAAGGTGAATTATAACAAATCGTCGATGATACCGATTAATTAATTCCCAACAGGAAACTGTTAACTTGGCTTCTGTCCTAGATTGCACTGTGGCTTCTATGCCCTTTACATATTTAGGCTTGCCTATGGAACCACAAAGCCAACTATCAAGGATTTTGCTCCATTAATTGACAGAATTGAGAGGAGACTTTCGGCTACTGTCTCTTTCCTTTCTTATGGGGATAGTTTGGTTCTTGTGAATTCGGTTCTTTCCTCCTTGCCTTCTTATTACATGTGCACTCTTGTAATTCCTAAAGGTGTCATTGATATAATTGATAAAGCAAGGAGGAGATGTTTATGGAGGAAGGACAAGAATAAACAAAGAGTGAACTCTTTAGCTACCTGGGATATGATATGTAGACCCAAAAACAAAGGAGGATTAGGGATCATCAATATCCAGATTCAAAACAGAGCTCTGTTACTGAAGTTCCTGGCAAAATTCTATAATTCTGTGGATATCCCTTGGGTCCATTAGTAAAGATGCTTATTATTTCCAAACAGTACCGCATGCTGTCACCTCTTGTGGTTCTTTCTGGTGGAGAGGTGTTATGCACTTGGCAGAAACTTGGTGTTCCTTGTCCTCTTGTGTTTTGGGTAATGGTTTTACTGGGCTTTTCTGGAAGGATTCGTGGATGGGACAACCTTTGGCTATAAAATTCCCGAGATTTTTTTCCTTCGCCAAGGATCCTATGTCCTCTATAAGAGACATTCTTTTATTGACAGACTTCTCAGATGCCTTTATTTTGCCATTTTCAATTGAAGCTTTCCAGGAGTTTAATGATCTGAGTGTCATTATAAATAATGTTCAGTTGACTGACAGTGAGGACAGTTGGAGATGCAATCTCAATAAAGGGGTATACACCTCCAGAAAATTCTATCAGCTGCAATTTGGTCATTTAAATCCTGATGGGCCTGCAAAGTGGATATGGAAATCCAAATGTATGTCAAAACATAAATTCTTTGCTTGGCTGATTCTCAAGGATAGGATTAATACAAAGGATATGATCAAAAGAAGAAACTGGAAGATAGAAGGTACAGATTATTGTGTTCTTTGTTGTACACAGTGCAATGAGGACTGGATACATCTGTTCTTTCAATGTGTTTTTAGCTCTCGAATTTGGAATTATTTGCAAATCAGTTGGAGTGATAACACACTTGTGCAAAATCTTGCTGCTGCCAAAAAGTCTTTCAAGGGGCCATGTTTCACTGAGATTGTGATTCTTGCTTGCTGGAATATTTGGAAGCAGAGGAATGGAGTAATTTTTAAATCAGAAAGACATTCCTTTATGGGATGGAAAGTGGGCTTCATGTTTGATCTCCTTATGCTTAAGCATAGGTTGAGTGCTGCTGTGGCTGCTGACTTAGCTTTATGGATTAATTCCTTAATTTAGCCTGGGATAGACTGTCTTAGTCTAATTCCATGTATATTTGTACATATTTGTAACTGTAACGCTTGTGGTTGGTAATAAAGGGCTGTGGGGGACTCCCCTGCAGTAGAAAATGTTTCAAAAAAAACTTCTTGTCCTTCTTTGTGAGGTCAGTGAGAGGTTTGGCAATTTTGGAGAAGTTTTGGACGAAGCGACGGCAATAGCTAGCCAAGCCAAGAAAACTTCTTACTTGCTTCACCGTCTTTGGAGGTTTCCAATCAACAATTGCTTTAACCTTTTCTGGATCAATGGCTATGCCCTTGGCAGAGATGACATGACCAAGATAAACGACTTCGGAAATCCAAAACTCACATTTGGAGAACTTGGCATAGAGACGATTTTCGCGAAGCTTCATGAGAGTGAGACGAAGATGTTCTTCATGCTCTTCTTCGGATTTCGAGTAGACAAGAATGTCATCAAGATATACCACAACGAACTTGTCGAGGTATTCATGGAAGACAGAATTCATGAGTCGAGAGAAGGTCGCCGGTGCATTGGTGAGACCAAAGGACATGACGGTGAATTCGTATAGACCGTAGCGAGTGGTGAAGGCTGTCTTTGGAATATCCTCTTTTCTGATCTTTATTTGATGGTAACCCATTCTCAAGTCCAACTTGGAGAATATAGAGGCTCCAGCAAGTTGATCAAAAAGAATATGAGAGAAGCAAGGAATATGTGGCCTCCAATTAGAATTTGATTTTTGTGACTGATCTTGGACGTTTGCATAGTTGCTCCCGGGGAGTTGACCACTAGCGGGGAACCCAAACTAACAAAAGGGAGTTTAATTGCTGTTGCAAAGATCTTTGAAACGAAAGAATGTGATGCTCCGGTATCAAACAACACTTTAGCTGGATTAGAGTTTACGGGAAATGTACCGAGAACGACGTCAGGAGCTTCCTCAGCTTTGTCGATCTTGACATGATTCACCCTTGCGGTCCTCCCGACAGGCCTGTTGTTGGAGTTGAAGGCCTTAGGCGGGGGAGCGCGCACCATTGCCTGGTTTGTGTTAGGACGAGGGTGGTGGAGGAGCTGCCTCTGCGTGCACTTGTCGGCGTAGTGCCCCGTCTTCTTGCACTTGTAGCATGTGACGACACGAGGAGGCCTGGCCTTGGCTGCCCCATTGAAGCCCTTGTATCATGCACCTGAGCAGGGTTGGGTGGGCGGGAGCGAAGCCTGGAGAAGTTTGGGCGTATGGAGCCCGAGTGACAACACCATTTGGTACCCAGATGCGGCGCTTCTGCGGAGGGGTGGTCATGTTGGAGGAGGAACCACCCTCACGCGAGTGCTTGCGAGACTCCTCGAACGCCTTGCGCCCATTTTCTTCATTGAGCGCGGTGTTAACGAGATCCTCGAAGCTGTTGGCCTTGACATTGGTGAGGGCATACTTGAGTTCCGGGTTAAAACCTCTGCGGAACCTTGCCATCTTCTTAGCTTCAGTGGACACCTCATCTCCAGCGTACCGAGCGACGCGATTGAACTCACTCTGATACCCGATGACGTCCAACTTGCCCTGCTTGAGAGAGAAAAACTCTTCACGCATCCTTTCCATGAGACCATCTGGAATGTGGTGCTTCAGGAAGGCTTCCTTGAAACAATCCCACGTGACTGGCATACTAGTTCTCATGGCCTGGAAGTTTTCCCACCAAGTAGCTGCCTGACCCTTCAGCAGATAGGAGGCATACTTGACCTTGTCTTCTTCAGCTACGTGTGCAATCTCCAGAGCCTTGGCTATCTCACGGATCCAGTCATCAGCGTCCAGAGGCTCGCGTGTGTCCACGAAAGCTCTTGGGCCCAGACTGAGAAACTCCTTGATGCTGACTCGTGGAGCTGTCTGGTTGATGTGCTGATTAGCCTGAAACTGGGCCATCTGCGTCATGACTTGGGTCATCTGCGTCAACAGCTCCGCGATTGGCGGTGGCTCAGGCGTGTTGTTCCTTGTTGGCGGCATCCTGAATGGAAATGCATTTTATCACAACAATAGAAAAGGATACACTTGGCAACCGAAAGAGAGATTATTCCGACGCATGAATAGACAACCACAAGGTTCACCATCACATTTTCAAATACATCAGAATATTTAGTACACCATAAATGGTTCGAATGCCAAAGGATAACTAAACATAGCTAAGAATGGATACATCGGTACTCCCATGCTCATCACGCAGGACGGCGGCGAGGAGTACGGCGAGAGGTAGGGTGAGGAGCACGCCCACGAAAGTAGGTGGAGCGACGATCCACGTAGATCTGACGTGGTCTGAGACCGACTCTAGGCATGGTGAAGTACATAGTGTCGACTCCCTGTGCTCCAAAGCGTGGAATCCCAGTGTAACCAGCACCAAGGTTAAGGAGTGGACCTCTGATCGGCTCGTAACCTCCAGCATCTGGCAGACGACGCCCAACTGGCTGATCGAAACGTGCAAAGCGCTCGTCTCCAACAAAGTCTGTGGTGTAAGTCACCAGACGAGTCAAGGCAAGGTAAAGCTGCTCTCTGACTGAAGCCAACTCCTGAGATAGTGTGCGGGCAACTGCGTCGCTGTGTCTCACAAACTGAGCGGTGGTGTGCAGCCTGGAGTGATCATGCTCGTAAACATCCAAGTTGTCGTAGAGAGTGAAGTGAGCTCCCTCCGCAGTGATGTAACCACGGGGGATGTGGCGATAGATAGAATCGTCAAATCCCCAGTAGTCAGCACGAAGGACGGTGAGGCTAACATAAGCTGCCTGCTGCACAGCCATATCCACTGTGGAACCCACTGCCTCGTAGCGGTGAACTACGCTCATGCCATCATCTGACAGAATGTAGACGATAGCCTGGTAGTAGGTATGGTCAAACTCTCGCTGCTGCTCGTAGACCTGGTACTCTGGTGCCTAACGGAACCCCAGAAAAGTGACCATGTCTCTCAGCATCTCCGGATAACCGGCAGTGCTCTCGCAACGAGTCATACGAACCACCTGCGGTAGAACCTGAGATCCATTTGCAGATGATCGGGGAAGCTTTGATTAGACGCCGGTAGAAAAACTGAAGTGGCAAGCAACAACAAGGTTCCAACGGACGAAAAGGATCTTGAGAAGAACAGGATATCGAAGCAACATTTGGGAAACACGAGACCAAAACACTCCTGAGGTACTACGGAAAACCCATCCGGGCTTCTAAAGGATCAATATCTACTGCTTAAGGAATAGAGGATCTGCTTCCGGGGCTTATGTGCCTCCGTTCTCAATCGTGAGTAGGCAACATGAAAATCATGTCACAACCACCTCCATTCCTATGGTCTAGTAGATATAACTATCCTAGAGAAACCAGGATACGTGAAATCCTAACTTGAAAGTTTAGATGAGAAGAGAAAACAACGTTGCACTTCCTTACCAGGGAGGGTGGTGGAAGAAATAAAAGAACAGAATTCCTACTCTAACGTTTCATTTTTCCTATATAGCTACAAAATAGATTCTAGACTCAACTGCGACCAGTAAAAGGGATTCTACAGGCAGACAGGCCCTGATACCATTTGTCGCACCCGGACTTCTAGAGGATACTCACATCCCACTAAACAGTAGATAGTTGGATTACGGGGCCTACCTGCACCCGCATCTCTTACGAGTAGGCCAACACATATACGTGTGACAACCAACCTCTACTATTCATCGTCTGCGTAAACCATCCCATAGAAATCCGAATACTTCCATTGACGTACTTCATAACATACACACATGGTACATCAACGGCATTTGAACAAGTGATATCACAACAAATCTCTAAGACACAAAGAAATAGAAATAAGTGGCAAATAGCTCTCACTAGAGCAGAGATAGCAAATACAATCATGCAGAGGACACATGTCCCAACAAGTCATCATTACAACACAGCGGAAGCATCCAAAGTGTATGAGTACAGACAAGATCCAAACAGGCCTAAGAGGCCGGAAACGAAAAGTACGGAGCCCATCCACGAAGTCTCGGAGCCTGCCCGGGTCCGCTATCTACTCGTCAGCAGCCTCATCATACTCCACGTAGTATCCACCATGGGGATCCTCGGAAACGTAGTCTGCAGAACACGCAGCCCCAAAGGGGTCAGTACAGACGAGTACTGGCAAGCAAGACGCACAAGATACCAAAGTGTACCCGACAACACCAAGTACAGATGCTCTGGGTTCAACGGAAGATAGGTGATACGAAGGTGCGGCAGCGGGCTTCCCTAACCAACTACAGAGACACGCTACCACTTCCGGCTAAAAGAAAGGGATAGATAGCACATTGGAACCAACTACAACTAACCTCAAACAAACCCATCCTGGATCTCGTCCCTTATCCAAAGAAGCAATCCGAGGATAACCCACACAGTTGGATTAATGAAGGTTCCAGTTATTGTGTCAATAAGACTATTACTAGTCAAATTATTATTAATTAGGTGTAAGTTGTCTAATCCTTGTTAGCCAGCCCTATCACCAAGTCATCCATAACCGCGGACAACACGGCTTCTCGAGAAGATTTAACCCTGCAAGGGTGCACCAATTTGGCCGTACACGTAAGAATATCCCGCCAGACGGGGATCAAACCCACCAAGCGAGGCACTCAACACAACCCAACTCTTCTTCGCATCAAGCCCAAAGAACCACGTGCTGTGCGTGCGCGGCTAATTGAGCCCCCACGAAGAAAAGGGGGACCCTCATAGCACTGGAAGACCACGCCGCCCTAAATGCCGACTACAAAAGTTCCACTCTGGCGCCGAGGGTTCGTACCTGCATATGCGTGCATCAAATGGAAAGCCCGAACTAAGTGTGGCGATTTGGACGAGATGCGAATCGAATCAGAATTGCGGGGGGCGCTCATACACGCTTCCCACATGCGGTTAGCACACTCAACATGGATCCAGAGGACAAGAACTTTTCCTGAGTTCGACACTAGCAGGCCTCAAAACCATACCCGGCCTCCTGCCGGTGCCTTATCATCAAATTAGCATTACCTCAAACATTAACAGGTTGTTGTTTAACATCGAGCCCCCAGAACATAATCAATATGGTAAAAGAAATAACGGACATCAGACTCGAGCATAAACAACCCTAAGCATGCTAGTAAGACACAGGCAACAAGCAACAGGGTTATAGGTGTGGAGGTGAGGCTATATCAGGTGTCGTGGGATAATCACGGCAGACGTTACCGGGGGTAACTTATCTTGGGGCAAATCGACTCTGGTGTTTGGGAGAGGGTTTAGCTCAAGGGAAAACATGATGATATGCAATCTGGTAACCGGCAATCAAGTCGCCGAGTCTCCGATCTAGATATATTAACTCAACTCTCGTATTACACTAAATACTCGATACCTAGCGATATTGGTCGAACTCTTGGATCTCTCGTCTAACCCTAGGGGCCGGCTTATATAATATCCGGACCCCCTGGCCTACTCTCCAAGGCTCACTCTGAATCCTACCCGGACACCGCTTACAAACCCTAAACTTCCTTATCGGAACCCACAATCCGGGTTACGAGGCCTACGTTCTTGGGCCTTCTAGAAACTCCTTTATCTTAAGCCGGGTCTTGCGCAGCGTCCTTTGGGCCGAGTTATTCCTTGGCGTTGGCCTACCGGGTTATCATCCCTCCATAAGTAGTCCCCAGAATAGCTTGGGCTTCATGGGATCCTCCTTGAAGCGCACGCTATTCCCTGCAAAGAATGTCAAACAAACAAGTTCATAGAAGCCGGGTTAGATTGCTTTGATAAACAGCTAGGCCTAACTCCATGGTGGCCATATAATAACCCGGCTTTCTCTAAATCCCTCTTTACTCTTTCCGGGTCAACACCCGGGTAAGAATGTCAAAGATCCGGCTTACTCCACTTGATAACTGATCCTGATACCGCGGAAAGATTTCCTTCATATCTTGTCCGGATATCCCGTCTAGCACTTAACGCATATCCCGGAAAATCCGGCGGATATCCTTTATCCCGAAATTTCCGGCTCTCGCCCGTTGGCCTAGGTTTATCCACCCGCACCTTTTAAATAGGCACCTGGGGGATAACCTAACCCCAACGGTCCATTTCTTCCTCCTCTCCTTCACTCCCGCACCCAAGCTTACGGAGCGCCACCACGGAGTCCTTGCGCGCGCCGCCGGAACCAATCCACCGCCGGTTACGTTCCGCCATAGCTCGTCCCGCGCCACCGCCAACCTCCGCCGCCGCGCCCTCGAGCAGTTCGCTGGCAGTCGCAAAGGGTCATTCAGATTGCGCTATTTGCCGTCGCCGTGCTCTAATTCAATCTCCTCCGGTAAGCTTCTTACTCCCATTGAATTAGCCTCGCAATTTCTTGATTCGCTCTAGATTGGATCCAGGTCAACCGCGGGCTATTTCTTGCCCCGCGCCGGATTAGGTCGCTTAGACTCATTCTAGTTCATCCAATGGCTTGAATATAGGCTCCACTTGATTCTCCTATTGCTTGTAGTCATTAATTTCACCACGAATTTGAAGATGAAATTTCCAATCTAGGCTCGGGCCGCCCAAATTTTCCGCACTTGCCATTGATACCCGGAAAATTCGCCTCTTCCGGTTCATTTACTTGCAGTAGATACATGGGCAATCAACCTTCTTCCGCAAACGATCATCAATACATAAGTCCCCCATAATTTCTGTATTGCTACTCGATACCCGGATAACCTGTAATTTTCACCCCGTCTAGTGATACCCGGATAATTCATAGTCCTCATGCCTTCTTTTGATACTGCCTGCATATATCCGGATAACCCATGACTTCCGAGTCTTATGTCTTGTACCTTTTTGTCTCGTGCTTTTGCAGACCGAACCCATGGCTCCCAAGAAGCAAGGGAAGCAGCAAGCCAAGACAAGGACGACCCAATCAATATCCGCCAACTGGGCGCGATCAACAGTCACCAAGGCCAAGCTGGAGGAGCTGGCCGAGTTAGGGGTCCTCCCCCCTCAAAAGGATATCCACTGGAGGGTGCCGGGTGATGAGACCCGGCCCACGCCTGCTGCCGATGAGGTAATTTGCTTCGTTGAGCACGTGACCCGGGGGTTTCGCCCTCCGGGTCACCCTTTCTTCCGCGAGGTCTTGAGCCACTATGGCCTTCGGGTGTTCGACATAGGGCCTAACTCTATGTTGAACATAACCCATTTCATCGTTCTTTCCGAGTCATATTTGTGCACTCCGCCAAATTTGACTCTTTTTATCGAACTTTTCCAATGCAAACCGTGCCGCGAAAGCGGTGACGGGGCGCTTCTTGCTTGCGGCGGGGTTTCCATCCAGCGCCGCAAAAATTCCCCAATGCCAACTCTTAACCTGAATTCCCATGTTAAACACTGGCAACTTTCTTTCTTTTACTGCCGGGACACCTCCCCACCCGGAAAGAAGAAATTGCCGGGTTACTCGGAGGGCCTCCTCGATATCTCCGAATCTTTCAACGCTTTTGCCCCTGAGCCGGACAGGGAGGCCATCCAACCGCTCCTTTCAAAAATAGCCGCCCTTTCCGCCCAAGGTCTCCTCTGGCCCAACCTAGTCAAAACTTGGGTGAACTTTCGCATACAACCCAATTCCATCCGCCCGAAACTAATGTGCGAGTATTCGGGGCACTCTACGGATTCCCTCCGATACTCTTCCAAGAACTACCCGGCCGGTGACACCAACAAGACCATCAAGAGCTTCTTGACGGAGAAATTGGAGGTAATCCGGAACATAGCCGGGTTGGGACCATTTACTCGCGAGAAACCAGCTCCTGAGGTAAAATCCGGTTCTCATACTTTTACCTTCACACCTTTCTCTCGATACAACTACTGATCCTTACCCTGGTGCCTTTGACTCAGGCTGATGACGCCTTTTGGAACATCGAAACGCCCCCTAACTCCGAGAGTCCAGAGGAGGAAGAGGACGCAGTTAACTCGGAGGAAGGTACATTCCGAGTCTTACTTAAACTCTGCAAGCTCATTGCTGTTTATTCTCTGTTTTTCCGACAATATACCTTGGCAACTTCCAGAGCCAGAGGACAAGGACGAAGAAGAAGAAGAACCGGAAGGCAAGGTGGAAACAGCAAGCGATGAAGATGAAGCTGAGCCGACAGTCAAGGTCGGAGCAAAGAGGAAACCCCGAGGGGTCGTCTTTAAGGTGCCATACCGTTCCCTTGCTTCTAAACCGTACTCCTTTGCTAACATGTGCGAGTTAAACCGAGAGTTGTCTAACTGGCCGTACTTGAAGGATCCGCCCGTGACCAAGCGCAGAATGACCCGGAACTTTCCGGGTGAATCTGCACTTAATCCGGGTATTCCATCGTCCCCTCCTCGATGCGCTGGTATCTTTCAATCCTTTCCCAACTATCGAATTCTTTTTCTTTTCGAATCATCCTTTAATAGGGCAGTTCCATGCTTTATTCTCTTGATATTTATCAGCTTCATCCGGGTCCAGCAGCGCGTTTCCCTCAGATTTCGCAGTGAATCCCGGGTAAGGTTCTTTTCCTGATGTTCTATCACTTGACCATAATTTTCTCCGGTTGTATGCTGACCGCTTACTTATGTGGTCCACAGAGCCACGGTCACTGTCAGTGACCAGGAAGATATGGAGAACGATGATCCGGGTAAGGAGAACCCGACTGATGACATGATGGCTGCAGCTGGAGGCGAAGAGGAACAACAAGCGCCACCAACACACCCGGCTGATCAGGAAGCCGAATACCCGATAGCCTCACACGCACGCGAGGAGGAAGAGGCCGCCGACCTGGGCATGGGAGGAGGCGACCCGAGCTCCGATATCCGGACGACTTGGGTGCCTTCCCCTACCAAGGAGAAAACCTCCAATCCGAGTTATCAAGACCCCGGGTCTTCCAACTTGGGCAACCATTCCTTCGACCAAATGATGAGCGCCCTCCTCGCCATGAAGGCCTCAGAGAGCAGCATGTTGGAGCGCATGGCCGTGGAGCATCAGGTACGTTAGTTGATATCTCATAGTGTCCACCTAGTCCCCAAGTTCCGAGTCTAACTTGTCGAAGTTACACTCGGTACTCCTTGCAATACTCGGCTAATTGTGATATCCAACTAATGTTTAACCTTCCATTCTTTTTAGGCGCAGGCGTCTCGGTCCGAGGAGATTTTGGCCAAGACCAAGCAGCTCCTGGACACCGAGATAAAGCTAAGGGAAGCACTTGAGTCCGAGGTGGCAGCCTTGGAGAAAGATGTCACGAAATACAAAGAGAAATACACCACTGCTCAAGCTGCGCTGAAGAAGCTATCAGCCCAAGTGGCCGACACTTATCGTGTCCTCGTTGGTGAGATTTCGCTACTTACTGGTTCGTGCCTTGGTTTCTTGTTTTCTTGATACATGTTACCCGGAATACTTTGATGTAACCTTTGTTGTTCATATTGCAGCTTCCAACCTTGCGCCTTCAGAAGAAGATGATATCGAAAAGGTAAAGAGATTGAAGAATGTCCTCCGGAGGTTCTGTGCCGGCACCAAGTGGATACTAGACGCCATTCAGTGGCCGACTGAACTCTATCCGGGTATGGAGACCCTAATCCATGCATGCTCTATTGTCCCTGCATGGATTGAGCTCTGGAAACACTCAGCATGCCGGGTTGGGATGACCCGGGGACTTATGCTGGCGAAAGCTTATTTTCCTAAGCTTGAGCCGGCAACGGTGGTGGCCGGATTTCCAGAATTCAAGGCAGATGGCTCGAGATTTTCCCCCAAGGATTTCAAAGCCGTACAATCCGAGGTACGTCACTCGGCAGCTGCTCTTGCCGACAGTATGGACTTGAGTAGGTTTATGTCTCCATACGATGCTAAGGACAAGGCTGTGAAGGAAGATACGCCCGTGCCCTTTGATATTTTAGAAAAGTGGAATGCTGACTCGGCCAGGAGGAGGGAGGAAGCTGCGAAGAGGGAAGCCGAATTGCAATCAGCACCAACTTCCTCTACACCGGCTGTCCGTCCACCTGTTCGTCCTGATGCTGAAAAACCGGATGATGATGCTGGGAACTCTTCTAAGAAGCGAACCCGAGAACAAGACCCGGAGGGCAAGGGTAAGGATGTGGACCCGACTCAGGAGGCCGAGTAAATTATTACCTGATGCCATCCTAATACCTTGTTCGCTCGATGCCCTTGTAAAGACAGATATTCTTTTGATAGTGCAGATGTGCACTTTTGATACTATCATCGCATCATGTAAATACATTATGAAGATTTTATAGCTTTCTTGGCCCTTCCGGCCTTTGGATGAATTTGATATCTATCTTCCTTTGAGCTTATTTACTCTTGATATTCCGACTTTCTTTATGGTTCCTTTTGTGAGACTCAGTTTCCGGGTCACATGGGTTTTGACGGGTGAACTTTTCTCTAAGTCCCCAAGTCCCCAAGACTCGGATTTGTGGGTTTTTGGTGCTTAATAGCTAGATAACTTGCCTCCTTTTTTTCAAAATCTCCAGTCCCCAAGGCCCGAAATTCCGAGTCTGGGGTATGAGGTTTCTCAAAGAAAACAAATTGTTTCTGCTAAGCCCAAAACCTAGAGTCGTTTCACATATGTGTTGAAGTTATGCTTGATAGACTTTGAGTTTCCGGTTATTAACCATGTACTCTACATAACTTGTGGTTTAGATGACCCTTTTGACTCTCTTGTACTGTAAGCCGGCTTTCGCGTGGATACCATGTTGTTACATCTGTACGAAAACAGGGTCAGGCAAGTCCCATTGGGCATCATGGCTGATTGTAATCGTAAGCGAGCAAATCATGCCACTTTAGTGCGAGTCACATCGAGCTTAAGTAAGAAAAGTCAAGAAATTTGGCTCCTTTGTCCGGTTATAAGATTGCAGCCGTACTCGTTTGCGAGTAATCGGCCCTTATAACTCATAGGCATCATGGCCGGGTCTTTGAGTTTGTAACTGTGCTATTCAAGCAATCAGCCCCCAAGACCTAAATATATGCAACATACTAAGGAAACTAATGCACTAAGGAAACAATAAATAATACTTACCTGGAAGAAAAATAAAAACATAACAGAAGAATAAAACTTGATAAAACATGTGAAGAAGATATATTGGTTAACCATCTCTTTATTGATATGAGAAAGTTAGGTCAGCAAGCCGCCTCATTAAAAACCCTCCAGTCCCCTTAGGTACCCTGGATGGGAAAAGAGTGCGTCTGAAACCTGCTGCCTGTTACATCGTGTAATTCCACTTGTGGGTCTGGTCTATACTAGGTATAGTAGGGACGCAGCTGAGCTACGTTCCATGGTCTTTCTTTCTCTTGCATAGATGAAGTGGTATGAGCGGTGTCGTTAACCGTAGCCGACTCTTCCCTTGCATCTATCAAGTAATACGATCCATTGTGCAGATTCTGGCTTATGATAAACGGTCCTTCCCATGGCGGTGATAACTTATGTTTTCCTTCTTTTGACTGTACCAGGCGCAGAACCAGGTCTTCTTCCTGGAAGACCCGGGTTTTCACGCGCCGGCTATGATATCTCCGCAGATCCTGCTGATATATGGCTGATCTTTCCAGTGCTTGTTCCCTTTCTTCTTCTAGCATATCCACGGCGTCCTGCCGGGTCTTCTCGTTCTCTACCTCGACGTAAGCCGAGACTCGAGGCGAGTCATGGATGATATCACTCAGCAACACCGCCTCTGCACCATAAACCATGAAAAACGGTGTCATCTGAGTGGATCTGTTAGGTGTTGTGTTGATACCCCAAACCACTGCAGGTAATTCTTCAACCCATGCACCAGCAGCTCTGATACACGGAACTCGCAATCGTGGCTTTAATCCATGAAGCAAATCTTGATTTGCCCTCTCCACTTGTCCATTAGCCTGTGGATGGGCCACTGAAGCTACGTCAAGCCGGATTCCATTGATACCACAAAATTTCTCTATCTCGCCAAGGGACATATTGGTTCCATTGTCGGTAATTATGCTATGGGGATACCCAAACCGATAGATAATCCTTTTCAGGAACTTGACTGATGTAATTGCTTCACAGTTGGTAACTGGCATAACCTCAACCCACTTGGTAAATTTGTCAATGGCCACCAAGAGGTGCGTCTTTTTGCAAGGTGACATGTGAAAGGGTCCAACCATGTCCATACCCCAAACAGCAAACGGCCAAGTTAACGGGATATTCCGTAGTTCCATAGCCGGCACATGGGTTTGGCGAGCGTACCTTTGACATCCATCACACCTTGCCACCAAGCGCTCCGTGTCTGCTAGGGCCGTGAGCCAGAAAAAACCATGTCGATAAGCTTTGGCCACAAGGGATCTTGTGGATGCGTGATGCCCACAATCACCTTCATGGATTTCCTTGAGGATCTGTTGGCCTTCTTCTGGTGCTACACAGCGCAAAAAGACTCCTGCTGCACTTCTCTTGTATAACTCTCCGTTGATGATAGAATATCCTTTTGCTCGCCTCAGAATTTGTCTTGCTAATACTTCCTGCTGTGGTAACTCGCCCCGTGATAGGTAGGCCAAGAACGGCTCTGTCCCTCGGGAACAGCACGTAATGTGGCCACGAGCTCCAAATCCGGGTCTTGATTTGCCAGTTCTTCCTCAGACTCGGTTTTGACTGACGGTCGCCATAGTTCATCCAGGAAGACATTAGGTGGAACCGGCTCTCTGCGCGAGCCGAGTCTGGCGAGTGCATCTGCTGCCTCGTTTTTTCTTCTGTCTATGTGCTCCACCTCGTACCCGGAGAAACACCCGGCAACTCTATCAACCTCTCTGCGGTATGCTGCCATAGTTGCATCTTTTCTATCCCAAGTTCCTGAGACCTGCTGTACCACAAGGTCCGAATCTCCAAAGCATCGTATCCTCTTAATGTTCATCTCCTTGGCTACCTTTAAGCCGTGCAATAAGGCCTCATACTCGGCCACGTTGTTGGAACAATCAAAGTGAATCTGTAGCACGTAGCTCAACTTGTCTCCTTTGGGTGATGTTAGCACCACTCCAGCTCCTGACCCCTCGTATTGCTTGGAGCCATCAAAGTGCATGATCCAGGACTCGGAGTTTGGAGCCATGGTAGGCATGCCTGTGTGTGTCCAATCATTAATGAAATCGACTAGAGCTTGAGATTTAATTGCTGACCTTGGCTCGTAATTGATATGATAATCCCCCATCTCGATCGCCCACTTGGCTATTCTACCTGTTGCATCTGAGTTTCTGATGATATCCGACATTGGTATAGAACTAACCACTGTTATGGGATGTTCCTGAAAATATGGCTTCAATTTCCGGCTGGCCATGAAGACCCCGAAAACCAGCTTTTGCCAATGCGGATAGCGCTGTTTTGCCTCTGATAATACCTCACTGACGTAGTAAACCGGCCTCTGGACCGGGTATTCTTTTCCATCTTCTTTTCGCTCGACAACAACCACTGCACTAACCGCCCGGGGCCCTGCTGCAGCGTATAATAACATAGGCTCTTTAGGACCCAGAGCTGCTAGGACTGGTGCCTCAGACAGCTGCTTTTTTAGTGCCTCGAACGACTCGTACGCCTCTTGATCCCATACGAATTTGTCAGATATTTCAAGAGCCGATACAAGGGTATCGCCTTTTCTCCGAGTCTGGATATAAACCGGCTGAGCGCTGCCACGCACCCTGTGAGCTTCTGAACATGTTTCAAATTTTCCGGCTTTTTCAGACTCTGTATAGCTTTGATTTTGTCCGGGTTTGCTTCAATTCCTCTCTCAGAAACGATAAAGCCGAGTAATTTCCCGGCTAGAACTCCAAAAACACACTTTTTTGGGTTAAGTTTCATCTGATACCTTCTCAAGTTCTTGAATGTTTCCTTTAGATCATCGATAAATGTCTCCGCCTTTCTGGTCTTGATCACCACGTCGTCTACATAAGCATGTACGTTGCGTCCAATTTGGTCCTCGAAGCACTTCTAAATACACCGTTGATAGGTTGCGCCAGCGTTCTTCGTCCAAATGTCATTGTTGTAACAAAAGGCCCCAAAAGGGGTTATGAACGATGTTTTCTCCCAATCCTCCTTCTTGAGCTTGATTTGATGATACCCGGAATAAGCGTCCAGGAAACATAATAGGTCGCTTCCAGCTACTGCGTCTATAATATGATCTATCCTTGGTAGTGCAAACAGATCCTTTGGGCAATGCTTGTTGAGGCTCGTGTAATCAATGCACATCCTCCACTCATTTGTCTTTTTCATCACGAGAACCGGATTTGCTAACCAGTCCGGGTGAAACACTTCCATAATAAAGCCGGCTGTCAGCAGCCGAGCAATTTCTTCCCCTATAGCTTTCCTTCTTTCCTCATTCATCTTTCTCAAGCCCTGCTTCACAGGTCTGGACTTGGGATCGACGTGCAAACTGTGCTCTGCCAACTCTGTGGGGATACCCGGCATATCGCTAGGCGTCCAGGCGAACACATCCTGATTTGAACGAATGAACTCCACAAGTGCTTTCTCCTGCTCGTTGTCCAAGTTAGATCCTATAGCAAATTGCTTAGAGGGATCACCCTCGACAAAAGCTACCATCTTGGTGTCCTGTGCTGCCTTGAATTTTTCTCTCTCATCTTCAGTATTTGGTCTTTTTAGCGCTGTTCTGTCATCTGGGTCTACTTGAGACCGGTAATATTTGAGTTCCTCTTTTCTGCAAGCTTGCTTTGCCATGGCTGCATCTCCTTCGTCGCACTCAGCTGCTATATCCCGGCTCCCATGTATGGTGATGGTCTGCTTGGGGCCCGGGATTTTTAGTTGTAGATACACATAACACGGCCTGGCCATGAACTTGGCATAAGCCGGCCTTCCGAATAGCGCGTGATAAGGACTGCGCAACTTAACCACCTCGAAAGTAAGCCACTCGACTCGATAATTATTCTTTGATTCTCCAAAAGCTACCTCCAATGTGATCTTTCCCTCGGGGCACGCTGAGTGACCCGGCACAATCCCGTGAAAACCCGTTGAACTCTTCTACAGCTGAGACTCCTTGAGACCCATGCGTAGAAAGGTTTCCCAATACAAGATATTGATGCTACTTCCACCGTCCATTAGGAACTTTTTCAGCTCATAACCATTAACTTGTGGTGCCACCACCAATGCTAAGACTTCTGGGTGTTCTATCCTTTCCGGGTGATCTCTTCTGCTCCATGTTACGTCCTGCTCTGACCATCTCAGGTATCTCGGAACAGCCGAAGAAACCGAGTTTACTGCTTGTTTCAGTATCCTTTTATCCTTGTTAGAAATTCCTGTGGTATGCACGTGATATTGTCCCAATTGCTTGGGATTGGCTTGGAAACCTCCAGCTCCCCCTTGGTTGTTACCCGGATTTCCGCCTGCCGGGTTACCGGCTGGGGGTGGGCCGTTGCACGGGTTTCCACCCGGACCCGGTCCTCCTCCCCGACCTGCACCTCGCATGGCCTTGTTTATCTCCTCATTCTTCCATCTCTGTAGGTCCGCGCACTGCTCCAATGAGTGGTTAGCCGGCCTACCGTTCCTGCTGTGCTTTGGGCACGCCATTCTGAAGATATCCCAATTGTTACCCGGCCTCGCGGTCCTTGATTTCCTCCGTTGTGGTTTCCAGCATTGAAATTTCCTTCTGCTCTAGGTCTCGAAGACCCGGCTTCTGTGCTAGCGACAAACTCGGAGCCTCCCTCAAAGGGGCGCTTGTTCTGGTTGTTCCCATTGTTTCCTCCATTGTTACCCGGTGTTGATCCATTGCCGGTTCTTCCACTATTATTTGTATTTGCTTTTGGTTTCTTGTCATCGACATCCTCTTCCGTAGTATCCGTTGCAGCGTGTTTATTGCATGCATCCATTAGCTCTCCCACCGTAACCTCTGAAGCATTTCGACTAGATTTCATGCGTGTTAACTTTTGCACTAAAGGTATGTACTTGCACGTCTTCGCCATAGCTTGTAGCGCATCTTTGGGCTGAATATCCGTAGATGAGTGAAGTATCTCCATAACCCGGCGCACCCAGCTGCGCGTTGATTCTCCTTTCTTTTGTACACATCGCTCTAGGTCATCAATAGTAAATAGCTTTCTGCATGTCCCATGAAAGTGCTTGATAAACGCAGTTTTCAACTCCTCCCATGACTTGATAGATCCTTCCGGTAAATTATTGAACCATAACTTTGCTGCTCCTTCTGACATCATCAAGTACATGAACTTGGCTTGAAGATTTTCTCATGCATTGCAAATCGACATAGCCATCTCATAACTGCTCAACCATGTTTCTGGATCCATAGTCGGCTCATAATTCACAACTTTACCCGGTTATTTGAATTTATCCGGGTAAGGCTCGGCCCTGATGTCAGCCGACAGACACTTAGGCCCAGCGAGATTAGTCGGAACTGGCCTCACCCGGGAAACATGTGATCCTGCGGGAGGTGCAGCTGGACGCGGTACGGCTGGTGGCCCATGCACCATAGACCCGGCCGCGGCCCTCCTGGCTCTGGAACTGTCCACGATAGCTTGTGCTGCTGATGCTGCCGGTACTGCCTGAACGCGGGGAGGAGGCGGCATTTGCTGCTGCTCTTCCCTCCGCCGCGCTGAACTTGTCTGGATACTGCCGGTATTGCCTCGTCGCTGGCTGATATATGGTGTCCCATGCATTCCACTTCTGTGATCCGGGTAATTAACTTGCTGCGCTACCGCAGTGCGCAATAAATCTATCGCCCGCCGGGTCTCCTCTGCGTGGGGTGACTCTCTCACGGGGATTTGATTCAATGCGAGCGTTGCTGCGTACACATTATCCATGGGGTTGTTGTAATGACCTGCTGGTGTGCGAAATCGTGATGGTGGTGGTGGTGGTAATGTATTGCCGGCAGTGGCTCCAGTCTGCAATGTGGGTAACCCGGCTTGTATGTTTGCCGGCTGTGCTCCTCCAGTTGCAGGTTGCTGTACGGTTCCTTGGTTTGCTGCCGGAATCGGTTGATCCTGAGGTGTGATAAATAGGTTGGTCGGGTTTATAACTCCAACCGCTGCTGGTAACATGGTTTGATGCCTTTGACGCACCCTGGTTGTCTCTTCTCGGAGTCGGGTTTCCAATGCATCCAGCTCACGTTGGCGGGTGGCCATCCCCTGCCTTTCTGCTTCTACTTGCCTTCTCTGTTGCTCCAATGCGCGACGGGCTACGTCCTGATCTCTGACACGTTCTGCCGCGTTTTCCGGAGTAATAACTGTAGCTAAAACGGTTGGATCCAGAATCAAGTTGTTGTTGAATAGGGCCGGGTGTTGCGGGTTCGAAGGACTCGCCCCTGGCGTCCGGTTTGCCAGATATCCGAACATGTTTGCCTGCAACTCGCTGTCCGCCGCGTGGCTGGTAACCGATGCCGATTCTCCGTCAACTCGGGTGAGAACCGGGTTTCCGTCAACCGGACCTTGCTGCTGGGCCGCTGCTGGTGCTGTTCCGACTGTGGCCGCGGTCACGTTTCCCTGATTAAGATTGATCGCCGGGGCCGTGTAAACCGCAACCTGGCGCGTAATGCTTGGCGCAGATTCGTACTCTTCCTCTTCGCTGCTATTTTCCTCGTACCGGTTCTCCAACAGATGCAGGATCGACTCGGTATCATCCTCTCTCATGACCCGGCCACGCGGGGTCCATGCCGGCTCCTCCGGCTGTTCCCTCTTCGTGGGGGGCTCTTCTGTCGGATCTACCGTCCCGACCGATTCTTCTCCATCTGATTGAACGTGGGTAGCATCCCCTGATACAGAATCAAATCCGAAATCGTCAGGGATTGAACCGGACGTACGTACCATGCCGATGAAGACGTTGATCTGGCCGATTGTCACGACAGATCCGGATTCGAGCAGATCCGACTCTGGCCCCCAGCCGGAATCGTCCACCATCTTCTCTCCTTCGAGGTCGGTGTAGATCTCGCCGATGACAAGGTTTTCCATGTTCTTCCGAGCTTCTCCCGTGATGTAAACACCTTTGGACGTAGGCCCCACGGTGGGCGCCAACTGTCGTGGGATAATCACGGCAGACGTTACCGGGGGTAACTTATCTTGGGGCAAATCGACTCTGGTGTTTGGGAGAGGGTTTAGCTCAAGGGAAAACATGATGATATGCGATCTGGTAACCGGCAATCAAGTCGCCGAGTCTCCGATCTAGATATATTAACTCAACTCTCGTATTACACTGGATACTCGATACCTAGCGATATTGCTCGAACTCTTGGATCTCTCGTCTAACCCTAGGGTCCGGCTTATATAATATCTGGACCCCCTGGCCTACTCTCCAAGGCGCACTCTGAATCCTACCCGGACACCGCTTACAAACCCTAAACTTCCTTATCGGAACCCACAATCCGGGTTACGAGGCCTACGTTCTTGGGCCTTCTAGAAACTCCTTTATCTTAAGCCGGGTCTTGCGCAGCGTCCTTTGGGCCGAGTTACTCCTTGGCGTTGGCCTACCGGGTTATCATCCCTCCATCATCAGGGTTACAGGATAACATGTGATAGGATCGGAACACAAGCAACGAATCTTAAGGCTAGCAGATTAGACAACGGAAAGTATCGGTATCCAGTGTGGAAAGGACACAATGGTTCATGTGAGTGAATACTTGCCTGCAAACTCAGTAGCCTGGTACTGGGCTAACTCCTCTGAAGTAGTGTCGTAAACCTCGTCTGTCTCAATGTCGTCGTCTATTCGAGAAGAAGCAAACAAACAACGCAGAGAGACAAACAATCAATAACATGGCATAATGCACAATCATGGGATGATGCATGACAATTTAATTGATGCATCAAAGATAAGCTAGTTGACATGGTAAACATATTTAAATGGGCCCATATGCAATTTGGGTTGCATATAGAAAGGCCCAAGAATTAAAGTTGAATTTAGTGATCTACAAATAACCATCATGTGAAAGTTGATTAGAATGATGCATGGATGATGAAAACAATAAGAAAACAACAATAGCTTCAATTTGATATGTTGTTTACCAAGTTTGGAATTTTATTTATTAAGTTATGAAATTTGGCTTCTTAAATGAGTTACACAAGCATTTGTTGTTTTCACCCATTTTAATTGTTCAAAATAGATAACAAAATTCATATTTCGAAAGAACACAAAATTTTAGATGGAATACATATTTCATTTGTTGAAAAAGGATTTAAATTGAGCAAGTTATTAATTTGACAATTTTAAATGCATTAATTAAGAAACAGTTGTTTTTAGCAATTTAATTTATTTAAAACAGAACACAAAGTTGATATTTGCAAAGTTCATGAAAAATGGAATGGAAAACATATTTTATATGTTCAAAAAGAATTTAGTTTGACCAAGTTATTAATTTAGCAATTTTAAATGATTTAAACAGGATTTAAATATTTAACCAATTTTAATTATTCAAAACAGGAAACAAAGTTTATATTTGGAAAGCTTGTTCAATTTTGCATGAAAAACATATTTTGCATGTGCCATTGGAATTAAATTTGAATTAATTATGAATTTGACCAAATTTGAAAGAGTTGTTTGAATTTGAATTTTTGAAACCATTTGAAAGGTTCAAAACAGTATACAAATGGTTTTAACATGTAGAGAATTTAATTTGGTATGGAAAACATATTTAGTTTGTTGAATTTGGAATTTTTATGCCCAAGTTATGAATTTTGCAATATTTAAGGCATTTAACAAGTAATAAATGTTTTCAGCATTTTAAATTATTAAAAACCAAAAAACAAAGTTGATAATGTGGTAGAGCATTTAAAATGGAGTGGTTTTCATGTTGAAAGTTTTGCAATTTGAGTTTCCAAGCAAAAGTTATTAAATTACAAAGTTTATTTGATAATCTGCCAATTTTATTAAATTACAGGGACTAGGAAAAAATTAAAAGGGACTTGGATGCGAAAACAAATTGATTCTGGATCGGGAAAAAAATATAGAAAAAAAAGTGGGTTTTTATCGCGCGGGGGAGGATTCGATCCCGGGATCTCCTGGTGCGCGCGCACGGGCTCAAGCCACTGGGCTATCGATCGGTTTGTGCTAGGTACTGCTCGTGCAGGTTTTTGAGGTGAAACTCCAGCCGTGTACTGACGAAACTGAAACCACGTTCAGTTAACTGAACCCGATCGGGAGGGAGACGACGGCGTCGACCGGCTGCTCGCTGCGGCTGTTGGCGTGCGCCGGGGTGGTGCGTCCGTGTGCGTGCAGCGTGCAGGGGAAAAGAAGGAGGGGAGACGGGGGAGCTCTCACCGGGGGAGGCACGATGCTCTGTGAGCTGGCGAGGAACGTGAAGGAGACGTCGGGGTGGCCGGCGGGAAGAAGAGGGAGCTCGCGGCGCTCCTAGGCCAGCTCCGGCCCGATTCTCCCGCGTAGAAGACGACGGAGGCGTGGGGTTTCCATTCCCACCGTCAGCTCGTCGTGAGGAGGGCCATGGAGGCGACGAAAGGTGGGGTTCTGACGGTGGTTTTTGCTGTTCGGACTTCATGGAACAGAGGAGAAGGGGGAAGGGAGAGGAAGAGAGAAACGGCGGCGGCTTGAGGAGGAGGAAAGGGATGGAGAGCTAGGGTTTGGAGCCTCGGGGGGGGGGTAGAAATAGGAGGAGGAGGAAAAGGGATGGAAAGCTGCTCGGTGGGGGAGCCTCCCCTCCTCTGTCTCCGTACAGAGGAGGAAGACGATAACGTCGTGGGCGCCTGGGCTTCGTGGGGGTGTGGTGGGCTCAGCCCACTTGGGCTGGCCTGCCCTACCCCTTTTTTTGTTTTTTTTTTCTGTTTCTATTTTTTTTCACCTTTTCTTTTTTGTAGGAAAGAAAAGAGAAAAAGAATAGGAATTTTTGGGGCTTCCACTTTAACAATAATTTTTATTGAATTTCAAAACAGCAAAGCCCAAAGTGTTAACTTTGTTTTCAAAATTTCAAACTGCAATTTGATTTGAAATTTTGTCATTTGAGTTTCAAATAGGGTTTCAAAAGAATGGAATTTTGAATTAATCAATATCATTCCACAATTCCAAACAATCATGAATTTCTTCTTGAATTGAAAATGTTTGCAAAATTTTAATTTGAATTCACAGTTGGAACATGCCAAGTATGAAATGGATTTGAATTTGAATTACAATTGAAAACACTAGAAGACAAATGCAAAAGTTTATGATGCATGATGCAGAACAAAAATTTAGCAAGAAGCAAACAATTTGGGATTGTTTTCATACTTGGGATGTTACATGGAACAGGACGAGATCGATGTGATCAAGACCCCGGTTGGACCTCACGAACTACTGGAAGTGCTGGAAGCCAGAAGGCAAGCCCTTATGCGGCAGCAGCAACACCTATTCTGATCTCAAGAAAACCTCCTGAAAGCCCAAGCTACTTTAAAGCAAAGCAGGAGGAAATTGAAGAATTCGAACGACGGAATATGTCCGGGATAAAACCCACGAGATTACCTGGAATTCCAAATCCGGATGTGCTGCCAGCAAAAGAACGGTTCCAAAACCCTTCTTCGCGACAGGTTAATAGCGTAAACGCTAAGGGAAAACGCGTTTGCCATCCTTAATGATGATCTGTACTCCAACGACGAAAAACTTCAGGGAGTGTATGCTTTCCTAGGAAAAGCATTACAACAGAAACAGCAAGGACATGCAAGATCAGGAAAGTTGCATGATGACTCGGCCTTATGCAAAACTGCCACATGCGCCGCTGGAGCACCTGGACCTGGCGAATCTGGAGATTCAGGCGATTCTAAGGAAAAGAAGGGAGATCCCAAGAAGGACAAGAAAATCCCTGACAATAAGGATGCACCGTCCAGGACAGGATCCCATCTGCCGAAAGGTGGAAATAATCCCCGTGATCACAAGGAATGGGAGGAACAAAAACCGGAAAGACGGAAAAAATAATGCCGCCTCCGAGACGCCGAGCTGATAAAGCCGGAAGATATGACAATCATCACACGCGTGAGAGATCCCGTACTCCTCCTAGGAACAAAGAAAGTCCAAGGAGTAGAACTCCACCTTATTCCGAAGGACACGACAACGGACGAAACAGGGATAATCCCGGAAGAGCGCACTCGCTCAACAATGGGCCAGAAAGGAGCAGATCCACTTCTGTCCATTCAGCCGGCAGATATTCCGCTCACGCCGATAAGGCGGAAAGAGATGATCTATACTTCGGACCTAAGTGCTTCACTGACAGGATCCGAAGAATTAGTCTACATTCTGGTTTCACCAAAGTTGGTCCAACTTATCAAAACTATACCGGAAGTTACGTGGCTTTCAAATTAGTATACTGTCGTCCAGATTAACAAAGGGACAGATTTGGAGGCTGTGAAGTTTCCTCCCCTTATGTTATTAGACGGAGCCAGAGATTGGATCAATGGGTTGCCATCAAGAACTGTCGACAGCTGGGAAGATATGGCGAAAGTATTCGCTCACCACTTTCGGGGCACGTACAAACGTTCTAAGAGTATAAACCAGCTGAACCGTTGCGTCTAATATGAGGACGAGTCGTATGTCGACTTTATCTCAAGATAGATAGCAATGAAGAATAGTTGCTCTGGAGTAAGATATGTACAAGCAATGCATGCTTTCATCAACGGCTAGAAACCCGACCTCATACCGTTCATGGTTGGTTCGAAGGAGCACAAAGATCTCGGATCTATGCTTACCACCGCCAATGAGCACGCCGCGGCTGAAGATGATATCAGAGCAAGAGGTGGAAATATTGATGCTTTGGCTCAGGCCAAAAAGACACCCCGTTCCGAAAAGAAGTCTACTCCAGAGGCACAATCAAAAACCAAAGAAGTAAACGCAACTTTTGGAAAGGATAATGGCAGCAAATGGAAAGGAAGAATCACAGAACCAATCTCCTATTCTAAAGAAGAGTGGGAAAAGATAAAGTCGAAAACTGTGTCCACTATTCGCAATTTGGGAAGCCTACCCACACCAACGCGCAGTGCCGCCTCAATAAACACATGAAGGGCACTGCCAGATCCGTGAATAAAGAAAAGAATTCCAAGAGGAAATTCAACAAGAAAAAACAGAAGCTGAGAAAGAAGAAAGTGAACCGGACACTAATGATAAAATTCAGGAACAACTGCGAAAAGGCGAGCCAAAATTCCCGAGAGTTAAAGGATAATGTAACCTAACTTTCCTGGCAACTCCATCAGCAAAACAGGCGAAAAGAACACTTTGAGAAATCAACGCGGTTGTTCCTCCCACACAAAAGTACTTGAAGTATTCAAATACGCCAATTACCTGGGATCAGTCAGATCACCCCGGAAACATCCCAGAACCCGGCACGCAAGCTTTGGTCGTAAGCCCTATTATTCAAAACACTAGGCTCAAAATAGTGCTGATGGATGGAGGATCTAGGATCAATATGATGTACCTGAGTACATTGAAGCAGCTACACATTTCCGAGACCCAGCTCAGGCACAGTAACATACGTTTTCATGGTATTGTTCCTGGCAGACAAGCACAATCCCTAGGAGAAATTTCCCTAGATGTAATCTTCGGAAAAAGAGAACACTTCCGCCAGGAAAAGATCTCATTCGAGATGGTGCCATTCGACAGTGTTTATCATGCAATACTCGGACATCCGGCTTTCGCCAAATTCATGGCAAGATCATATTATATCTATAACAAGCTGAAGATGTCAGGGACCAAAGGAGGAGT
Source organism: Alopecurus myosuroides (assembly GCA_028641055.1). Lineage (NCBI taxonomy): Eukaryota > Viridiplantae > Streptophyta > Magnoliopsida > Poales > Poaceae > Alopecurus > Alopecurus myosuroides. The sequence continues at coordinate 589,638,890 of CM054057.1, read as the reverse complement.
AATCACTATAACTGGAGATTATAAATTGGTGAACAAGCTGGAGAAAGGAAATTCCCTTTGCGCCGAACAGGTGATTCGGAAGGAGGAATTGAAGGAGCTAGCTAAAGAAGTTTCGCCGATGGAAATGCCGGCAGGAAAAGAAAGCCGGAAGCTGGCAGATAGTTTCAGGTCTCAGAGAATACAAGACAGGTTATCCTAGATCCCAAAGATCCGACAAAGTTTGTCGTAGTGGGAACTGGGATGACTGACAAATAGGAAGACGCGCTCATCAAGTTCCTACGTGAAAACTGGGACATTTTTGCCTGGTGTCCTTCTGATATGCCAGGTGTGCCCAGGGAATTTGCTGAGCCCCAACTCAAAGTAATTTCAGGATCAAAACCCGTCAACCAAGGTCTCCGTCGTTTCGATGGAAGAAGACGAAAGGCTATAGGCAAGGAAATTATCCGACTTTTAGCAGCTGATTTGATCCAGGAAGTTATACATACTGATTGGTCTGCGAACCCAGTATTAGTCCCGAAGAAAGACAGTATTGTTCTTAGGATGTGCATAGATTACACCGGCTTGAACAAATTGTGTCCAAAAGATAGGTTCGCCTTACCGTGCATCGAGCAAATAACAGATGCCACTTCTGGCTCTGAGCTTTCATGCTTTTTGGATGCTTATTCTGGGTACCATCAAATACGTATGAAGAAGGAGGACCAAATAAAAAATTACTTCATAACCCCGTATGGAACATACTATTACATAACCATGCCTTTTGGCCTGAAGAACGCCAGTGCAACTTACCAGCGTTGCATGCAAAGATGCTTGCATAGTCAAATTGGCAAAAACGTCCATGTTTATGTGGATGACATTGCCGTAGTTTCCAAGGAAAATGATACACTCCTTGAATATCTACGAGAAATCTTCGAAAATTTGTGGACTTATAAGATGAAGTTGAATCCATTAAAGTGCGTATTTGGGGTTCCCTCAGGAAAATTTCGGGGTTTTATCGTTCCTCACAGAGGAATAGAAGTAAACCCGGAAAATATCAAGGCAATCTTGAACATCACAAGGCCTACGTGCCTAAAAGATGTCCAAAGACTGACGGGTTCTACAGCCGATGTCAGCAGGTTTATAAGCCGGCTAGGTGACAAAGCTCTGCCATTATACAAATTGTTGAAGAAATCCGACAAATTTGAATGGACAGAAGAGGCGGACAAAGCATTAACCCAGCTTAAAGAAACCTTGATGAAAGCTCCGATTTTGGCATCACCAAAAGACGAAGAACCCATGTTACTGTATCTAACAGCAACAAACAGGGTTATCAGCGCAGTGATAATCGTGGAAAGACGGAAAGACGAACAAAGTGTACCAGATCAACATCCGGTGTATTATGTCAGCGAGGTATTCTATGAGTCAAAACAAAGGTATCCACATTATCAAAAACTGGCATATGGCGTGTTTTTTGCATCTCGAAAGCTCCGTCATTATTTCCAAGGACATTCCATAACAGTGGTAAGCAAAGCACCACTAGGGGATATCATCAACAATGCGGACGCAAAAGGCCGAGTCGCCAAATGGGGGCATTGAGCTAGCTGTGTTCGACATTAAGTACCAACCTCGGACGGCAATTAAATCTCAGGTGTTGGCAGATTTCATCGCTGATTGGACAGAAGCCATGGAAAACACACCAATGCCAGAGTGAGAATATTGGATCATGCATTTTGATGGATCCAAAATGAAAGAAGGCGCCGGAGCGGGTGTAGTGCTTAAATCTTCAAAGGGTGACATAATGGAGTATGTATTACAAATACACTTCAATGTCAGCAACAACGTGGCAGAATACGAAGCTTTGCTTCATGGCTTGCATATTGCAAAAGAAATAGGTGTTAAGCGTATACTTTGTTATGGTGACTCTGATTTAGTGCAGCATCAGCTAAACCAAACATGGGATGCAAAGATCCCCATCATGGCCGAATATCGGAGAATAGTGGACGAGTTTGCCATCTGCTTCCTAGGATTTGAAGTACTTCATATCAAAAGGGAAGGAAATTGGAACGCGGATGCATTAGCTCGCATGGGCTCGGAAAGAGTGAACATCCTACCACCTGGTGTGTTTGTCCAACATTTGCACGAACCGTCAATAAAAGGCGGAGATGTTGAGTATCCTCTCGTTTCCGAGTCAATTCAAGTCTTGCTTGTTAACCCGGATTGGACAATTCCATAGTTAAACTTCTTAGTTGATCAGAAGTTCCCAAATGGAGCAGACAAAGTCTTGCAAAGGCAGATACAACGTCGATGCAAAGGATACACGGTAATCAATGGTTGCCTGTATAAACGCAGTACTATCGGAATTTTTCAGCGGTGTATTTCACCAGAAGAAGGACGAGAAATTCTGCAAGAAATCCACGCAGGAGATTGCGGACACCATGCTAAGTCAAAAAGCATAGTTAAAAAAGCATTCCGTGCAGAGTTTTTCTGACTCACAGCCAAGGCAGATGCGGAGCACATAGTAAACACATGTGCCGGATGTCAATATTACGCCAAGAAGACGAATATGCCAGCTCAAACACTCAAAACTATCCCTATAACATGGCCATTTGCGATCTGGGGGCTAGATATGATGGGACCATTCAAAACTGCAAGAGGCGGACTTACACATCTACTAGTTGGAGTAGATAAGTACACCAAGTGGGTGGAGGCGAAACCCATAAAAAAACTTGACGGTGTGACTGCCAGAAATGTCATCATTGACATAGTCATGAGATACGGAGTTCCACACAACATAATCACAGATAACGGGACAAATTTCTCTATTGGAGAGTTGGCAAAAGATTGTCGACAAATGGGAATTCGCCTAGATCTTGCATCTGTGGCACAGCCACAATCCAATGGACAAGTTGAACAAGTGAATAGTTCTATCCTGCAGGGAATACGCCCAAGACTTGAATCTCCTCTTCATAGAGCAGCTGGAGCATGGGTAGAAGAATTACCTTCTGTGCTTTGGAGTAGTCGAACGACACTAAATAGATCAATAGGACAAACTCCGTTTTTCCTGGTTTATGGTGCAGAAGCAGTGCTTCCTACGGACATGCTCCATGATAGCCCAAGAGTGCTAGCATACGAAGACTCGGATGCCCCAAACGCACGTCAGGATGCCGTCGATCTCTTAGAAGAAGAACGAGAGCTTGTGCTACATAGATCCTCCATTTATCATCAAGGATTACGATGTTACCATAGTCGAAAAATCAAACACCGTTCTTTAAAAGAAGGTGACTTGGTGATGGAAAGGAAGCACAAATTAGCCCCAGTTTGGGAGGGACCATTTGTCATCAGCAAGGCTATGAAAAATGGATCTTATTACCTTGTAGATATTCGGGATACAGAAGATGATCCTAAAAAACCGAATCGCAAGAGAAAGAGAAAGATAGATGTAGAACTGGGAGAGACAAAGAGACCCTGGAGCATCCAGCAGTTACGTCCCATTTACACTTAGTTTAAATTTTATGTAAACATCTTTGAGATCATGAAATAAAGTTGTCGGAATTCATGCACTTTTCTGTCTGTTTTGTTGTTATTGTTCAAAGCATAGTACCGTCTTATCTATTTCCCAATGATCTTTCAAATTGCTTCAATGTTAACCTGAATTTTGCCTGCGTGCTCGGAGTTATAAAACTGAATGCTTTTCTAGCATAAGGAGGCTTAAGGAAACCCAGATTGTGCCTGCGTGCCTGAGTTTCATACTTTTTTCCTAAATATTATCTGATAGTGTGTATGTTGGGTAACTAGAATTAGTAAGTAAAATGCCTAAGTAAAATCCATGTTTCCGAGTTTCGACTGGTAGGCTTGAACCCAGTCACTTGGCATGAAAATTATGTACTACTGAGGCATTTCAACACTAAGGCAGTCAAAACATATCAGCCATAGAACTTAGAAGGAAAAGGAATTAAAACCCAAAAAACTTGCAAAGACTTAAATTTTACTGCAAAAGGGGGAATACTTGTTTATACAAAAGATAGATAACATTACAATTGATATTACATTGAAAGAATAGTAATGCTTCTATTTGTCCTCGAGCAGCTACTCAGGAATCAGGCGGCCTCCTCAGAATCCGAGTCCTCCTGGTCGATGTCGCGGGGGTTCTCGGGAGTTGCCAGAATCTCTTCTTCCGGGTAGAAGGTCGAGATTGACACCATTTGAGCTATCTTGGTGGCATGCCCCTTGACAGACTCAAAAATGTCGGATCTCTGCGTTTCCGTGTACCCTTGAGGGATGCCGGTCGCAACACGCCAGGACTTCGCGGTGGTATAATGCATACGCATTAGCCTAAGGGCCATGCGCGCACCACCGCGAGAAGCATAACGGAACCAAGACTCCTTCTGGTTCGCCACCTCCTCGATCACCTCCGGAAGCTCGCTTACTTCCGAGAATTCTTCCGCTTTGTCGGGAATGTACTTGTTCACAAGCAGCATCCCCGCAGTCTTCAAGGCGGAGAAGATCTTCCCGAAAGCCCGGATTATGTCAATCCGGGTAAGCAAGGGGTTTGATTCTGTTTGAAAATTACAAGGAAAAGTTAGAAACACAAAGAAGGAGAAAAAAGAAACATACTTAAAAAGTATAAGGAAAATCTCGGTAAAAGAAGTTAAAACTTACCGAGAATCTTGTCCATCTCAACGCCTTCTTCAAGGCGTTGGTTGAGAGCGTTCTCCAGGTCCCGGATAGTAGCCGCATCTTTCTCAGCTTGAGAAGATGCGCGGGACTCGGCAATCCCAACAGCCAGCTGGCTGGCCTCCAAGTCTTTCTGAAGCTTTACAGTCATCTGGTAAAGCTCCGAGTTTTCCTTGCGGGGGTTCTCGGCATTGCCACCATCTTCAGAAATTTGTTTGGCTTTCGCCAAAGAAGATGAAAAACAGGGAAAATGAAGAGTTTAAACTCAGAAAATGACTTAGAATTTTTTTTACCAAACAGCAGTGCAAAAAGAAAAAATATTTACCTGCTGATTCCTTCAGCTGTTGCTGAACAGAGGCCAAGTCCGAGTCTTTTTCATCAAGAATGCTCAGGAGAGTTTTAACCTCTTTGTTCTTGATGGTAAGCTTGTTGAAAACTTCCATGTTAATGGTCTCGACAGTTTGGTGGAACATAGATAATGGAAAAGTCGCTTAAGTAAAAAAACCAAGCAGGAATAAGAGAAAAGCATTAAGTCAAAAAGAATATATTTGCCTTAATACTTGGGGACTAGAGGTATTTACCTGGCTCATTTTCTTCAAGCTCGCCAGATTCTCGGTAAATTCCTTGGCGTACTCTGCGAAGGTAATTCCGACATGGCAAAGGCCGTCTTGTATGACCTCGCGAGGCGAGAACACGTAATTATTCCTAATTATAAGTCCGCCTTGCGGCCAAGGACAGATTAAGGGAGCATGAGCAAATTGTTTCTTCGCCCACGGATGAATATATCCGTGTTCGTCAAAACAATCTTCTTGCTTTACCTTGAACTCGTTGTCAAAGTTCGGGATGGGCTCCTCCTTCGGGATGTTTGAAGTTCCACCACCATCTGGCACCTCCCTTTCCCTAGCATTCGACTTAGATGCACTGGGCTGGCTGGACTCTAAGGGATATTCTTCCCTGGCAGCCGAGTTTTCTTCCCCGGCCCCTGTCGGAGTATCTGGCGCAGCGGCGGGAGATGGCTTCAATCCCCTGTGCGCAGCGGCTTTGTGCTTCTTCTGGCCCTTTTCCTTCGAAGTGGTAGGGGCAAGGCTAGAAAGGAAAAGGAAAAGAAAGACCAAGAAATGAGATTCCGAGAAATAAAAAACATGCAATAAAAAACATAGAAATGAAAAGCCTGGGATTTTTACCTAGAAGTTGCGACGGCTACGCCGTCAAGATCGATAACATCCTAAGGGGTGGATGGCTTCTTGCGCTTCCGTCCTCCTGACTAGAAGTTGGCACGAAGCGCGTCCAACTTGGCGTCGGTAGCAAGCTCAGCCTCAGGAAGTTCGAGAAGCTGTGAAAAGAAACAAAGTCCGAGTAAGGAAAAAATCCGAGAAAAAGGAAACTCGAGATCATCCCCAAAGAGATAAAACTATACCTTTGGAGCTGGGTTTCCAGCGTGGTACATTTTCCGGCTCTCCTCATACTGATCACGAGAGGAAACCAGCTGGTTTAGACGCTTCTTGAAATCCCTTTTCGACAAAGATTTGTCTGTCACCCTCATCGCGTCGTCCGGGCCCGTGCATTCACACATAAGCCATTTTCCGCGGTGAGCCAAAGGCTGGATCCGCCTTCCAAGCCAACACAGAACGGTATCCGTGCCGGTCAGTGGAGGAGTGGCGAAAACAAGGTTTGGCGATTCGCCTCTTGATACTCATCAGATCTGGAGGCAGAGTATGGATCGTGTCCACCGCCTCTTGAAAACAAGGTGGAATTCTCGTTTCCTTTCTAGGAAACAGGACATCCGCGTGATAAAAGAAAGAGAATGTCCAAAATTTGACGGACTTAGAGGTTTTGATTTTCGGAAACCAATCCTCCCTAAACCTACAAAGGGTAAAGGAGAAGGTCCCGCAAGTCGGGAGGGCGCCCTCAGAGGTGTTACATTTTAACCCAAAGCAATACTTCCAGAAATCTAGGCGGGTTTCTATCCCTAGATGACACTCGAAGAGGGCCTGGAAGCCGGCTAAGTAGAGAATGGAGTTTGGGGGAAGGTTGTGTGGCTGAATCCTATAGCGATCTAGGATTTGGAGAAAAAAGGCGGATGTCGGAAACCCCATACCTCGATTTATGTGGGAGGCGAGGAGAACCCGTTCGCCGGGTTCCGGGAATGGCTCGGTGTCGTCCTCATTATACCGCCACTTGTCCTTCACCACGAACCCTTCTTTCTCCAGGGCCGGGAGGAGGGAAGGAACCACATCGCAGTGGCTCCAATTCCTGGAGTTTTCCTCCCCTTAGTATTCACCTCCGGCGGCGGCGGAAGCGGCAACCTCCTCGCCGCCGAGAGTAACGTTTTCCTTCGGGGGCTCAGAGAAGGGAGGCGGAGGAGGAGCATATGTCGATGGCGGCTCGTTTCCAGCCGCGGGAGGCAAATCCCCACGGGTCGGGTCACTGGCGGCCCCCTCCGGTGCGCTCGCCGCGGTGCAGACCGGGGAGTCGAGGAGGGGGTCGAGGTCATTGATTATGTCGTCGATGTTCACGGCGGCGCACGCCAAGTTGGAGGCACGGGGAGAGTCTCCGGTTACCATTTTTGGGCGGCACAGTCGCGAACTGGATCCTCTGATGATTGTTTCCGGGGAGAGGCTTGGGGGCCAGGCTCTCCGTGCTCGTTGTCGTGCTTGGGCTCTGGTTGCTGGTGCTAGGGCGCTGGGAGCTCGAGGAAGAAGAAGGTGCGGAAGAATATCCGGAGGCCCTGAGACGGCTATTTATAGCCGGGTGCGCGGAGATTAGCTCCAACGGCTATTTTGACCGTTCGCTGCTCGACGCGTGTTACGCCCGAAAGTTCCGGGAAATGAGGGGGCGGGGTGATAATTGCTATCTCCTCGTTTCCCGTGAGAATCTGTCAGAGGATACATTTCAGGGGTTTTGACTGAACCCAAACGTCTGTGATGTCAGCAGGATTCCATCGCTGATGTCACGAAGTTCCTTCTCTGCGAAGGCTCGTGGAAGAAAAGCCGGACTTATATAAAATCCGAGTATTGAATTAAGAGATTTTCGGAAAAAACAAGAATCAAGACAAAACGCCCACATTTCTCGGAAAGGAATGCTAATCGACAAAAGGCGGCAGAATGAAGTCTTAATCCTTCTTGGGGGCTACTGTCGGATATATACCGATTAAGGGTATGTCTGGCATTAGCCTAAAGAGCCGGATTACCAGGGTGGCATGTTCGTAATTGATCACAGTTCATTGGGCGGCCCAGTAAGCTGGTGTGCAGGAAGCCGGATTCTAGAAGAACCCGGACCACGGCCCAAAGTGGTGCGGCTTGGAGAAGAATACGGATTCCTTACTTTCCAAGTTAGATACTTTCCGTACTCTTCTAGGTTTCCTTTCTGTAAGCCCTAACCCGGCTATCAATATAAAGCCGTACGGGAGAGACGAAACAGAGAGAACAATTAGGTAGAAACCAACTCGCCGAGAAGTTGTTCCTCGCCGAGTTAGCGAAACCATACTGACATTATAATTTGTATACTTCAGGATTCAACCCTCATTTAGTGAGATTGGAGGAGTAGGAACGCCGCCTAGTTGCGTCGTACCGAACCTGGATAACTTTTTTTTGAAATAAGGTAACTATATTAATATAGCAAACAAGCCGCCTCATTAAAAACCTTCCAGTCCCCTCAGGTACCCTGGTAAGGAAAAGAGTGCGAAAAAACTTGCTGCTCAGATAAGTGTTACATCGTTTGCTAATACATGTAAGATGCTATCAGGTGGATCACCATGCCAAATCTCATAGGTATCCCCACTATCCCTAGCTAAAATGTGAGCTGCTTCATTAGCCTCCCTAGGACAGTGCTGGAATCTCACAATGGTAAAATTCCTACAAAGAAAGGTACACTCCTCATATATCGCTGCGGCAACTCCTAGAGAATTTCTTTCGTTCTGCATTGTCTCGATAACCTCCATGCAGTTTGCTTCCACCATCAACCTGTTACACCCTACATGTCCTGCAATAAGGAGGCCATCCCTCAAAGCAATTGCTTCCGTTGTTGTTGCATCTTCAACATATTGAAGGCTCCTGCGTCCACATGCGATAACCGCGCCCAAGTGATCTCTTAATATTGCACCCGGACCTCCAGTCCCCAGATCTGCCGCAAATGCTGCGTCCACATTAAGCTTAATGAAATCCTCCGGAGGTTTGTGCCATCTATGTCTAGTTATCGGGCCTTGTAGGTTTTTCCTATCCCTTGAGTAGTTCATAGCTAATGCTAGTATAGATTGCGCCGAACGAGCCGGGGCTTGTATCACCTCGCCATGACCCGCCTTGCGCCTCTTCCACCACAGATACCAACATGCGACGGCCATAACATCACAAGAGCGAACCTCCGGGCACAAAGATGACGCCTCCGATCTCAGCAGCAGGCTTTCGAGCATCGTAGCCCCCAACGGTTCCATCCTTTCAGCTTCCAATAGTGTTTCACGAAAGCCCATGAACTCCCAAACTTCTCTAGCTCTATTACATTTAAAAAAAAGCATGCGCTATGCTCTCACAAGCCTGGTTACACATCGGACACTGACTGGATGGAACGATATGACGATTTTCTAAAACCCCTTTGCAAGGAATCGCCCCAAGCATAGCTCTCCACATGTGAATTTTTATTTTTGCCGGAGTACGAAGGGACCATATAGAATTCCAGATCGGACTAGCAGCAGAAGAACCCAATATAGCCGTCCTTCGAAGATTTCTGCCATGTTGTTTGTGCCACTCCAGATGGTATGTCGATTTTACCGAGAAAAAACCCCTCCTATCCGGATGCCATGATATGAAATCCCCCATCATGCCAATCGCAAGGGGGATTCGAAGAATTCTCTCAGCATCAATATCCCAAAACAGAGATCTAATCAACTATTCATCCCAGACACGATTATCTGCATCAATAAGATCAGCCACCTTAGTATAAACAATATTACCTCTCGTAGTCATAATCTTGCGGTTGTGGCTGTTTGGGATCCAGCAGTCGTCCCAAATATTAATGTTTTCACCATCCCCAACTCTCCATATGTGACCCCTCTTAAAAGTCTGTATCCCATGCCAAATGCTCTGCCAGGTGAAAGAACTACCTTTCTTCAACTCACAGTTTAGAATATCTCCAGAGGGAAAGTATTTGGAACGTAGAACTTTTGCACATATAGAATCCGGTTCGGAAATCAATCTCCAGCATTGTTTGGAGAGAAGGGCCATGTTAAAACACTCCAAATCACGAAACCCCATACCACCTTGATTCTTTGGGACACACATTTTCCACCAAGAAAACCAGTGCATATGCTTCTGTTGGTCATCGTCTCCCCACCAGAATTGGGATATTGCAGATATTATCCCTTTGCAAATCTGTTTGGGAAGTCTGAAAACTGACATTGCATAAACTGGAATAGATTGAATTACCGCTTTAATTAGAATCTCGTTACCACCAAAAGAGAGATGTTTCTCCTTCCAACCGCTAAGAAGTTTTATAACCCTGTCAATAAGATGTTTGAAACAGTCTGTCCTATCAACCCCAAAAATTGGAGGTAAGCCCAAGTATTTATCAGTGATCGCCTCAGTCATAAAATCCAGAATAGAACAAACCTCCACTTTAGTATCCACATTGGTGCAGGGGCTGAAGAAAATGCTAGAATTCGCAACACTCACCAACTGACCCGAGGCCTGACAATAATCATCCAAAGCACACTTCAGAGTGGACGCATTAAGGGTATCAGCTTTCATTAAAATAAGAGAATCGTCCGCAAAGAGGAGATGTGATATAGATGGAGCCTCCCTGCACACCTTGACTCCAACCAGATTTCCCTGACTCTCATGAAAAGCTAGCAAACTTGTTAGGCCCTCAGCACACAATATGAATAGATAAGGTGACAGAGGATCACCCTGTCTCAAACCTCTGGAAGGAGCAAAAGGATTCGATAATGAATTATTTAACCTTATCTGATAGCGCATAGAAGAGACACACTCCATTATAGGATCCACCCATCCGGGATCAAAACCAAGCTGTAGCATGATCTGCTTAAGAAAACCCCATTCCACTCTGTCATATGCCTTATGCATATCAAGTTTTACTGCAGAATTACCAAAACTTCCAACCCTTCTGTTTTTTATAGCATGGAAACTCTCAAAAGACACCAGAAAGTTATCAGAAATAAGTCTTCCCGGGACAAATGCACTTTGTAAGGGAGAAACAATATCAGGGAGAAATAGCTTGAGCCTCGAAGCTAACAGTTTTCAAATCACCTTATAGACCACATTGCACAAACTTATAGGCCGAAATTGAGATAGATGCTCAGGATTATTCACCTTGGGGATCAGAACAATCACAGTATCATTACAGCTGTCAGGAATTTTCTTTTGGTTTATAGCCAATAAAACTTCATCAGTCATATCCTCGCCAATAACCGCCCAGAACTTCTTATAGAATACCGCATGTAAGCCATCAGGTCCCGGGGCTTTCAAATCCCCAATGCTAAAGAGGGCCTTTTTTACCTCTTCCCTCGTATAGACAGCCGTCAGTGCATCATTCATTCCCGTAGTGACTCGAGGCTGAACCTTCTGTATCACTTCGGGATTAATAACCTGCACCTCAGAAGAAAAGAGAGAAGTAAAATAATTAGAGGTGAGAGTTAACATATCATCTTCATCCTGTATCCAATTGTTTTGATCATCCCGTAGCCTTTTAATAGTGTTTTTCCTCCTCGTTGTGGCTGCGTTATGGAAATAAGAAGTATTTCGATCTCCCTCCTTTAACCAATTTAATCTTCCGCGTTGGACCCAATATAGCTCCTCCTTTTCTAGTAATTCCTCAATTTGGATTTGTAGCACCCCTTGTTTATTCAGAGATTCATCATCAATCGGTCCTGACAGAACTTGATTTAATTCCTTTTGTAGATCCCGCAGTCTGGTCCTAGGACCTTTCAGTACGTCGCGGTCCCAGTTGTGCAGCGACGCATGCACCTCATTTTACACCTCGGCAAGAGCAGACCCGCGCGCCCTGGCTCTGTCCCAGGCAACCTGCACCACGGTGTCGACGTCCGTTTCGGCCAGCCAGCGCGCCTCGAATCGCTGCACCCTCCCCGAGCTGCGAATAGGAGCAGCAACATGGAAATCAGTGTCAACAGTTATTGGTCGGTGGTCAGACCGATTAAAATCCTCATTGATGACTGCTAAATTTGGGAATAAGTCCATTAGCTCCTCATTTCCACATGCTCTGTCTAACCTCTCCCTAATCCGCCCTCGTTTCCAAGTGAATAATTCTCCCGTATACCCTAAATCGGAGAGAGCACACTCCTCCAAAACTTGTCGAAACTCATGCATACATCTTTGAGAGCGCGACACACCGCCCTCCTTCTCAAACCCGTACATGATTTCATTAAAATCACCTGCCAAGAGCCATGGGAGATTGCATTGTTGGCTCAGCTCCCGAATGTAATTCCATGATAAAGACTTCCTACTAGCTTCCGGCTCTCCATAAAACCCCGTACAACGCCACGCACCGGGTGATCCTTCTCCGATCCTAATATCAATATAATTTGGATGCACAACCTGAGATGTGACTATGAGATCATCATGCCAGAACATAACAAGCCCACCCGCTCTACCATCACTTTCAGAAATAGCCAATTTATCAAACTTCAACCTTCTCATCAACTTAAGCGCCCTAGACATATCAAGGTGAGATTCAGACAAAAATAGAATATCAGGCTTTACCCTCTCCACTACACCATGGAGAGCCCTAACTGCCGAGTTCTTTCTAATCCCTCGGCAGTTATAGAATTTGGTTTTCATTGCTCCCGGACGGACCCCTCCAGGGAGCCCGCCGATCCTAGTGATGGGGAGTCAGCTCCATCCATCTTTGATCTCTTCGATCGTGTTGAAAGGTTGCTTGCGGAGGCTAGTTGATCCAGCTCCACACCATCTGCTACCAGTGCTAAGTCCATATGGTTTTCCTGTACCAACTGTTGACCGTCCGCCTCTATCTCATACATAAGGCGCTTCCGTACCGAGTTATCCGCAACATCCATCATCTTGTTCTCAGTTGGTTTCAGAGGGCTCATTGTTGTATCCATCAAATTTTCATCCATCATATTGTCCTGATCCTGCTGTATAGCGTTGTGTCGCCAGCTTCTCTGAATTCCATCCGCAACCTAATTTGCTCTACCTCTGTTTGGAAAGTCCCGTCCACGACCACTACTAGCAAGACCCTGGCCACCCCGAGATCCACTCCAAGTGTTCATCCTCCGACCATGCCATGTTTCCCAATCTGCTTTCAAGAACTCCCCCCACTTAAGATTGTCGTCGTCATGCTCACCGGTACCACATTCAAGATGAGTGTGTCCGAAACATCCACAGGCCGCATAGAATTTTGGAATTTTTTCGTACTTCAGTTGGAACACTTCCCGAACACCCCCACGGGATAGAGAAAAAATTCTAGTGAGAACTCTACGAACATCCAGCTTCACCCTCACTCTGACAAAGTTTCCGACACCTTCCACCGTGGTTTCCACCTTGATCACTTTGCCCACTCGTTTCTTGACTAGGTTTTTGATTAGAGATGGGTCACGATAACCAACTGGGAGCTTATGTATCTGCACCCACACCTCAATATAATTCAGATCAATGGACTCCGCATCCGATAATCCATCGTATTCTTCAATTATAACCACGTTTTGGCGAAAGTGCCATGGGCCTCCCTCCTTCACCTTCAGCCAATCCCCTAAACAGAAACATTGGATCGTGAAAAGATTTGCAGCGAGCGGTGTAAAAATCATCTCCTTTGCAGGGCTCCAAGCCACCCTCATGTGTTGTTCAAAAGCTTGCGGACTGAACTGATTACTAGTGTGTACCCGGGCCAGAGCAAGCCACTTAACCTCCTTTATCAGATTCTCCAATTCATCCACCACTAGGTCGTCGAATTCATCCTCCTCAATCCCCATACGAAGTAACAGGTCATTAATCTTCTCTGTGCCTCCATCCGTCGCGCCCGTGCGGCTAGAGCTGCTTGACATCGCCAAAACTCTCCCTGTTGGTTCCGCTGTCGGAGGGTTCGATCTTGGTGTTCTGGCGATTGGAAACAGCGATCGCTTAAAAGGGCCCCGACTATCTGGATCGCTACTGAACCAGGGACCGGATCGAATACCGAGAGCGAGTTCGCTTGTACCTTAGGACTCCACGTCGGAACGAAGCCGACGGGAGGAAGAAAACCCTAATCGCCCCTCTGATCGCCAGAGGGAGACGAAGAGGTACACGTAGCGTTACTTCTGTCAATTCCCCGAACCTGGATAACTTGGTGTTGTTGATTGTCGTACTGCCATGTCCCCCCGTGTCTCTGCCCGTAGGCTCATGGCACTCCCGTCCATGATCCTTACTAAGATGTCTCGACATTGCATCTAGGGCAAAAACAGTTCTGGCCTACACGAATCCGAGATCTCCGACTCGAACTCGGCGAGGTGATCGTTGTGACTGGGCCGTCGAGGTCTTATCGAGTCGAACTTAACCTTTAAAAGTGGTACCCGGCGCGTTCGCTAGGATTTTTCTTCGTGTTGTTGACACGGAAAGTTTACTGGAGAACGCAGCTCGAGTGCGATTCCAATCCCACGGGAGAGATCCTTGGGTCTTACCTTCGTACTCAAAAGAATACGGCATCTAGATGTGACTAGTCGGCCGAACGATCCAGGATCAAAATGATGTATTAGTACATCGTGAGGTAGAGTTGCAGGAGCCGCATACTCGCGATTTTACCTTAGTTGCATTGTAAGTGCCATCTTTTGCAACTCTTCGAGCGAGGTAATCTTCTTTTCTCTGATGTTGTGCGAAAGAGATTTCGCGTTATAAAGTTTTCTCAAAAGAAATTTCGTGTCAATGTATCTATACGAAAGAGATTTCGTGCCAGAATGCCCATACAAAAGAGATTTCGTGTCATGAGGTACGCAGTAACATCACCGCGCACTCGCCTGCTCCCGATGGGACCTGACGAAGTGGAGCAGAGCGTGCGGGGCCCACCTTGTCAGCCTTTTGACCGGAAATACGCGGTCGTGTTCCGGTTAATCCACTGGTCGCGCTATAAATACACAGGATCTTTTCGTAAAGATCGTGCGGGGGTAACCTCCCCTGTCTCTTCGTTCTCTCTTCACACGTGGCGGTGGTGATTATTGCCACGTTCGCGGATCAACGGCTCGGATCGTCCTGGCATGGGTATAAATATTGGGCCTTAGGGGAAAGTAACTTTTCCGACTCTCATTCATCTTCTTCCTCCCTTGCGCACATCTTCTCTTCTGTGAGCACGAAGCGACCCCCAATGGCAGGAGCCAAGAAGCGCGGCGCCGCTGCGGCGTCCGGCAAGGATGTGGCGAGCGCTTCTGCGGTGGCCCCGGCAAAGAAAAGTGGCGATTGGCACCCGTCAAACGCAACGAAGAACAGCGTCGCCTATATGCAGAGAGAGGGACTGCTCCCCTTCGAGGACTCCATGCGCGTTCGGATGTCCACAAAGAAGGAGGAGATGCCTAATCCTCTCGCCACCGAACGCGTCGCATTCTCGGATCACATTGCCCAAGGTTTGTCTTTCCCCCTCCATCCTTTTCTTGTCGAGTTGTTGTATGTCTATGGCATACAGCTGCATGATCTTCCTCCTAATGAGATACAACGCATCTCGTGTCTTATCGTGCTGTGCGAGTGCTTTCTCGACATTCGCCTGCACTGGGGGCTCTGGGAGGCCATCTTCCGAGTGCGGGTCTTTCGGAAGAAGCCCCTGCCAGGCGACAGAACTGGGGAGCCGCTGAGGACCGGAGGCTTCGTGATCCAGGCGAACAAAGACGTCCCCTACCTGGAGATGAGCTTCGTCGACTTAGCCCAGGGGTGGCATCGGAAGTGGTTTTACATCGTCGACAACAGCGCGGGTCGCGTTCCTGAATTCCAACCACTCGCTGTTTTGAAGCGGTGGAAGTCCTGGACGCATTCGCTCTCAGCCGAAGAAGTCAAGGTCGTCACCCCTCTACTCGCAAAGGTGGCACGCTTCTGCGACAAGGAGCAGGGGATTCCGCTAAACGGGATACACCTGGCGAGTATGTTTCTGCATCGGAGGGTCCAGCCTCTTCAAGAGAGGCCGACCACCCTGTGGGAGTACACGGGCATCAACGACCGGAGCTGCATGCCCGTGCGACGACATTCTTTCGAACGCCGAATTTGACAAGAAGATCACGGCTATCACCAATTTGAAGAAGGGAGAGGCCTACTCGACGTGCCCTCTCACCCCATTCGAAGAAGAGAATCCCTAATCTTCTTCTTTGCTTCGTATTTCTTCTTGTTTTGGGTTTTCGTCGACTGAAACTCTTCTTTTTCTTCTTTTTGCCTTCATAGAATTAGGACGTGGCAATGAGCTACCCACCAGTTTCTGCGGATGAAGGTGCCTCAGATCTTCTTGTGAGCAACGTTGAAGCCCCTCCCGAGGCTAGCGTCGAGCTCCGAGCAAAAGGAGGTGGACGAGGAGGAAGAGTCATATGGCGAGAAACTTCGTTGTCGCAAGCGCCGCAAGCCGGAGGAGGCTAAGGTCACTTCCAAGGATAACTCCTTGAGTGATGAGCATGTCGAGGAGGTCGAGCATATCCGAGCGACTCCTCTCAACGTGCTTCCTCCTGTCATCCGCTAGTCGAGGATCTCCACCGCCTGGAACCCAGACAACCTTGACGATGATGATGAGAATGAGTGAGTTCCGTGTGTTCTTTTCTTTCTCACGAATTTACCTTTTTCTTTTCTGATTCTAGCTTTTGCAGCAGTCTTGCGACCATCAACGCGGATCAGTTTGCTTCTTCGACTCCATCCGTGAAAAGGAAGGAGGCTGTCGCGGATCCTGCTCTAGCTGCAAATCCAACTCAAAGACCTCCGAGCCTAGCAAAGGCAGTCGATGTTCTGGGGTACGGGCTTGGCGGGTGGAAGGCCTGGAGATGTCAGGGTGTCAGCGAGCAGGGAGATCTCGGCTAGCTCGGCTCATCCTTTGTCCACCGCGCAGGGCAAGGTAAAGTGTTCTCATTTTTTCTGCAACTTGTCCTCCTCTTTTTCTTTTATCGGGTGCACGACAGTGCTCCTGATGGGAGTAACCCCCGAGTCTATGGTCGACTGCTTGCGGTTGGCTATGGACTCAAGTCGAGATTTTCTTTTCTGGTTTGTTTCTTGATTTTGGTTTTCATCGGATGCACGGCAGTGCTCCCGATGGGAGTAGCCCCCGAGGCTATACTTGACTATGTACATTCGTGTATAGGGTCAAGTGATATTTCTCTAATTCTGCAAGGAATTTTTGCAGGCCGTTCTTGATTTCCTGGCTGCTTTTGGCCGCTGGCTTCTTTCGACTGAGGTGGATTGTGCTTCTCTTTGGGGAGAGCGCGACCAGCTCGTCCAGGATGGCCTCATCCTACAAAGTAAGATGCCACACGCCTTTTGCCCTAGTTCCATTTTTCTTGGTCGCAATTGTTATTGTAATCGCGCCCTCTATACTTCAGATGAGGTTAGTCGCCTGAAGTCCGAGAAGGAAGAGGCTACCTCTCGTGTGAAAGACCTTGAGAAGGAGCTGGAGTCCACTCGGAAGGAATTGGAGTCCACGCGCAAGCATTCAACTGATAGTCTCGCGGGAGCCCAGGACGCCTTGAAGCAGCTGGAGGAGGCGAGTGTGAAGCATGGCAGCGATTTGGTCGGCGTCCTCCGTCCCTTGGCTCAGACTTTAGCTAGTGAGTCACGCTTGAATTTCTTTCGACTGCGGCTCGTTCTTCTCTCTTTCTGACGTATATCTGCTATGTCTTTGTTTAGATGCTATTGGAGTTGGGTTGGAGCTACCCGGAGGGATTCGGGTCGACGCCCTCTCGGATGCATGCACTCAGCTGCAGGAGCACAGGAACAAGGCCTGCTTTCTTATCCGCGATGATGCCCGAGTGCTAGCGCAAACGCACCAGCGCCTGCTCATGGATGTGCCGGTTCCGCCAACTCTTGGCGGCCTCCTACAAGTTTTCCTCGGCGAGGATGATCCCCTCCAGGAGTACTCCCTTGCACAGACCGAGTGCGGAGCCAAGACGGCTATCTAGTTTCCCCTGGCGCATGGCGTCTCGGGTGACCTGAAGAAGGTGTACTCGGAGCTTCCTTGAGACGCGCTAGGCAAAAAGGTAGCGCTTCGACCTTTTGGCGATCGTGCAGGGAGGCTTGCGAAGACGCTCTCCGAGGTAGTTTCCGCTGACGTGGTGGACAGCCTGCTGCGATTGGATCTACCTCTGTAGTTCCTTAGATCGATCGTTGTTTCTTGATGTTTTTATGTGTAATGAACCTTGGGATGCATTCCCATCCTTTGTTTTGTCAATCGAGATGTTTTGAAAGTATCAACGTTTTTTTATCACGCCTTACTTTGTATTCTCCCGATGGGAGTAGCCCCCGAGCACTCGAACATTTTGTGTAGTACATCGTCGAGTGGGGTATGACTATGTCTCTAAAACTTCGTTGTTCTTTCCAGGTGGTGGATTCCAGCGGAGGTTTTCTGAGTGGAGCTGCTCCTTCGACTGAGCCGTTGATTGCATTTGCCAGTATGCTTGCTTTACTTCATGACCATGTCCCGAATGGCGAGCGTAAGCTCAAGGCTCTGCGAGGCGTGGTGGATGTTTCCAAGTCGAAGCAGAAACTTGTTGCGGATCACGGACAATTTGTGATGGAGGAGCTGGCGAGCGTTGCGAAGGGCATGCTTTGTAAGTCCCGCGAGCTCCCGAGTGCTTTTTGTATATTCCTGCTTGTGTTTTGACACGTTTGCTGTCCATGCAGTTGTTGAGCCTGATGGGGTGTGTGAGGGTCACTGGGTGGATAATCATATTGTTCATGAGTCAAGCAGCACCAAACCTCACGCGAGCAATTTCTGGTCTGCCCGCAGCCGAGGTTTTTTCTTGGCTACCCTGCAATACCGGGCGAGTCAGGTGCAGCTTTTTGTGGAATCTTATCGGGAGGCCCTCTCTTCTGTCCATCGGGCATTTTACCACTTCGGCTATGTTCCAGATAATTTGAGTGGCTTGCTGAGGCTATTTCGTCGAGTGGGAGATGTTCGAGAGTGTGTGCGTCAGCAGCTCATTTGCGGTGCTCAGGTGGCGCTTGCCTTCGTGCGTGTGTGGCATCCTGAAGTCAATTTTAACTCTGTGGCGCAACTCCCTGACACCCGAGGGCCACCTGTAGATTTTGTCCCTCATTCTGAGGTTGTGTGTCCTGCGGTGCGGCAGAGACTGAGCGATTGGTTTAAGAGGCGGCTGCTCGGCAGTAGCTGTAGTCGATAAGGTGTATATACCGTGTATGTTTTATTTTTAGGGTGTGAAGGTGTGTACCTTGTGACCTTGTATGTTAATTCAATCGGTTAAGGTGTTTATAAGGTGTGTACCTTGTTACCTTGTAAGTTTTTTGTCGTGCGCGAGCACTCGAAGATTTGCTAATGCTAGTTTGATGTAGCCCCGTGTGTTGGGGTGTGACCGTTTGTTTAGCATGTAAAAGAAAGGAAAAAATAAAGAATAAAGATTGCGACTGGATAGTCGTTGTAGCTATGGTTGAGAAACCATGTTTTTATTGCGATGGCTGAGAAACCATGTGTTTGCTAGGGTCACAATGTGGTTGGTACAGCCTTATTTGCGAGTGATATATTCTCCAAGGGATACAATTTCCTCAGGTGCGCCACATTCCATGGGTTGGAGTAGATGCCTCCTGTCTTTGGGTTCTTCAGGCGATAGGCGCCGCCTTGGATGACTTCGTATATGATGAAGGGTCCCTCCCACAGTGGCTCTAGATTGTGTCCCTCTTTCTGCTTGAGTTGCAACACCAGGTCACCTACCACGAAGGATATATGGCGTACGCAGCGACTATGGTGATTGCGCAGTGATTGCTGGTAGAGAGCGGATCTTGCGTGGGCAATGTCATTGATCTCGTCCAGCGCGTCCATATCTTCTGTGAGTGCCTTGTTGGAAGCTTCCTTGTTGTATGCGACAACTCGTGGAGCGCTAAACTTGACGTCCTCCGGTAACACAGCTTCAGCTCCGTATACCATGAAGAATGGTGTGTAGTTTGTCGATCGGTTGGGTGTTGTTCTTAGGCTCCACAGCACTGATCGTAGTTCTTCGGCCCAATGCACTGCTGTTGTGTGTAGTCGGGTGAACAGCCGCTTCTTTAGGCCAGCCGAAACTAATCCGTTGGAGCGTTCGACTTGGCCGTTTGTAACATCCCAAGTATGAAAACTTACCTTAGAATGTTTGTTTCTTGTTCATTAAAGTTTTGCATCATGTCATCATACTCATTGCTTTGTTTGCATTTGTTTTGCATTGTTATTTCTGTTGTTATGCATCTGTTTTTCTTTGTTTTCACAATTCAAATTCAAACAACATTCAAATGCTTTGTTTCATACTGGTTATGTTACAACCTTCCAAATAAAAAGGTTCAAATAACACTTCCATTTGTTTCCATGAAAAATAAAAAGCCCAACTATTTATCTGTTATTTAATAATCCACTTAATCCAATTTGTTATTCAAATTCAAATACATCTTTCCAAACAGCAACCATGTTGACCCTATTAAAATTACAACACAATTATAATCATTTGCTTCCAATTAAAATTATATGATCACCCTATTTAAAATCTTGTTTTCAATAATCAATTAATCACAAAATTCATTCAAATTCACTCCAAGTTCAAACAGCAACATAATTCAATTGTTTTTGAAATTCAAAACTTGCAATTTGTTACTATTACATTAAGGAGTTGTTACAAAATTTTCCCTAAAAAAAAAATTACTAACTCAAAACTCCTTCTATTTCTTCCATTTCTATTTTCTGCAAAAAAAACTAACAGAACAAAAATATAAAAAGGAAAACTTACCAGAGGAGGGGAGCCACGTCGACGGCAGCCGCAGCGAAAGGCCCAGCCCACCTCCACGGCCCGTACCGCTTCGCACCCCCCTCCTCTTCTTCCCCGCGTACGGCCGTCCATCGAGCGGCGCCACGTCGACGGCAGCCGCAGCGAAAGGCCACCGCGCGCCGCCTACCCCTATAAAATACCCCCTAGGCAACCCTAGACCACCTGCTCCACACCACCTCCCTCCTCGCCGCCGTTTTCCCCTCCGTTTCCCCTCTCTCTGCCCGGAGTTTCCCTCCTGTTCTGAACCCCGACGAGCTCCTCCTCTGAATCTTCGACGACCGCCGCCGCCATGCACCTCCTCCCTTCTGGATAGCCACGGGAACCAGGTCGCCGTGCTTCCCTCGTCCTGTTCGACACCTCCACGACGCCCAAGACCTCCCGTAGCCACGCCGCCGTCCTCGACGTCGACGCCGCCGTCTGCTTCGAGCCGCGGCTACGACTACACCAAGGTGATCACCGCCTCTCACCTCTCCCTCCTTCCTCTGCATCATGTCCGCGAGCACGCGCTGCACGCATCCAACACCCACGCGCACCAAGCACGACAGCAACCACGGCAGCTCGCCGCCGGCCGTCGATCCCCGTCCAAGTTCAGAAGCGCGCGCGCAGAAAGTTCAGTTAAAAATTCAGTTAACGAAGTGGAACCTTAACCTGTACGCGTCCCCTTACCTGACAAAACTAAATGCACACCGTAGTGGCAGCAGCGCTTGCACGCGAGCGCAGAGGCCAGGGTTCGAGTCCCCTCTCCCGCAGGAAAAACCCAATCTTTTTCGCTCACACGCCTGACAGGCAGGGTCCACCAGTCAGCGAGCTGTGCTGCCACGCGTGCATCCACGCGGGCCACAGCGGTCCTGGGCCCCCTCGTCAGTGGCTAGGGCTAGCCACTGCGAGGTATAAAACATTTTTCAGCTTTTCTGTTTCAAATTTAACCCTTTTTCTTTTACAGATTGGTCCTCAAATTTAAATTGCTAATAACTTTTATTTTATAAACCCAAATAATAAAAGTAAAATATGTTTGTTGAACCAAATTTAATTATCTATCTATTTAAACCATTTGTATTCTGTTTTGGCTAGTCCAAATGCATTCAAATTTCAAATTCAAACAATTCATTTGAAATTTAATTAATTGCATAACTAATTCATACTTAATCCAAATAATGCAAATAAAATATGTTTTCCATGCTATTTCAAACCACCTTTTCAAATATAAATTTTGTTTCATGTTTTGAATAATTAAAATTGCTTAAATAATTTAAACCTTGTTTAAATCCTTTAAAATTGCTAAATTCATAACTTGCTCAAATTAAATTATTTTTGAACATATAAAATATGTTTTCAAACTAGAAAAGTATAACCTCTTCAAATATGAATTTGAATTTATGTTTTGAACAAATAAAATTCAAATAATATTCATACTTGAATTTAATTCATTAAAATCTTGTTTAAACTTGTTTAATTTATAATTAAATTATTGTAATTCCTTTTTCAATAATTGAAACATGTAATCCACCTAAAATTTTGTGTACTTTCCAAATATGAACTTTGTTATTTGTTTTGAACAATTTAAATTGCTGAAAACAACAAATAATTGTGTAACACCTTTAAGGAACCAAAATTTCTTAACTTAATCAATAAATTTCTAAACTTGGTAAACCTTATTTTAAATTGTTTCTATTGTTGTTATTTTTCTGTTTTCCTCATCCATGCATCATACTAATCCACTTTCACCTATTGGCTAGTTGTAAAACAATTGTTTCAACCATAATTCATGGGCTTTTCATACGCAACTCAAATTGCATGTGGGTCCATTTAATCATGTTGTTACCATGTCAACTAGTTTATTTTGATGCATCAATTAAATGGTCATGCATCATCCCATGATTGTGCATTATGCCATGTTATTGATTGTTTATCTCTCTGCGTTGTTTGTTTGCTTCTTCTCGGATATACGACGACGTTGAGACAGACGATACTTACGACACCCCTTCTGAGGATCTAGCTCAGTAGCAGGCTGCTGAGTTTGCAGGCAAGTATTCACTCACATGAACCATTGTGTTCCTTCAACATTGGTTACCGATACTTTCCGTTGTCTATTTCTGCTAGCCCTATGAATCGTTGCTTCTGTTCGATCCTATCACATGTTATCCTTTAACCCTGATATAGCCTCACCTCCACCCCTTTAACCCCATTGCTTGTTGCACGTGTCCTACTAGAATGCTTAGGGTTGTTTCTGCTCGAGTCTGTTACCCGTTACTTTCTGTTACTATATTTCTATTATGTTCTGGGGCTCGATGTTAACCAACAAACTGTTAATTTTGAGGTAATAATAATTTGCTGATAAGGCACCGGCGGGAGGCCCGGCGTGGTTTTGAGGCCTGCTAGTGTCGACCCTAATTAGGAAAAGGGTCTTGTCTACTGATCCATGATGAGCGCACTAACCGCATGTGGGAAGCGTGTATGGGCGCCCCCTCAATTTGATTCGATTCGCATCTCGTCCAAATCGCCACCCTTAGTTCGGGCTTTCCATTTGATGCACTCATATGCAGGTACGAACCCGAGGCCAGGGTGGAACTTTTGTAGTCGGCATTTAGGGCGGCGTGGTCTTAGAGTGCTATGAGGGTCCCCTTTTCTTCGTGGGGCTCGATTAGCCGCGCACGCACAGCACGTGGTGCTTTGGGCTTGATGCGAAGAAGAGTTGAGTTGTGTAGAGTGCCTCGCTTGGTGGGTTTGATTCCCGTCTGGCGGGATATTCTTACGTGTACGGCCAAATTGGTGCACCCCTGCAGGGATAAATCTTCTCGAGAAGCCGTGTTTTCCGCGGTTATGGTTAACTTGGTGAAAGTACTGGCTAACAAGTACTCAGAACAACTTACACCTAACTAATAATAACTTGACTAGTAATAGTCTTATTGCCACAATAACTTGACCCACCATTAATCCAACTGTGTGAGTTATCCTCGGATTTCTTCTTTGGATAAGGGGCGAGATCCAGGATGGGTTTGTTTGGAGTTAGTTATAGTTGGTTACGATACGCTATCTTATCTCCTTTCTGTTAGCCGCAAGTGGTAGCATGTTCTGTAGTTGGTTAGTGCAGCCAGCTGCCGCATCTTTTGTATCACCCCTTTCTTCCGTTGAACCCAAAGCATCTGTGCTTGGTGTTGACGGGTTACACTTTGGTGAACTGTGAGTCTTGCTTGCCAGTACGTTTATGTACTGACCCCTTTGGGGCTGTGGTTTCCGCAGACTACGCTTACGAGGATCCCCGTGACGGCTACTACGTGGAGTTTGACGAGGTTGCTGACGAGTAGATAGCGGACCCGGGCAGGATCCGAGACATCGTGGATGGGCTCCGTTTTCCTTTCATTCCCGGCTTCTTAAGCCTATTTGGATTTGTCTGTACTCAGACCTTTTGAATGCTTCCGCTGAGATGTAATGATGATATGTTGGGACATGTGTCCTCTGGATGATTGTATTTGCTATCTCTGCTCTAGTGAGAGCTATTTGCAACTTATTTCTATTTATTTGTGTCTTAGAGATCTGTTGTGCTATCATTTTGTTAAACGCTGTTGACGTACCATGTGTGTATGGTATGAAGTACGTCAATGGTAGTATCCTGATTTCTATGGGATGATTTACGTAGACGATGAACTGTAGGGGTTGGTTGTCACACATACGTGTGTTGGCCTACTCGTAAGAGATGCGGGTGCCGGTAAGCCCCGTAATCCAATCAACTACTGTTTAACGGAACTGCGAGTATCCTCTAGAAGTCCGGGTGCGACAAATGGTATCAGAGCCTGTCTGCCTGTAGGATCCCTTTTACTGGTCGCAGTTGAGTCTAGAAACTATTTTGTAGCTATATAGGAAAAATGAAACGTGAGAGTAGGAATTCTGCCATTTTTCTTCTTTCCCCACCCACCCACCCTTTTCTGGTAAGGAAGTGTAACGTTGTTTTCCCTTCTCACCTAAACTTTCAAGTTAGGTTTTCACAAATCCTGGTTTCTCTAGGATAGTTATATCTACTAGACCATAGGAATAGAGGTGGTTGTGACATGATTTATCATGTTGCCTACTCACGATTGAGAACGGAGGCGTGTAAGCCCCGGAAGAAAATCCTCTATTCCTTAAGCAGTAGATATTGATCCTTTAGAAGCCCGGATGGGGTTTTCCGTAGTACCTCAGGAGTTTTTGGTCTCGTGTTTCCCGTTGTTGCTTCGATATCCTGTTCTTCTCAACATCCTTTTCGTCCGTTGAAACCTTGTTGTTGCTTTCCACTTCAGTTCTCTACCGGCGTCTAATCAAAACTTCCCCGATCATCTGCAGATGGATCTCAGGTTCTACCCGCAGGTGGTTCAGATGACTCGTTGCGAGAGCACTGCCGGTTATCCGGAGATGCTGAGAGACATGGTCACTTACCTGGGGTTCCGTTGGGCACCAGAGTACCAAGTCTACGAGCAGCAGCGAGAGTTTGACCAGACCTACTACCATGCTATCGTCTACATTCTGTCAGATGATGGCATGAGCGTTGTCCACCGCTACGAGGCAGTAGGTTCCACAGTGGATATGGCCGCAGCAGGCAGCTTATGAGTCTCACCGTCCTTCGTGCTGACTACTGGGGATTTGACGATTCTATCTATCGCCACATCCCCCGTGGTTACATGACTTCGGAGGGAGCTCATTTCACTCTCTACGACAACTTGGATGTCTACGAGCATGATAACTCCAGGCTGCACACCACCGCTCAGTTTGTGAGTCACAGTGACGCAGTTGGCAGCACACTATCTCACGAGTTGGCTTCAGTCAGAGAGCAGCTCTACCTTGCTTTGACTCGTCTGGCGACTTACACCACAGACTTTGTTGGAGATGAACGCTTTGCACGTTTCGATCAGCCAGTTGGTCATCGTCTGCCAGATGCTGGAGGTTACGAGCCGATCAGAGGTCCACTCCTCAACCTCGGTGCTGGTTACACTAGGATTCCAAGCTTTGGAGCACAGGGAGTCGACGCTATGTACTTCACCACACCTAGATTCGCTCTCAGACCATGTCAGATCTATTTGGATCATCGTTCTACCTACTTTCGTGGGCGTGCTCCTCACCGTACCTCTCGCCGTACTCCTAGTCGCCGTCCTGCGTGATGAGCATGGGAG
This sequence comes from Alopecurus myosuroides, assembly GCA_028641055.1. Taxonomy (NCBI): domain Eukaryota; kingdom Viridiplantae; phylum Streptophyta; class Magnoliopsida; order Poales; family Poaceae; genus Alopecurus; species Alopecurus myosuroides. The sequence goes on along the minus strand of CM054057.1, from coordinate 589,613,171 downwards.
TACCGATGTATCCATTCTTAGCTATGTTTAGTTATCCTTTGGATTTCGAACCATTTATGGTGTGTTGGATATTCTGATGTATTTGAACATGTGATGATGTACCTGTTGGTTATCTATTCATGCGTCGGAATAATCTCTCTTTCGGTTACCAAGTCTATTCTTTTCTGTTGTTGTGCTAAAATGCATGTCTATTCAGGATGCCGCCAACAAGGAACAACCCGCCTGAGCCACCGCCAATCACGGAGCTGTTGACTCAGATGACCCAAGTCATGGCACAGATGGCCCAGTTTCAGACTAACCAACACAACAACCAGAATGCTCCACGAGTCAGTATCAAGGAGTTTCTGAGTCTGGGCCCGAGAGCTTTCGTGGCAACACGCGAGCCTCTGGATGCTGATGACTGGATCCGTGAGATAGCTAGGGCTCTGGAGATTGCTCACGTTGCTGAGGAAGACAAGGTCAAGTATGCCTCCTACCTACTAAAGGGTCAGGCAGCTACTTGGTGGGAGAACTACCAGACCATGAGAGCTGGCTACCCAATCACCTGGGGTTGTTTCAAGGAAGCATTCCTGAAGCACCACATTCCAGATGGTCTCATGGAAAGGATGCGTGAAGAGTTTTGCTCTCTCAAGCAGGGCAAGCTGGACGTCATTGGCTATCAGAGTGAGTTCAATCGCCTCGCTCGTTACGCTGGTGATGAGGTGTCCACTTAGGCTAAGAAGATGGCAAGGTTCCGCAGAGGTTTTAACCCGGAACTCAAGTACGCCCTCACCAACATCAAGGCCAAAGACTTCGAGGAGCTCGTGAACACCGCGCTCAATGAGGAAAATGGGCGCAAGGCGTTCGAGGAGTCTAGAAAGCACTCGCGTGAGGGTGGTTCCTCCTGCAACATGACCACCCCTCCGCAGAAGCGCCGGGTGCCAAATGGTGCTGTCACTAGGGCTCCATATGCCCAAGCTTCTCCAGGCTTTGCTCCCCCCCACACCAACCCAGCTCACATGCAAGGTCAGAGGTTTTCAATGGGGCAGCCAAGGCCAGATCCTCCTCGTGTCGTCACTTGCTTCAAGTGCAAGCAGACGAGGCACTACGCTGACAAGTGCACGCAGAGGCAGCTACCTCCACCACCACCTCGTCCCAACACAAACCAGGCAATGGTGCGTGCTCCCCCGCCTAAAGCCTTCAACTCCAACAACAGGCCTGTCGGGAGGACCGCAAGGGTGAATCATGTCAAGATCGACAAAGCTGAGGAAGCTCCTGACGTCGTTCTCGGTACATTCCCCGTAAACTCTTTTCCAGCTAAAGTGTTGTTTGATACCGGAGCATCGCATTCTTTCGTGTCAAACATCTTTGCGACAGCAGTTAAACTCCCCTTTGTTGGTTTGGGTTCCCCGCTAGTAGTAAACTCCCCTGGAGCAACTATGCAAACTTCCAAGATCAGTCATGAAAATCAGATCCTAATTGTAGGTCACATATTCCTTGCTTCCCTCATACTGCTTGGCAATTCTGACATTGATGTCATTCTTGGCATGGATTGGTTGAAGGCCAATAAAGCTACGATTGACTGTGCTCAGAAGTCAATAACTCTGTTCCACCCTTCTGGCCAGATAGTCTATTCTCCAAATGAATCAAGTTCTGTTCAGCTGTACACCCTCGATGCTAAACCTCTACCTCTACTTGAAAATGTTCTGGTGGTTTGTGAATTCCCTGACGTCTTTCCAGAAGAGTTGCGAGGGATGCCTCCGGACAGAGCAGTTGAGTTCGTGATCGAGCTTGAACCAGGTACTGCTCCAATCTCTAAGCATCCATACAAGATAGCTCCTCCTGAACTGAAACTGTTAAAGGAGCAAATCGATATGTACATGGAAAAAGGTTACATTCAACCTAGTTCCTCCGCTTGGGGTTGCCCAACTCTGTTCGTTGCGAAGAATGATCAAACAAAGAGACTCGTTGTTGACTATCGTCCTCTTAACGAGAAAACCATCAAAAACAAGTATCCAATTCCTCGTATCGACGATCTTTTTTATCAACTTGCTGGAGCCTCAATATTCTCAAAGTTGGACTTGAGAATGGGTTACCATCAAATAAAGATCAGAAAGGAAGATATTCCAAAAACAGCTTTCACCACTCGGTACGGTCTATATGAATACACCGTCATGTCCTTTGGTCTCACCAATGCACCGGCGACATTCTCTCGACTCATGAATTCTGTTTTCCATGAATACCTCGACAAGTTCGTTGTGGTATATCTCGATGACATTCTGGTCTACTCAAAATCTGAGGAAGAGCATGGAGAACATCTTCGTCTCATTCTCATGAAGCTTCGCGAGCATCGTCTATATGCCAAATTCTCCAAATGTGAGTTCTGGATTCCAGAAGTTGCTTACCTTGGTCATGTCATCTCCGCCAAGGGCATAGCCATTGATCCAGAAAAGGTTAAAGCAATTGTTGATTGGAAACCTCCTAAGACAGTAAAGCAAGTCAGAAGTTTTCTTGGCTTGGCTAGCTATTGCCGTCGTTTCGTCCAAAACTTTTCCAAGATTGCCAAACCTCTCACTGATCTCACAAAGAAGGACAAGAAGTTCGTTTGGTCTCCACAATGTGATGAAAGTTTCAATCTCCTGAAGACTAAACTCACTTCTACACCAGTTCTGGTTGGCCCAGATACTACCAAACCTTTCTAGATTTTCTGTGATGCTTCTCTCCAAGGTCTAGGTGCAGTTCTTATGCAAGAACGTCAAGTTGTGGCTTATGCTTCACGTCAGTTGAATGCACATGAGCAAAACTATCCCACACATGACCTAGAACTTGCAGCAGTTGTGTTTTCCCTCAAGAAATGGAGACAATACTTATTGGGTAATCGCACTGAAATCTTTTCATAAGAGTCTGAAATACATCTTCACTCAACCAGATCTAAACCTCAGGCAAAGGAGATGGCTTGAAAAGATTAAAGACTTTGATCTCACCATTTCTTACACTTCAGGCAAGGCTAATGTTATGGCCGATGCTCTCAGTCGCAAGTCGTATTGCAATAATCTCATGATCATGGAAAGCCAACCTCCTCTTCATGAAGAATTCCAGAAGCTGAACCTTGGTCTTGTTCCTCAAGGCTATCTTGCTAGCTTGACAGCCAGTCCAACTCTCGAGGATAAGATTCGTTCTGAACAACTTCGTGATGCTGAAATCAAGAAGGTAGAACACATCAAAGAAGGCAAGGATAAATTTAAGTCCTTCTCAATTGATGACAAAGGAACTGTGTTCTTCGAAGGACGCATTGCAGTTCCTCAAGTTCAAAGTCTCAAAGATGTCATTCTAAAGGAGGCTCATGAAAATCCTCTTTCCATTCACCCTGGAAGTACAAAGATGTACCAGGATCTTAAGACACTGTATTGGTGGCCTGGCATGAAACGTGAAATTGCTCAATACGTTTCTGAATGCGACGTTTGTCAACGTGTTAAGGCAGTCCATCAGAAAACAGCCAGTCTTCTACAACCTCTGAAAATTCCTGAGTGGAAGTGGGACATGATTGAAATGGACTTCGTCACTGGTTTTCCAAAGTCCAAGAAGGGCAACGATGCAATCTTCGTTGTCATTGATCGTCTCACTAAAGTAGCTCACTTCTTTCCTGTCAAAGAAACAATCTCAGCTAGCCAGTTAGCACAGCTCTACACAGCAAAGATTGTTCCTCTTCATGGTGTTCCATTGGAAATAAGCTCAGACCGTGGAAGCATATTCACTTCTCATTTCTGGAAAAGCTTTCAAGAAGCATTGGGCGCCAAACTTCTCTTCAGCACAGCTTATCACCCTCAGTCTCAGGGGCAAGTCGAAAGAGTCAATCAGATTCTCGAGGATATGCTCAGAGCATGTGGTATCTCTTTTGGCATGAAATGGGAGGATTGCCTTCCATATGCTGAATTCTCCTACAATAACAGCTTCCAGGCAAGCCTAGGCATGGCACCATTTGAAGCTCTCTATGGCCGCAGATGTAGGAGTCCAATCAATTGGTCTGGAGCTGGTGAACGTTCACTCTTAGGCCCTGACATTGTTAAGGAAGCCGAAGAGAAATTTCGCATCATTCGTGACAATCTCAAGATTGCTCAGTCTCGTCAGAAAGCTACTATGACAGCAAGCACAGGATATGATCTATGCACCTGGTGACAAGGCATATCTCCGTGTAACTCCCCTCAGAGGCACTCATCGTTTTGGTGTGAAAGGAAAGCTTGCACCAAGATACGTTGGTCCTTTCAACATTCTCTCAAGGCGTGCGGAAAATGCCTATCGTCTTGAACTTCCAGAAAAACTATCCAAGGTGCACGATGTGCTTCACGTGTCACAGCTCAAGAGGTGTTTCAAAGATCCAGATCGTGCAGTTGATCATGATTCCATTGAACTGCAAGATGATCTATCTTATGAGGAGCACCCTGTTCGTATTCTCGATGAGACCGAGCGTAAGACTCGCAACAAGAGCACCAAGTTCTTGAAAGTGCAGTGGTCCCATCATTCCGATAAAGAGGCAACGTGGGAGACCGAAGAGGATCTTCGCAAGAAGTATCCGGAACTTTTCTCTTCTCAGTAGGAATCTCGGGGCGCGATTCCTTCAAGGGGGGGCGTTTTGTAACATCCCAAGTATGAAAACTTACCTTAGAATGTTTGTTTCTTGTTCATTAAAGTTTTGCATCATGTCATCATACTCATTGCTTTGTTTGCATTTGTTTTGCATTGTTATTTCTGTTGTTATGCATCTGTTTTTCTTTGTTTTCACAATTCAAATTCAAACAACATTCAAATGCTTTGTTTCATACTGGTTATGTTACAACCTTCCAAATAAATAGGTTCAAATAACACTTCCATTTGTTTCCATGAAAAATAAAAAGCCCAACTATTTATCTGTTATTTAATAATCCACTTAATCCAATTTGTTATTCAAATTCAAATACATCTTTCCAAACAGCAACCATGTTGACCCTATTAAAATTACAACACAATTATAATCATTTGCTTCCAATTAAAATTATATGATCACCCTATTTAAAATCTTGTTTTTAATAATCAATTAATCACAAAATTCATTCAAATTCACTTCAAGTTCAAACAGCAACATAATTCAATTGTTTTTGAAATTCAAAACTTGCAATTTGTTACTATTACATTAAGGAGTTGTTACAAAATTTTCCCTAAAAAAAAATTACTAACTCAAAACTCCTTCTATTTCTTCCATTTCTATTTTCTGCAAAAAAAAACTAACAGAAAAAAAAGGAAAAGTTACCAGAGGAGAGAAGCCAGCGCAGGCCCAGCCCACCTCCACGGCCCGTACCGCTTCGCACCCCCCTCCTCTTCTTCCCCGCGTACGGCCGTCCATCGAGCGGCGCCACGTCGACGGCAGCCGCAGCGAACAGCCACCGCGCGCCGCCTACCCCTATAAAATACCCCCTAGGCAACCCTAGACCACCTGCTCCACACCACCTCCCTCCTCGCCGCCGTTTCCCCTCTCTGCCCGGAGTTTCCCTCCTGTTCTGAACCCCGACGAGCTCCTCCTCTGAATCTTCGACGACCGCCGCCGCCATGCACCTCCTCCCTTCTGGATAGCCACGGGAACCAGGTCGCCGTGCTTCCCTCATCCTGTTCGACACCTCCACGACGCCCAAGACCTCCCGTAGCCACGCCGCCGTCCTCGACGTCGACGCCGCCGTCTGCTTCGAGCCGCGGCTACGACTACACCGAGGTGATCACCGCCTCTCACCTCTCCCTCCTTCCTCTGCATCATGTCCGCGAGCACGCGCTGCACGCATCCAACACCCACGCGCACCAAGCACGACAGCAACCACGGCAGCTCGCCGCCGGCCATCGATCCCCGTCCAAGTTCAGAAGCGCGCGCGCAGAAAGTTCAGTTAAAAATTCAGTTAACGAAGTGGAACCTTAACCTGTACGCGTCCCCTTACCTGACAAAACTGAACGCACACCGTAGTGGCAGCAGCGCTTGCACGCGAGCGCGGAGGCCAGGGTTCGAGTCCCCTCTCCCGCAGGAAAAACCCAATCTTTTTCGCGCACACGCCTGACAGGCAGGGTCCACCAGTCAGCGAGCTGTGCTGCCACGCGTGCATCCACGCGGGCCACAGCGGACCTGGGCCCCCTCGTCAGTGGCTAGGGCTAGCCACTGCGAGTTATAAAACCTTTTTCAGCTTTTCTGTTTCAAATTTAACCCTTTTTCTTTCACAGATTGGTCCTCAAATTTAAATTGCTAATAACTTTTATTTTATAAACCCAAATAATAAAAGTAAAATATGTTTGTTGAACCAAATTTAATTATCTATCTATTTAAACCATTTGTATTCTGTTTTGGCTAGTCCAAATGCATTCAAATTTCAAATTCAAACAATTCATTTGAAATTTAATTAATTGCATAACTAATTCCTACTTAATCCAAATAATGCAAATAAAATATGTTTTCCATGCTATTTCAAACCACCTTTTCAAATATAAATTTTGTTTCATGTTTTGAATAATTAAAATTGCTTAAATAATTTAAACCTTGTTTAAATCCTTTAAAATTGCTAAATTCATAACTTGCTCAAATTAAATTATTTTTGAACATATAAAATATGTTTTCAAACTAGAAAAGTATAACCTATTCAAATATGAATTTGAATTTATGTTTTGAACAAATAAAATTCAAATAATATTCATACTTGAATTTAATTCATTAAAATCTTGTTTAAACTTGTTTAATTCATAATTAAATTATTGTAATTCCTTTTTCAATAATTGAAACATGTAATCCACCTAAAATTTTGTGTACTTTCCAAATATGAACTTTGTTATTTGTTTTGAACAATTTAAATTGCTGAAAACAACAAATAATTGTGTAACACCTTTAAGGAACCAAAATTTCTTAACTTAATCAACAAATTTCTAAACTTGGTAAACCTTATTTTAAATTGTTTCTATTGTTCCTTTCAAAAAAAAAAAATTGTTTCTATTGTTGTTATTTTTTGTTTTCCTCATCCATGCATCATACTAATCCACTTTCACCTATTGGCTAGTTGTAAAACAATTGTTTCAACAATAATTCATGGGCTTTTCATACGCAACTCAAATTGCATGTGGGTCCATTTAATCATGTTGTTACCATGTCAACTAGTTTATTTTGATGCATCAATTAAATGGTCATGCATCATCCCATGATTGTGCATTATGCCATGTTATTGATTGTTTATCTCTCTGCGTTGTTTGTTTGCTTCTTCTCGGATAGACGACGACGTTGAGACAGACGATACTTACGACACCCCTTCTGAGGATCTAGCTCAGTACCAGGCTGCTGAGTTTGCAGGCAAGTATTCACTCACATGAACCATTGTGTTCCTTCAACATTGGTTACCGATACTTTCCGTTGTCTATTTCTGCTAGCCCTATGAATCGTTGCTTCTGTTCGATCCTATCACATGTTATCCTTTAACCCTGATATAGCCTCACCTCCACCCCTATAACCCCATTGCTTGTTGCCCGTGTCCTACTAGCATGCTTAGGGTTGTTTCTGCTCGAGTCTGTTACTCGTTACTTTCTGTTACTATATTTCTATTATGTTCTGGGGCTCGATGTTAACCAACAAACTGTTAATTTTGAGGTAATAATAATTTGCTGATAAGGCACCTGCAGGAGGCCCGGCGTGGTTTTGAGGCCTGCTAGTGTCGACCCTAATTAGGAAAAGGGTCTTATCTACTGATCCATGATGAGCGCACTAACCGCATGTGGGAAGCGTGTATGGGCGCCCCCCTCAATTGGATTCGATTCGCATCTCGTCCAAATCGCCACCTTTAGTTCGGGCTTTCCATTTGATGCACTCATATGCAGGTACTGTCGCACCCGGACTTCTAAAGGATACTCGCCGTTCTGTTGAACAGTAGTAGATTGGATTACGGGGCTTACCGGCACCCGCGTCCTCTTACGAGTAGGCCAACACACGTATGTGTGACAACCAACCCCTATCTGTTCAGCGTCGACGTAAACCATCCCATAGAAATCAGGATACTTCCGTTGACGTACTTCAAAACATACACACATGGTACGTCAACGGCGTTGAACAAGTGATATCACAACAGATCTCTACGACACAAAAGATTGAAATAAGTTGCAAATAGCTCTCATTAGAGCAGAGTTAGCAAATACAATCATCCAGAGGACACATGTCCCAACATAACATCATTACATCACAGCGGAAGAATTCAACATGTCTGAGTACAGACAAGAACCAAATAGGCCTAAGAGGCCGGAAACGAAAAGACGGAGCCCATCCACGAAGTCTCGGATCATGCCCGGGTCCGCTATCTACTCGTCAGCAGTCTCGTCATACTCCACGTAGTAGCCACCATGTAGATCTTCGGAAACGTAGGTCTGCGGAAACCACAGCCCCAAAGGGGTCAGTACATAAACGTACTGGCAAGCAAGACTCACAGTTCACCAAAATGTAACCCGTCAACACCAAGCACAGATGCCTTGGGTTCAACGGAAGAAAGGGGATATAAAAGATGCTGCAACTGGCTGCGCTAACCAACTACAGAGAACTACACCTTCCAACTATCAGAAAGGGGATAAGATCGAGTATTGTAACCAACTGAAAGATAACTTCAAACAAACCCATCCTGGATCTCGCCCCTTATCTGAAGAAGCAATCCGAGGATAACTCACACAGTTGGATTAAGGATGAAGCAGATTATCGTGTCAATAATCGTATTACTAGTCAAGTTGTTAATCATTGGGTGTGAGATTGTGGATCATTAGGTTTAAGTTGTCCTGAGTACTTGTTAGCCAGTACTTTCACCAAGTAGTCCATAACCGCGGAAAACACGGCTTCTCGAGAAGATTATCCCTGCAGGGTTGCACCAATTTGGCCGTACACGCATGAATAACCCGCCAGATGGAAAGGCCCTTCCACCAAGCGGGGCACTCAACACAACTCAACTCTTCTTTGCATCAAGCCCAAAGAACCTTGGGCGCACGGCTAATCGAGCCCAGAAGAAAATGGACCCTCATAGCACTCTAAGAACGTGTCCCCCTATATGCCGACTACGAAAGTTCCACCCTGGCCTGGGCTCGCAAGGACATGCATGCGGCAAATGGAAAACACGAACTAAATGAGGCGATTTGGACGATATGCGAATCGAATCAAATTGAGGGGGGCGCCCATACTCGCTTCCCACATGCGGTTAGTGCGCTCATCATGGATCAGTAGACAAGACCCTTTTCCTATTAGGGTCGACACTAGCAGGCCTCAAACCCACAAAGGGCCTCCTGCCGGTGCCTTAACATCAAATTATTATTGATAATAACATTAGCATGATTGATTGATTAAACATCGAGCCCCCAGACACATAATGGAATATGGTAACAGAAAGTAACGGGTAACAGACTCGAGCAAAGCAACCCTAAGCATGCTAGTAAGACACGGGCAACAAGCAATGGTTATAGGTATGGAGGTGAGGCAATATCAGGGTTAAAGGTTACATGTGATAGGTTCGTAACAGAAGCAACTAATCATAGGGCTAGCAGAATAGACAACGGAAAGTATCGGTAACCAATGTTGAAAGGAACACGATGGTTCATGTGAGTGATAACTTGCCTGCAAACCCAGTAGCCTGGTACTGAGCTAACTCCTTAGAAGGGGTGTCGTAAGTATCGTCGGTCTCAACGTCGTCGTTTATCCGAGAAGAAGCAAACAAACAATGCAGAAAGGTAAACAATCAATATCATGGCATAGTGCACAAACATGGGATGATGCATGACCATTTACTTGATGCATCAAAATAAACTAGTTGACAAGATAACAACATGATTAAATGGACCCACATTTAATTGGATTGCATATGAAAAGCCCATGAATTATGGTTGAATTAATTGTTCTACAACTAATCATCATGTGGAAGTGAATTAGCATGATGCATGGATGAGGAAAACAACAAAATAACGACAATAGAATCAAATAGAAATAAGTTTTACCAAGTTTAGAAAATCATTTATTAAGTGTTGGAATTTTGGTTACTTAAAGGTGTCACACAAGAATTTGTTGTTTTCAAGTTTATATTTGAAAAGAACACACAATTTTAGATGGAATGCATGTTTCACTTGTTGAAAAAGGATTTCAAATAAATTATTTATGAATTAAACAAGTTTAAGCAGGAATTAAATGAATTTAATTCAAACATGAACTTATTTGAATTTTTTATTTGTCCAAAGCATTAAACCAAATTCATATTTCAAAAGTTTATACTTTGATGGTTTGAAAACATATTTTGCATGTTCAAAAATATTTTATTTTGAGCAAGTTATGACTTTATCAAATTTAAATGAATTAAGCAAGAATTAAATTATTTAGGCAATTTAAATTATTCAAACCATGAAATAAAATTTATATTTGAAAAGGTTATTTGAAATAGCATGGAAAACATATTTTATTTGCATTTATTGGATTTATAATGAATTAGTTATGAATTTTAGCAAATTGCAATTGAATTATTTGAATTCAAATTTTAATGGCATTTGGAAATTTCAAAACAGTACACAATTGGATTATTTGGATAGGCAATTAAATTTAGACCAACAAACATATATAACTTTTATTATTTGGAGTTTTAGATTAAAAGTTATTAACAATTTAAAATTGAGGGCCAAACTGTAATTAAAAAGGATTGTTTTGAAAACAGAGAATTAAGGAAACGTTTGTTACCGCACTGGAGTGTACACTAGACACTGCCAGGGGGGGCCCAGAGCACTGTGTGCGTGCGTGGCAAGAGTGTGTATGACGGGTGGGGCCCAGTGGTCAGCGCGGAAGGATTCGCGAAAAAGAATGGCCCTTGCGGCCGCGGGGATTCGATCCCGGGTCGATGGCTCGCGCGCAGGGGAACAACACCACTGCGGTGATGCGCTGGTTGTGATACCCTAGGGGGTTAACTGAACAAGAGGTGACGTTCGCGGGTAACTGAATTTTTACAGCAAAAATTCAGACGACAGCCGCACGCGAGCGGTTGGCAGCAGAACAAGGCGGCCGGCGGTGAGCTTCCTTGCACGGAAGGGTGCGGTGCTCGCAGGTGGGTGCGGATGTGTGGATGCGGTGTGATCGGAGTGAGAAGGAGAGGGGAAGGAGGGAGGTATCGCTCACCTCGGTGGTCGTCGTCGTTCAGAACATGAAGCAGAACGGAGGGGAGACTCCGGCGACAGCGCGGGCTCCGCGGCCGCTCCCAGCAAACGGCGATGAGACGAGGTGGGAGCTGGGACGTCCAGGTTTCCATTCCCGCCCGCGGGTGGGGCTCGGTCTGAGGAGGATCGCTGCGATCGGGGCTAGGGGAAAGCAGTGGTGGTGATGCACGGCATGGCTCAGCGACAGAAGAACTCGGGGGGGGGGGGAAGAAGGAGGACTTGGCGGCGCTAGGGCGAGAGGAGAGGGGGTGGCTAGGTCAGAGGGGAGGTGGAGGCCAGTTTTTAAGGAGGAGGAGCATGGTACGGCAGCACATCGAGGAGGGGGAGGAGGTGATCGACGGTGGGGACTATGATCGTACTGAAGGAAGAAGACGACAAGAGGTGAAAGGTATGGGCCAGAAAAAGAAAGATGGGCTTGGGGAAAAAAGGATGGGGTGGGCTGCCTCCCTCCATTTTTTTTTGCTTGTGATTTTTCTCTTTCCAATTTTTTTGTTTGCTTGTAAGAAAAGAATAGGAAAGGGAGATAGAATGGCTTGGGGTTTTGGGGTGTTTTAAATTGTTATGCAATATTTTGTATTAATTTACAAAACAGAAAATAAAGGCAGATGCTAACATTACTTTCACAGGTTGGAAATTTTCAATTTGATTTAAAGTTTTTTTTGTTGAAATTTCCCAATAGGGTTTGGGGTTTTGATTTGATAATTAAATTTTATTAATCTGCAAAACAACAACAACAAGGTAGTTTAAAATTACTTTCAACAACTTGAATTATTATTGTGATATTAAATTGTTAGGTGATTTTCAATTAGGGTTTGGGTTGGGATTTTGGAAATAAACAGATTTTATTTAATAAGTTCAATCAATTATACAAACATTATTGAATTTAATTTGTTTGCAAAATTTTAATATTTAAACCCATATTGAAAATATGATAAATAAGATTGATTTGATTTGAATTTGAAATAACAATTGGATTAGTTGAATTATTAAAACCACAATTTTAAATAGTTGAGCCTTAGGGATTTAATGGGAACAATTGATTGAATGGTTTTGCAATTTTCATAATTTTCAACAGAGTTTCTGTTTGGAAGAAAATCATAATTGAATTTGAAATGGGTTTGATTATTGGATGCATTTTTATAGAAATAAAACAACACTTTTGAGATCACACTTTTATGGGAACAAACAATTGATTGTTTTGTTTTGAAATGTCATTTTGGAAATTGTAACATCACAAGGATGAAACAAAAGGTTTGAAGTTTGGTTTGCATTTCAAATAGAAAAAAAAGGAAAACAAAGGGAAACAGTTGGAAAACAAATGGAAAACAAACAAAACAATTGCAATCAACATGATGCCATGATGCAAAACATAAAATAACAGGGAGCAAAACATTCTAATGGCTATTTTCAGACTTGGGATGTTACAAAACGCCCCCCTTGAAGGAATCGCGCCCCGAGATTCCTACTGAGAAAAGAAAAGGTCCGGATACTTCTTGGGAAGATCCTCTTGAGCTGTGTCACGTGAAACACATCGTGCACCTTGGATAGTTTTTCTGGAAGTTCAAAACGATAGATAATCCTGGCAACTCTTCTGGAAAGACATCAGGGAATTCACAAACCACCGGAACGTTTTCAATTAAAGGGAGAGGTTTTGCATTGAGGGTGTATAGTTGAATAGAATTTGATTCATTTGGGGAATAGACTATCTAGAATGTGGTGATTCAGGAATGCTTCCTCGAAACAACCCCAGGTGATAGGAATGCCAGCTCTCATAGCCTGGAATCAACAACAACAACAACAACAACAACCTTTCTGGCCAGATAGACTTGACATTTGGGAAGTTTTGATTAGACGCCGGTAGAAGAATTGAAATGGAAAACAACAACAAGATTTCAACGGACGAAAGGATGTTGAGAAGAACAGGATATCAACATCGGGGGAAACGAGAACAAAACTCCTGAGGTACTACGGAAAAACCCATCCGGGCTTCTAAAGGATCATTATCTACTGCTTAAGGAATAGAGGATTTGCTTCCGGGGCTTACACGCCTCCGTTCTCAATCGTGAGTAGGCAACATGATAAATCATGTCACAACCACCTCCATTCCTATGGACTAGTAGATATAACTATCCTAGAGAAACCAGGATACGTGAAATCCTAACTTGAAAGTTTAGGTGAGAAGGGAAAACAACGTTGCACTTCCTTACCAGAAAAGGGTGGGTGGGTGGGGAAAGAAATAAAATGGCAGAATTCCTACTCTCACGTTTCATTTTTCCTATATAGCTACAAAATAGTTTCTAGACTCAACTGCGACCAGTAAAAAGGGATCCTACAGGCAGACAGGCTCTGATACCATTTGTCGCACCCGGACTTCTAAAGGATACTCGCCGTTCCGTTGAACAGTAGTAGATTGGATTACGGGGCTTACCGGCACCCGCATCCTCTTACGAGTAGGCCAACACACGTATGTGTGACAACCAACCCCTATCTGTTCAGCGTCGACGTAAACCATCCCATAGAAATCAGGATACTTCCGTTGACGTACTTCAAAACATACACACATGGTACGTCAACGGCGTTGAACAAGTGATATCACAACAGATCTCTACGACACAAAAGATTGAAATAAGTTGCAAATAGCTCTCATTAGAGCAGAGTTAGCAAATACAATCATCCAGAGGACACATGTCCCAACATAACATCATTACATCACAGCGGAAGAATTCAACATGTCTGAGTACAGACAAGAACCAAATAGGCCTAAGAGGCCGGAAACGAAAAACGGCCCATCCACGAAGTCTCGGATCCTGCCCGGGTCCGCTATCTACTCGTCAGCAGTCTCGTCATACTCCACGTAGTAGCCACCATGTAGATCTTCGGAAACGTAGGTCTGCGGAAACCACAACCCCAAAGGGGTCAGTACATAAACGTACTGGCAAGCAAGACTCACAGTTCACCAAAATGTAACCCGTCAACACCAAGCACAGATGCCTTGGGTTCAACGGAAGAAAGGGGATATAAAAGATGCTGCAACTGGCTGCGCTAACCAACTACAGAGAACTACAACTTCCAACTATCAGAAAGGGGATACGATCGAGTATTGTAACCAACTGAAAGATAACTTCAAACAAACCCATCCTGGATCTCGCCCCTTATCCGAAGAAGCAATCCGAGGATAACTCACACAGTTGGATTAAGGATGAAGCAGATTATCGTGTCAATAATCCTATTACTAGTCAAGTTGTTAATCATTGGGTGTGAGATTGTGGATCATTAGGTTTAAGTTGTCCTGAGTACTTGTTAGCCAGTACTTTCACCAAGTAGTCCATAACCGCGGAAAACACGGCTTCTCGAGAAGATTATCCCTGCAGGGTTGCACCAATTTGGCCGTACACGCATGAATAACCCGCCAGATGGAAAGGCCCTTCCACCAAGCGGGGCACTCAACACAACTCAACTCTTCTACGCATCAAGCCCAAAGAACCTTGGGCGCACGGCTAATCGAGCCCAGAAGAAAATGGACCCTCATAGCACTCTAAGAACGTGTCCCCCTATATGCCGACTACGAAAGTTCCACCCTGGCCTGGGCTTGCAAGGACATGCTTGCGGCAAATGGAAAACACGAACTAAATGAGGCGATTTGGACGAGATGCGAATCGAATCAAATTGAGGGGGGCGCCCATACTCGCTTCCCACATGCGGTTAGTGCGCTCATCATGGATCAGTAGACAAGACCCTTTTCCTATTAGGGTCGACACTAGCAGGCCTCAAAACCACAAAGGGCCTCCTGCCGGTGCCTTATCATCAAATTATTATTGATAATAACATTAGCATGATTGATTGATTAAACATCGAGCCCCCAGACACATAATGGAATATGGTAACAGAAAGTAACGGGTAACAGACTTGAGCAAAACAACCCTAAGCATGCTAGTAAGACACGGGCAACAAGCAATGGTTATAGGTATGGAGGTGAGGCAATACCAGGGTTAAAGGTTACATGTGATAGGTTCGTAACAGAAGCAACTAATCATAGGGCTAGCAGAATAGACAACGGAAAGTATCGGTAACCAATGTTGAAAGGAACACGATGGTTCATGTGAGTGATAACTTGCCTGCAAACCCAGTAGCCTGGTACTGAGCTAACTCCTTAGAAGGGGTGTCGTAAGTATCGTCGGTCTCAACGTCGTCGTTTATCCGAGAAGAAGCAAACAAACAATGCAGAAAGATAGACAATCAATATCATTGCATATGAAAAGCCCATGAATTATGGTTGAATTAATTGTTCTACAACTAATCATCATCTGGAAGTGAATTAGCATGATGCATGGATGAGGAAAACAGCAAAATAACGACAATAGAATCAAATAGAAATAAGGTTTACCAAGTTTAGAAAATCATTTATTAAGTGTTGGAATTTTGGTTACTTAAAGGTGTCACACAAGCATTTGTTGTTTTCACCACTTTTAATTGTTCAAAATAGATAACAAAGTTTATATTTGAAAAGAACACACAATTTTAGATGGAATGCATGTTTCACTTGTTGAAAAAGGATTTCAAATAAATTATTTATGAATTAAACAAGTTTAAGCAGGAATTAAATGAATTTAATTCAAACATGAACTTATTTGAATTTTTTATTTGTCCAAAGCATTAAACCAAATTCATATTTCAAAAGTTTATACTTTGATGGTTTGAAAACATATTTTGCATGTTCAAAAATATTTTATTTTGAGCAAGTTATGACTTTATCAAATTTAAATGAATTAAGCAAGAATTAAATTATTTAGGCAATTTAAATTATTCAAACGATGGAACAAAATTTATATTTGAAAAGGTTATTTGAAATAGCATGGAAAACATATTTTATTTGCATTTATTGGATTTATAATGAATTAGTTATGAATTTTAGCAAATTGCAATTTAATTATTTGAATTCAAATTTAAATGGCATTTGGAAATTTCAAAACAGTACACAATTGGATTATTTTGATAGGCAATTAAATTTAGACCAACAAACATATATAACTTTTATTATTTGGAGTTTTAGATTAAAAGTTATTAACAATTTAAAATTGAGGGCCAAACTGTAATTAAAAAGGATTGTTTTGAAAACAGAGAATTAAGGAAACGTTTGTTACCGCACTGGAGTGTACACTAGACACTGCCAGGGGGGGCCCAGAGCACTGTGTGCGTGCGTGGCAAGAGTGTGTATGACGGGTGGGGCCCAGTGGTCAGCGCGGAAGGATTCGCGAAAAAGAATGGCCCTTGCGGCCGCGGGGATTTGATCCTGGGTCGATGGCTCGCGCAGGGGAACAATACCACTGCGGTGATGCGCTGGTTGTGATACCCTAGGGGGTTAACTGAACAAGAGGTGACGTTCGCGGGTAACTGAATTTTTACAGCAAAAATTCAGACAACAGCCGCACGCGAGCGGTTGGCAGCAGAACAAGGCGGCCGGCGGTGAGCTTCCTTGCACGGAAGGGTGCGGTGCTCGCAGGTGGGTGCGGATGTGTGGATGCGGTGCGATCGGAGTGAGAAGGAGAGGGGAGGGAGGGAGGTATCGCTCACCTTGGTGGTCGTCGTCGTTCAGAAGATGAAGCAGAACGGAGGGGAGACTCCGGCGACGGCGCGGGCTCCGCGGCCGCTCCCAGCAAACGGCGATGAGACGAGGTGGGAGCTGGTACGTCCAGGTTTCCATTCCCGCCCGCGGGTGGGGCTCGGTCTGAGGAGGATCCCTGCGATCGGGGCTAGGGGAAAGCAGTGGTGGTGATGCACGGCATGGCTCAGCGACAGAAGAACTCGGGGGGGAAGAAGGAGGACTTGGCGGCGCTAGGGCGAGAGGAGAGGGGGTGGCTAGGTCAGAGGGGAGGTGGAGGCCAGTTTTTAAGGAGGAGGAGCATGGTACGGCAGCACATCGAGGAGGGGGGGGAGGTGATCGATGGTGGGGACTGTGATCGTACTGAAGGAAGAAGACGACAAGAGGCGAAAGGTATGGGCCAGAAAAAGAAAGATGGGCTTGGGGAAAAAAAAGGATGGGGTGGGCTGCCTCCCTCCATTTTTTTTTGCTTGTGATTTTTCTCTTTCCAATTTTTTTTTGCTTGTAAGAAAAGAATAGGAAAGGGAGATAGAATGGCTTGGGGTTTTGGGGTGTTTAAATTGTTATGCAATATTTTTGTATTAATTTACAAAACAGAAAATAAAGGCAGATGCTAACATTACTTTCACAGGTTGGAAATTTTCAATTTGATTTAAAGTTTTTTTTGTTGAAATTTCCCAATAGGGTTTGGGGTTTTGATTTGATAATTAAATTTTATTAATCTGCAAAACAACAACAACAAGGTAGTTTAAAATTACTTTCAACAACTTGAATTATTATTGTGATATTAAATTGTTAGGTGATTTTCAATTAGGGTTTGGGTTGGGATTTTGGAAATAAACAGATTTTATTTAATAAGTTCAATCAATTATACAAACATTATTGAATTTAATTTGTTTGCAAAATTTTAATATTTAAACCCATATTGAAAATATGATAAATAAGATTGATTTGATTTGAATTTGAAATAACAATTGGATTAGTTGAATTATTAAAACCACAATTTTAAATAGTTGAGCCTTAGGGATTTAATGGGAACAATTGATTGAATGGTTTTGCAATTTTCATAATTTTCAACAGAGTTGCTGTTTGGAAGAAAATCATAATTGAATTTGAAATGGGTTTGATTATTGGATGCATTTTTATAGAAATAAAACAACACTTTTGAGATCACACTTTTATGGGAACAAACAATTGATTGTTTTGTTTTGAAATGTCATTTTGGAAATTGTAACATCACAAGGATGAAACAAAAGGTTTGAAGTTTGGTTTGCAATTCAAATAGAAAACAAAGGAAAACAAAGGGAAACAGTTGGAAAACAAATGGAAAACAAACAAAACAATTGCAATCAACATGATGCCATGATGCAAAACATAAAATAACAGGGAGCAAAACACTCTAATGGCTATTTTTCAGACTTGGGATGTTACGGGTACGAACCCGAGGCCAGGGTGGAACTTTTGTAGTCGGCATTTAGGGCGGCGTGGTCTTAGAGTGCTATGAGGGTCCCCTTTTCTTCGTGGGGCTCGATTAGCCGCGCACGCACAGCACGTGGTGCTTTGGGCTTGATGCGAAGAAGAGTTGAGTTGTGTAGAGTGCCTCGCTTGGTGGGTTTGATTCCTGTCTGGCGGGATATTCTTACGTGTACGGCCAAATTGGTGCACCCCTGCAGGGATAAATCTTCTCGAGAAGCCGTGTTTTCCGCGGTTATGGTTAACTTGGTGAAAGTACTGGCTAACAAGTACTCAGAACAACTTACACCTAACTAATAATAACTTGACTAGTAATAGTCTTATTGCCACAATAACTTGACCCACCATTAATCCAACTGTGTGAGTTATCCTCGGATTGCTTCTTTGGATAAGGGGCGAGATCCAGGATGGGTTTGTTTGGAGTTAGTTATAGTTGGTTACGATACGCTATCTTATCTCCTTTCTGTTAGCCGGAAGTGGTAGCATGTTCTGTAGTTGGTTAGTGTAGCCAGCTGCCGCATCTTTTGTATCACCCCTTTCTTCCGTTGAACCCAAAGCATCTGTGCTTGGTGTTGACGGGTTACACTTTGGTGAACTGTGAGTCTTGCTTGCCAGTACGTTTATGTACTGACCCCTTTGGGGCTGTGGTTTCCGCAGACTACGCTTACGAGGATCCCCGTGACGGCTACTACGTGGAGTTTGACGAGGTTGCTGACGAGTAGATAGCGGACCCGGGCAGCATCCGAGACATCGTGGATGGGCTCCGTTTTCCTTTCATTCCCGGCTTCTTAAGCCTATTTGGATTTGTCTGTACTCAGACCTTTTGAATGCTTCCGCTGAGATGTAATGATGATATGTTGGGACATGTGTCCTCTGGAAGATTGTATTTGCTATCTCTGCTCTAGTGAGAGCTATTTGCAACTTATTTCTATTTATTTGTGTCTTAGAGATCTGTTGTGCTATCATTTTGTTAAACACCGTTGACGTACCATGTGTGTATGGTATGAAGTACGTCAATGGTAGTATCCTGATTTCTATGGGATGGTTTACATAGACGATGAACAGTAGGGGTTGGTTGTCACACATACGTGTGTTGGCCTACTCGTAAGAGATGCGGGTGCCGGTAAGCCCCGTAATCCAATCAACTACTGTTTAACGGAACTGCGAGTATCCTCTAGAAGTCCGGGTGCGACACCGTTAGTTTCCGGGTGTTCCACCGAGGCGAAGCTGAGGGTTATCCCTTTTTCCTTGCAGAAGGCCTCGGATTCCATGGCTGTGAAGTTGGTCCCATTATCCGTGATGATATTGTGTGGAACACCGAATCTACACATGATGGAGTCGAGGAATCTCACGGCGCACTCGGCGTGTTGAACGTGACCGGCATGGCTTCAATCCATTTCGTGAATTTGTCGACTACGACCAGTAGGTGAGTGTATCCTCCGGGTGTTTATTTCCCCAACGGTCCCACCATATCGAGCCCCCATTGAGGGAAGGGCCAAGAGATGGGGATCATGTGGAGCTCTGTGGCTGGTGCGTGTGGCTTGGGAGCGAACTTTTGGAGGTCTTTGGCGTCTCTGGCTGCCGTGAGCCAGTAGAATCCTGCTCGGAAACCTTTCCCCACGATTGCTCTCCAGCTTGCATGATGCCCACAGTCGCCTTGATGTTTATCGCGGAGCAGTTCCTTCCTGTCCTTGGGTGCGATACACCTCTGGAGTACTCCTGATATGCTTTGCTTGTATAGTTCTTCTTTTACCACCCGAAAGGATTTGCTGGGTCGAACGATTTGTCTCGCCTTGCAAATTTCTTCTGGGAGCTGTTTGTTCGTCAAGTAATCGAGATATTTCAGCGTCCAAGTTGGCTCGACCAGGAAGACTTGCCTTGAGATGTTATGGATGAGCTCGATGAAGGCGATTTGCTGACTGGCTTCCGTTTCTGGTGTTGCGGGTGTCGCTGCTTGCTTTTTGACCTTGACTGATCGTTTCCTTAGTCTCTCAAAGTAGATTCCCGGTGGAACAGGGGTGTTTATTGACCCTATGTTCGCCAGTCTGTCTGCTTCTTCATTGCTTGATCGTGTGATGTGCTTCAGCTCACACCCTTTGAAACTTTCTTCGAGTAGGTTGTACATGTCGCGATAGGCGATCATGTTATCCGCAACGGCATCGCACTCCTTCATCGTTTGCTGCACAATAAGATTAGAGTCGTCGTATATCAACAATCGAGTGGCTCCCCAGGAAATCGTCATCTTCATGCCGTGTAGGAGCGCCTCGTACTCTGCATCGTTGTTGAACGCTGGATCGTTGGGGGGAAGTCAAGCCGCGGGACATACTGGAGCTTGTCGCCCCTTGGCGATATGAGAATTACTCCGACTCCGACTGCCTCGTTTCTTTTTGAGCCGTCAAAGTACATGATCCAGTTGCTCGTGTATTCTGGGGGTCCTGGAGTTTGCAGCTCCGTCCACTCGCTCGGGAACTCTACGGCCACGTGGGATTTGAGGGCGTTACGTCCTGTGTATATTATATCCCATGCGCCTAACTCGATGCTCCACTTTGCGATTCTTCCGGATGTCGTGGGATTGTTCATGATAGTACCGAGTGATGCATCGTTTAGCACCGTGACGGTATGCTCCTAGAAGTAGTGTTTGAGCTTGCGGGCTGTAAGGACCACTCCATACGCGAGTATCTGGTAGTGGGGGTACCGCTGTTTGCACGACGAAAGTACCTCGCTGATGTAGTACACTGGTCTCTGGGCACCGAATGTTTTTCCGTCCTCTGGCCGCTCGATGACAATTACTGTACTGACCACTTGATTTGTTGCGGCTAGGTAAAGGTAGAGGGGTTCCCTTTCCTGTGGTGTTGCCAATATGCGCTTGCTCTGCAGCACTCTCTTCAAATCAACGAACGCCTTTTTCGCTTCTGGCGTCCTCTCTAACTTGTTCGTTTTCTTCAGCAATTTGTAGAAAGGGAGCGCTTGCTCGCCTAACCTTGCGATGAACCTGCTGAGGGCTGCCAGTCGCCCTGCGAGCTGCTGCACGCCGCGAAGATTTGTCGGTTCTTTCATCGTCGATGTCGTCTATATTTTCTCAGGGTTGGCTTGAATTCCTCGGGCAGAGACCAGATAACCGAGGAGTTGTCCAGCAGGAACCCCGAAGACGCATTTTGTCGGGTTGAGATTGATTATGTATATGTTGAGGGCGTCGAATGTCTCCCGGATGAACTTGAGGAGCGTGTCCTCGAGTTTTGATGACGATATCGTCAACGTATACTTGTACGTTCTTGCCAATGAGCTTGGCGAGGCATTTTTGCATGCAGCGCTGATATGTTGCACCTGCGTTTTTTTGCCCGAAGGGCATCCTCGTGTAGCAATATATACTATGTGGTGTGATGAATGCTGTCTTCTCCTCATCTTCCTGCTTCATCCTGATTTGGTTATAGCCCGAGTAGGCGTCCAGGAAGGAGAGGCGTTGACAGTCTGCTGTAGAGTCCACGATCTGGTCAATCCGTGGTAACGGAAAGTTATCCTTGGGGCGGTGTTTATTCAACGATGTGTAGTAGATGGACACGTGAAGGATGTCAGTGTTTTTCTTCGGGAATAACACCGGGTTTGCTAACCAAGTGGAAATCTTAATTTCCCTTATGAAGTTGGCGGCTAACAATCTGTTCACCTCTTCTCCGAGTGCTCTCTGTTTCGGCTCGGAAAAACGCCGGGTGGTCTGCTTGACTGGCTTTGCTTCTTTAAACACTTCAAGTGAGTGCTCGGCAAACTCCCTGGGTATTCCTGGCATATCTGAGGGCTGTCAGGCGAAAATCTCCTAGTACTCACGGGGGAGTTCGACAAGCGCGCTTTCATATGCGGCTGATAGGGTGGTGGACACCATCGCTGTCTTCGTGGATTCTGTCGGGTGCACTTGATGTTTTCGAGTGTCCTTGCTTGGGCTGAACTCAAGTTCTGGGGCGTTCTTTTTTGTGAGCGGCATCACGGAGTTATCCGTGGTTTTTGCCTGCTCCTCCAGCTCGTCTTGCATCCCGAAAGATTTCGCGATTTCGTTGAACTCACTGTCGCATTTTTCTAACTTCTGGAAGTCGTCGTTTATGGTTATTGTGCCGTATTCTCCTGGGAGTTTGAGCTTCAGGTAGGCATAATGGGGTACTTCCATGAATCTCGCGAACGCTGTTCCGCCGAGAATGGTGTGGTACTGCGATGGCCAGTCGACCACCTCAAAGTCGAGGAATTATCTCCTGTAATTCTTCGGGTCTTCGAGTATCACCTCCAGGTTGATTGTTCCGAGTGGTCGAACGGATTTTCTTGGTACTATCCCATGGAAGGATGTTTCTGACTCTACGAGTCCGTCAAGGTTCTTGTTCATCTTATGGAGTGTTTCCGCGTATATGATGTTGATTCCGCTGCCATCGTCCATGAACACCCGAGCTAGGTCGTAGTTTCCTATTTGCGCCTGAATGACGAGCGCGGCGTGCCCTGGTCGATACACTCATGGAGGGTGGTCCTCTTTAGAGAAAGTTATCGACTGACCTGTGTGACGCCCCGAGATCGGGCACTATGCAGATTTCAGCATTCCCGCCAAAAAATCCACATAATAACCGATTCCAGGTTGCCACTTGTGATAACATTACAACAGTTCACGAATAATCCACAACAACAACAGAACAGATATATACAAGATGACTCAAACGAGTCAGGGATACAACTGATACCATACAAAGATCCAAATAACAGCGGAAGAAACAACATAGCGTCCGGCTACGGACAAGATACAAATTGGACTAAGAGTCCTGAAGATAACCGAGAGCGTCCAATCCCTGCCCAGGCCAAGCCGGAGGGATTCCCAAGCTAACGTCGTCAGACTTCAAACCTGTTGACTGCAATATTGAATATGCAGCCACGAAAAGATTCGTGGGTCAGTACGGTTAAGTACTGGCAAGTGGATAAACCATACTCACAAGATACCGGCGTAACCAGTCATCACAAGATACAAATACTTTGGGATCAACGGAAAGGAAGGGGTTATTGCAAATAAGCGACAGCGGGCTGCACTAACCAACTATAGAAAGATACTACAACTTCCGGCTAACAGAAAGAAGATAAGATCGAGTATTGTAACCAACTGAAAGATAACTTCAAACAAACCCATCCTGGATCTCGCCCCTTATCCGAAGAAGCAATCCGAGGATAACTCACACAGTTGAATTAATGATGGTTCAGATTATTGTGTCAATAAGCCTATTACTAGTCAAGTTGTTAATCATTGGGTGTAAGGTTTTTTTTTTAATCATTAGGTTTAAGTTGTCCTGAGTACTTGTTAGCCAGTACTTTCACCAAGTAATCCATAACTGCGGAAAACACGGCTTCTCAAGAAGATTATCCCTGCAGGGTTGCACCAATTTGGCCGTACACGTAAGAATAACCCGCCAGACGGGGGATCAACCCACCAAGCGAGGTACTCAACACAACTCAACTCTTCTTCGCATAAAGCCCAAAGCACCTTGGGCGCACGGCTAACCGAGCCCAGAAGAAAATGGACCCTCATAGCACTCTAAGACCGTGTCCCCCTATATGCCAACTACGGAAGTTCCACCCGGGTACCAAGGGCTCGCAAGATCATGCATGCAGCAAATGGAAAACCCGAACTAAATGAGGCGATTTGGACGAGATGCGAATCGAGTCAAATTGAGGGGGGCGCCCATACTCGCTTCCCACATGCGGGTAGTGCGCTCATCATGGATCAGTAGACAAGACCCTTTTCCTATTAGGGTCGACACTAGCAGGCCTCAAAACCACAAAGGGCCTCCTGCCGGTGCCTTATCATCAAATTATTATTATCATTAGCATTAGCAGGATTGATTGATTAACATCGAGCCCCCAGAACGATAATAGTAAAAGAAGTAACCGACAACAGACTCGAGCAAAAGCAACCCTAAGCATGCAGCTACGACACGAAGGCCAACGAGGTAAACAATCAACAGTTAATAGGAAGTGGAAGGAAAGGCTATATCATGGCTGCAAGGTAAACATATAATAGGATCGAGACACAAGCATCGAAACAACAGGCTAGAATAGGAACAACGGAAAGAATCGGTAACAAGTGATGAAAGGTAGCCATATGGCAGCAAGTGAGTATACTTGCCTGAGATCCCGCAAGGTAGCAGAACTTGTCGTTGCTCACATCATCTCAACGTCCTATCCGGGAAGAAGCAATGAACCTCGAACAAACACCGGATGCAACAATTACTACTACGGCAAAAGATCCAGCATGATCCTATTTTATATGCATGACATGGCAAGATGCAACAGGGGAAACAACTTAAGCAATTTAATCGGAACAGGAGTCCGGAGAAATAGGAATTGGTTCAAGATGTTTAGCTAACCATCAATTTAATTGTTATTTAGCATGGCAACAATGGAATAGATGAGTTAGGCAATTTAAATGGAAGGGGCAACAGCTGGAAAATAATTAGCCCACACATTCCATATGTTGTCATATAGGTGAACATGCATAACAAGATCTAAAATGCACAAGATAAGATGCAAAAAGAGATATGGATGGCATGAACATATTCCTTGCAATCTTCTGATTGAAAAACATATTTTATTTGTTTGATTTGGAATTAGAATGAATTAGTTATGAATTTTGGCAATTTAAATTGCATTAAATAAGAGGTGAAGCAATTATTCAAATTAATTATTGCAAACCAGCAAACAAAGTTGATATTAAAGTGTGGCATTTGATTTTGGATGAAAAACATGTTTTGAGTATTTAATTTGGAGCAACCATTTGCAATTTATTGATTATGCCATTTAATTAACCAATTTGAGGATTATTAAATAACATTAATTTTAATTGTCCAAATTGCAAAACAAAGTTGATAAACAGAAAGTACATTGAATTTGGACTGAAAAACATATTTGATTTGTGTTATTTGAATTAATTATGAATTAATTATGGAATTAACCAAATTGGAAAAGAATTGTTTGAATTTGAAATTTGAAACAATTTGAATTGTGCAAACAGATAACAAATGTGATATTTGAAAAGTTCATGAAATTTTGATTGGAATACATATAAAATTTGTGTCATTTGGATTTGTGGTTTGAAACTTATGTGCATTTGAAGTTTAGGGTTTATTTTGCAAAAGGCAGGGATGTGGTTGTGAGTGAAAAACAGTAGAGAGGGGATTTGTTGCAAAAACTGGAAGGACAGGGGTCCTGCTGCGAATTCTACTACCAGATCTGGATCTGGCGCAGATCCAGAACCACCCACGACGATGACAGGCGGGCCAGGGGGGCCACGCGGGCGCCACGGGGTGTGGCTAGAAGGTGACGTGGCCTGGGGGTCACTGACCCGTGGGCCTGCCGCGCGGCGCGGAAATAATCTCGCAAAAAGGGGGTGCGCGACCGCGGGGACTCGATCCCGGGTCGCTAGCGCTGCGTGGACGGAACTGAACCGATGCGGTGAACTGCTGTTTGTGATACGATAGGAGACTGACGAAACAAATAGCATCTCAATGCCTGATAACTGAAACTCGACAGCGAGCTGTCCTCTGAACCTGACGGGAACAACAGCCGGTGATCGTTGGACGGCAGTGCACCGGAGTTTGCCGCGACGGTGGTGGGTGTGCGGGTGCGCTGGTGCGTCGTGCGGAGGCGGACATCTAGGAAGGGGGAGAGGAGACGGGAGGCGGTCACCTAGGGGGTTGTCGGAGGAGAATGTCGACGGCAGTAGCAGAGAGTTTCCTCTCCGGCGACGGCGGGCTCGAAGGCGCGGTCCCTGGGCGCTCCCGGCGACCCGCGATGAAACGGAGGGGTAGAAGGATCCATCACGATCCCATTCCCGGCATCGGATGGACCTCGAGGGGATGGTGGCGGTGGGGCGACGGGAGGCAGAGGTGGGCTCACGGTGGTTGTTTCAGATACAGAAGAGAAACGTGGGGGGGAGAGAGGAGCGACGGCGGCGCTAGCTGGGAGAGAGGAGGGCTAGGTCTAGCAGTGGGGGAGAGGGGGACGTGGGTTTTATGGTGAGCCTAGCCTAGTACGGCTGCACATCGAGGAGGGGAGGCGATCGATCGGGTGGTGGAGAAGAAGACGTACAGAGGTGACGTAGGGGGGGGAGGAAGACGACAGAAAGGAGGGGGTATTGGGCTAGAAAGAGATGGGCTTGGGGGGAGAAAAGGGAAAGGGGGGTGGGCTGCCTCTCTCTCCACCCCTCTTTTCTATTTTTTTCCTTCTTCTTTTTTTTTTGCTTGTAGAAAAGAAAAGAAAGAGAGAAGGCTAGGTTGGAGTTTTGGGGTGGTTTATTTTATTAAATATCTTTATTACTTTTTTCAAAACAGAAAATGAAAGCAATGTTAGCATTATTTTCACAAGTTGAAATTTTAATTGAATTAAAGTTGTTAGTTGAATTTTTCAAATAGGGTTTGAGTTGGAATTTTGGAATTAAACAAATTTTATTTAATAAGTTCAAGCAATTTGCAAACATTATTGAATTTAAATTTGTTTGCCAAATTTTAATATTTAAACCCATATTGAAATATGATAAATAAGATTGATTTGATTTGAAGTTTTGAATTTTCCATTAGGGTTTTAATAACAGGGAAAATTTTAGTAACAAGCAATTTGATTAAAACAAATTCAACCATTGAAAAACAATTGAGTGGTTTAGTTTGCAATTTTGAAATAGGGAAGTTTGAACATGTGGGAAAGTTTAAATTGTTTTGAATTTTTCAGTTGTGATGCAAACATGGTGCAATGCAATATGATGCATGTGATGCATGCAAACAAACAACTTCCTATTAGGGTAACACCCCAGGTGTTACAACCTGACATCTTTAGGTATTCAGTCTTGGATGGTGGGGCATGTACTGCCATGTTGACTTGGCGTATATTCGTCTTCAGGACTCTGCGGGACGGACAGACCTTCTGTATCATTCCGAGGAGTCCTTGCAGATTCGGGTATCCGTTAGCTCCCTGGTTTGCAGCGGGTGGCGCTGGTAGCGCGGCCAGCGCCACGTTCTGGTATACTGTGGGTGGAGGTAGGGGTGGTGGTTCGTATCCTCCTGGCAATAGCGGGTATCCCTGGTTAATGGCGGCCATGTGCTTCTTTGTGTATGCCTCGTGGATGTCCTAGAACTTTCGGCAGTCTTTGAGGAGGTGAGTGGCTTTGGTTTTGCCCGTGCGCTTATCTGTAAACAGATGCAGAGAGCAGTATCCGTCAAGGTCCTCCTCGGGAGTTTTGTCGTCTGGCTTTGGTTTCCAGTCCTGATTTTCGCGGGATCCGCTGTCACGATTTCTCGTGAACTCCGCCGCCACCAGCTCCGATTGGTCATCCTGGTCGTAGTGTTTTCTCTTCCTCTTTCGGCGGTCGCCGTTGCGGTCCTCCTCAGGCGCGGGTGAGGAAGTTTTCTTGTTGCGCAAGTACTCTTCGCCATTATCCCATACGTCTGCTATCGCCATTAACTCCCCGATTGACTTGGGTGCAGATCGTCCTAGTTCTTTTCGAAAGGCGGCGCGGCGAGCACCCTTGGTGAAAGCTTTGACCGCAACTTCTTCGGATATGTTTTCCGCCGTGTTCTTGAGTGTGGTTTGTCTCTGGATGTACTCGCGGGTATAGACTCGCCGCTCTTCTGCATGCAGACTCGTAGTTCCTCGATAGATGTCGGCCGTTTGTACGTCGCCTGGAAGTTCTTCTCAAAGTCGTGGGTGAGATCGTCCCAGGATCTGTAGTGCGCACGCGGTCTTACTTCGAGCCAACTACGGGCAGCGCCTACGAGGTGTAGGTTTAGGTACTGCATGGATGTTGTCTTGTTCCCGCGCTGGCATTTTAACGCGGTAAGATAGTATGAAAGCCATGACTTGGGTTCTTGCGAGCCGTCGTACTTTGGGACCTCCGTTGTGAGCTTGAATCTTTTGGACATCGGTGCCTCGCGGATGCTGCGAATGAAGCACATTGCGCCGCAAGCTTACTCGTCGGAGGAGGTAGATAGCGATCGGGCGCGGTTCCTGCGAGCTCGAGCCCTGTCGACCTTGCTCTGTGCGATGTCTGCACGCGCATCGTGTTAAGCGTGGTCGCGATTATCCTCCTGTCGCGTTTCTCTGCTGCGATGTCGCGACCGGCTTCCATGGTGCCGTGGGATGCTATCGCGATCTCGCGGGTTATCATCATTGATGTGCAGGCTATCGCCACGGTGCCTGGCTTCTTTTCCTCTGGAGCGGCGAGGCGATCCTTTATCTCCTCTCTTTGGTGGCGTATTTTTGCGTCTGCGAGGTGTTTTGTCCACCCGAGGGGTTTTATCAGCTTCCGGGGTTGTCGCGTGTTTGCGATTCTGGGCGGCGATCGCTGCTCCGGCAATACCTAGCCCCTTCTGGACTTGTCGGTGTTGCTGCACGCGGGGGTCATTTTCAGGTGGCTGGTTCGCCTGCAAGTACGTAGCGGCGGCTGGAGTTGTCGGGCATATGTTGCCTTCCTTGTCGACGTGCATGAGGGAGGTCTCGACTGATTTGCTGACTTCGCTGAGAGACCCTTGGTCCAGGCGAGCAGTTTTCGGGACGTACATTTTCTTTGGAGGCTGGTTCCCCGTCGAGTGAGCCCTTGAGAGCATTGCGCGGCGCGCACTCGAAGCTTCTGCCGCTTCCTTCCATGCTTCTAGGTCCTTGCGGGCTTCTGCCACCAATCGGCCTGTCCGCAACAGGTGGTAGTGATACACGGTCAGGTCCTCTCGAGAGGCACTGCCTTCTATTGGCTGGCCAGATTGTATCGCCGCTTTTGCTTTAAGCCAAGAGGCTCGTGAGACCTTGATGTGTTCCCGCTCCTCTCGACTTACCTCCGTTTCTTCGGGTTGTTCGGTTGATCCTGCCATGCAGACTCGGGCTATATATGGCTCGTGAGTCCTAGGCGTGGGCCGATGGCTTTCGCCGAATTTGGCGGGTTCCTCAGTCACGATGGTGTGGAAGTTGCGCGTGTTGCGGTGGATGGAGCCACCGCTGGGCGCTGGGTCGCGACCAACGTCATCAGACGGCGACTTGAGGGTCGCCGGGCTTGAGACGGATTCAGAGTTCGATTTGCCAAGTCTGATCTGGTCGGGGAAGTGCAGGATTCCCACCTTGCTAGCGTGGAAGTGGAAGCTGTCGAACGTCAAGCTGACGCTTTCCTCGAGTCCGCTAAACGCCGGGAGCAATTCCGGCGAGTGGGGCGCGTAGATGAGCGACCCGAAGCGGATCGTATGCGTTGGAGTCGATGATCCTGGGCTCCAGTTGAAGCTTTGCGAAGACGAGGTCGAAGATGTCGTGGATCCAGTGCTTGCCCTTCCCACAGATGGCGCCAATTGTCGATTTAGTCATCTCGACAAGTCCCTCAAATGATCCGGTAGGGTTCGATTAAGAGAACGAATAGGCGCTGGTGACAATCGTCGGCTAACAGGGGGCACGATTTTACCCAGGTCCGGGTCCCTCGTAGAGGTAAATCCCCTACTCCTACTCTTGAGATCTGTATTATGAGCAGATCGATTACAAAGGTGGGTGTGCAAGCCGAGAGATTGATCTCGAGCTTATGGCTATGGTGGTGAAAGTAGATTGGATCCCCCCTCGGTGGTTCTCCTAGCCTTTTATAGGTGGCTAGGTCCCAAACCGTGTCCGAGGGGGTTACAAACCCTAGCTCTAGGTCGGTAGGGGTTTTCCTTCTTGACCCAGAAGTCTTGCGGGTGGGCTTTTACTGGGCCTTCTAGAACAGCGGGATAGCGCCTGGCTTTGGGCCTTGGTCTTGAGCCTTAGACCGGGTAGGCTCACCCAACAGGTCCAGGAGTCATCCCCATGTCAGGTAAACCCTCAAATTATTCCGATTCTGATTTTTGTCGTAGTACTGGTTTTGATAACCCTGGAACGACGGCCTCATCTACTCGCCCACTTGGAATTGTTGCCTCTGATTCCCCTAGAAGGGCGGCCTCTGAAAGCAAAACCCCTCCCCTCGATCATTGTCTCAGCCATAAAAATTGCTTCTATCTCCCCTTCCAAACATTTTACCTATGCCTGCTTCCTCGGTCACCTCCCTGCCGTCGCCTACCTCAGGAAACCTAGGAGCGTTTTTATTTTCCTAGCAATGAACGAGTGTGGGCTCCAACTGCTTTAACCTAGGGTCTACCTCTCTTGTTAAAGCTGGCGACCCCGTTCTCAAGGCTAGGCCCATGTTGTCCTTGATAGGCTTCCATTGTTCCATTGTCCCAATGGTTTTTTTTCGTCCGGCCCAGGTTTTAATTGAGATTTTAATCCCTGCAAAACACTCAATGTCCCCTCTCTGTCTCAACAAAAAAAAGTCCCCTCCCCCCGGTATTCTGTGCGGCCTCTGCCTAGCATGTTGTATGCTTGATCAACACCGACAGTATCTTCATGCCATAAGGCTTCGCAGATTCCATGAAAGGATTAAGGTTCCTTCTCACCGCTTTTCCTTTGAAGATGTTGAACCAGGTCCCATTTGAATCATCATTAACCTCATCAGCTTCAAACACAGATAGTTTTTTTCCAGATTCAGTCTGAAACCTCGATGGGATGTCAGAACGCGTCTGATTTTCTGTGGTGACCCAGCACATCACTGCATGTGTAGTGCACAAGTCGTTGACATAATACTCATAGAAGGACTTATCTATAAATATTATATCCCTCGGGGTGGTACAATAGAAACATAGCAGGTCCAAGCAAAGCTATATGATACAAACATATGCATTACAAGATCTCGAGAATCTCCCTTTGAATTATCAAAGAAGATCTTGTGCCAATGAAACATCAGAAGAAGCAATGCGTACTCTAAGCTGGAGAATTGACAAACGTAATAGTCTGTACATATTGTACATTATACGTACCCCCTGTAATTGTACTGTATACCCATATATATATATATGATAAGAGGCCGGCCCTATTGGTGTTGTGCAAAACCCTACCAATAATACACGTTTTCATGGTATCACAGCCATCTGTTGGCTCCGCTTCCGCCTACCCTAATACGGCCGCCACCGCCGTAGTCCACTAGTGCCGCCGCCGCTTTTCTCTACTCCGGCCGCAGCCCTACACTGTACCCTATCCTACCATCGCCGTGTCATCAGCCACCAGGCGCGCTTCCTCCGCTCTCTCGGGTGACTCGAGTGCGGGACGCGTCACGATGGCCTCTCGGATCCCTACCACACCCATCGTGATCAACAGCTCCATCACCATCCGCCTCAACACCGACAACTATCTCCACCGGTGCACTCAAGTTGTCCCTCTTCTCAGGAGCAATCTCATCTACGGATTTGTTGATGGGACCCTTCTGTATCCGAGTGCGGAGATCAAGAAACCGACGGGTACAGATCCGGCCACCATCCCCAACCCGCAGTATGGCGCCTGGGATCAGCAGGATCAGGCAATCCTATCTGCCATCGTCTCCTCTCTTGGCAAGGGGGTGATCGGGATGGTGATGCTCGACGCTACGTGACAGGAGGCATGGACAACGCTGGAGGTCAGCTACGCCACGCCCTCGACAACGCGCGTTATGCAACTTCGCACCACTCTCTCGAGGTGCAAGAAACTGGACAAGACGGCCACCGTCTACTTCAACGAGGTCAAGGCTTTCGCCGATATTATGGCCTCGGTCGGTCAGCCGCTTCGCCCAGAAGAGTTCAACGCCTACCTCCTCGCTGGCCTCGATAGCGACTACGATGCACTCGCGGATCGGGTTGGCGCGCGACCACTCACAGATCCCATGCCAGTCTGTGACGTCTACGCGCAGATGCTGAATACGGAGCAGTGTGCCGAGAACCGGCGCGCTGAGCTCCATGCTGTTGTCCACCTCTCCAACTACTCGTCATGTTCGGATTCTGGAGGTGGCCGCGGGAAGCAATAGCCCGCTGGAGGTGGTCGCATGGGCTCGTCCCCTGGCTGAGCACCTGCGCAGTCACCCGCGCCCTACCATGCACCGTCACCGGCGCCTTACCCTGCCGCCGTTGGTGGCAATCGTCACGTTTGCCAGCTGTGTACCAAGGTCGGGAATCTCGCCCCGTGCTGCTTCAAGCGGTTTGAGTGCATGTTTCTTGGAGCCGGCAACGATGGGCGCAATATGGCGCGCCAGATTGCGGCCTTCAAGCCGCCGAAAACCGGCGCCGCCTACACCGCCACCAATACCGGGACTACAACCTCCTACCCAATTGATCCATGCTGGTATCCAGACACCAGTGCCACGGATCACCTCACCAATGATCTCAACAAGCTTACTATGAGGGATCAGTACCATGGAAAGGAACATGTCCAAACTGCCAATGGCTCAGTTATGCGCATTACACATATTGGCCAGTCTACAATTTCTACACCATCCACTTCACTACACCTCTAAAATATTCTACATGTTCCCTCCGTTACACGTAATCTACTCTCCGTCAAACAATTTTCTTATGACAACAATGTCTTCTTTGAGTTTCATCCGTGTTATTTTCTTGTTAAGGATCGGGCTACGAGGCAGGTCCTTCTTAGAGGAGGGCTTCGTGGAGGTCTTTATAATCTCAACTTTGAGTCCGTGAAACAAGTCTTCAGCAGTATACGGGTGTCACGAGATCAGTAGCACTCACGTCTACGTCATCCAGCCACTCCTATAGTTCAGCATGTGTTACATCGTCATGAGATTCCATCGTTGTCGGTTAATAATGCTACAGTTTGTGATGCATGTCAGCAAGGCAAGAGCCATCAGTTAACTTTTCCTGTTTCGAGTCGTGTCGTTACCGCACTCCTTGAGATTATATATTCTGATGTTTGGGGTCTTTCCCAAACATCAGTTAGTGGACACCAGTTTTATGTTAGCTTTATTGATGCATACAATCGATTTACCTGTCTTTATTTGCTTAAACATAAATCTGATGTGTTCCAAATTTTCTTACAATTACAACAACATGTTGAACGTCTCTTAAGTCGTAAAATTATTCATGTTCAGAGTGACTAGGGTGGTGAGTATCTTAAGTTGAACAGATTCCTCTCAGATATTGGTATCTCTCACCGTATTTCGTGTCCACATACAAGTCAACAAAATGGCATTGTTGAACGGAAAGATCGCCATATAGTAGACACATGCTTAACTCTGTTAGCGCATGCCTCGGCTCCCTATCGTTTTTGGAGTGATGCTTTCTCCACAGCATGTTTTCTCATTAATCGTTTACCTACACGTGTCATTCATATGCAAATTCCTCTTGAACGTCTACTAGGTGAAACACCTGACTACACCTTCTTAAAGGTTTTTGGGTGTGCATGCTGACCACAACTCCGTCCATACCATAATCGTAAACTCGAGTTTCGCTCTAAACAATGTGTATTTCTTGGATACAGCTCCATTCATAAAGGGTACAAATGCTTACACTTTCCTACCAATAGAGTTTGTATTTCTCGTGATGTTGTGTTTGATGAGGCGGTTTTTCCCTTGTCTCAACTTGCATCTCCTTCCGCACCACCCACATCATCTCTTACTCCATTGCATTCTGACCAATTTGTTGATGCTGCACATTGCCCTACATTGTTAGCTAACCATGGTGCAGGATATGGCCGTGCTGCTCGCCTTGAGCTTCTCGACGAGTCACCCACTCATAACGTCGATCATGCGACGATCGACGTGCATGGATCGGAGGCCTCCCATGCAGCTGGGGCTGCTGCCTCCAGCCCGGCTGCGTCGCGTCATACCGCGTCGCCTGACACGGCCACCAGCAGCACGTCGCCTGGTGCGACTGCCACCAGCCCGCCTACCTCACGCTCGGGTTCGTAGTCGCTCGCCCCCGGCCCATCTACACCGCGCTCGCCACAACTGTCGCCTGGTGCGGCGGACAGCTACCAGATGCCCGCCTCGTCCGGGCCTGCTTCTCCGGGTCGCTCAGTGTCGTCTGCACGCATAGCGTCAACGAATAACTCTATGTCGCCTGCGTCAGCCGCGCCTCCTCCTCGACCTGGTGCAGTTACTCGACTACAGCGAAGCATTGTTCAGCCTCTAAAACATACTGATGGCACCGTTACATGAGGTGCTACACGTACCACTAATCCTCAGTTACTCCATACCGAACCAAGTGATTATCGAGCAGCCCTTTCCTCTCCTTATTGGCGTACTGCCATGGAGACCGAGTTTACAGCCCTTCAGAACAACCGTACATGGCAGCTTGTTCCTCTCAAGTCTTGGGTGAATATTATTGATTGCAAATGGGTATTCAAAATCAAGAAGAAGGCTGATGGTTCTATTGAGAGATACAAGGCATGTCTCGTTGCCAAAGGATTCAAACAACCGTATGGATTGGACTTTGAGGATACATTCTCTCCTGTTGTTAAACATGTTACCATCTTTATATTGTTATCTGTGGCTCGCTCTCTGGGGTGGCATCTTCGCTAGCTTAACATACATAATGGCTTCTTACATGGTGTTCTCGAGGAGGAAGTTTTCATGCGTCAGC